>JADLZN010003109.1:0-343950 GCA_018155175.1 Sinocyclocheilus anophthalmus | reverse complement strand
GGAGAAATGAATTAAAGTAATGAAAAGACACAATAATACTAACAAAGATTATCTGCGTCATCGTGCTTATCAAAACAGAAGTAATGGAGATTTGCCGGGTTTGAGGGCAGAAACAAACAACCATCAGCTTCAGTCTGTAAGAACACTATAGATAGAAGAACAGAGGGGCTTGCTTTTCCTTTTTGTTATTCCAGCAAAGTTCATGCCCGAGTCAAACTTGGGCCAGTGGGCCGGTCGCACGCTACAGTCATGAGTGGGGAATCTGAGGGAAAGGGGCAGGTTACTGAAAGGTGAGGAGCTCTGAAGAAGATAAGAAGGCATGTTGGGGAGATATGAAGGAGGGAAGGGGAGGAAAGATCTGTGGTGTTGGGTCATTACTGACCCCTGCAGACTCAAAAGCAGCTTGAGGGTCGTGACTTAAGGAATGCTGGGAGGGGAAAATGATCTGACTGGATAGCGACCTTATGCTACCCCAACACGTGTCAGCTGTCCCAGAGTGAAAAAACATATGATCAAAATATCTTTCTATATGCACAAATTGCAAAAAAAATAAATCCAAAAATCAGGTTTCTATCGGTGCAAAAATGCATAACTGTAATATTATTTTTTTTATTTGTATTTACACTACAATTTAAAAGTTTGGGGACTTTTTCCTTTTTTTTGAGATGAGAAGTCTCTTATTGCGACCGAGACTGCATTTATCTGAGTTATCAATACAGAAAACGCAAAATTTGAACTATTATTACACACTTAAAATAATGTATTTTACAATGTAATTTATTCCTATGATGGCAAACTGTAATTTTAGGACAGCATGACTCTAGTCATCAGGGCAAAAAATTTCAATACAAGTTTAGTGACCTAAATTTTTACTGTCACTTTTGATTAATTTAGTGCATCCTTGCTGAATAAAACTATTAGTTAACTTTTAAATAAAAACAAATCTTCAAAGCCAGCATTCCATAAAAATATCGTGTTGAATACCATATTATAATATTTTTTTCCTCTTATGCTGATCAGTCCCACTCATCAACCTCAAACATCCTATATTTGATTAAAACCTTGATTAAAATCTGTCATCTCCCCAAACATAATAAGTCCAGCATCAGAAAACTGGAAAGGTGCATGATGAGAATTCATATATGAGATAAAGAGGGAGTCTGTCACACCCCTCTCTGAAATTGTTCCTACCACTTTATCAAATTTCCTCTCTGACTGGACAACATTACATATTACCGTCTATGTCTCACTGGGAAGTTATGAGCGTAACTTGAGTAACCGTTAAATGTACTGTATATGTGTGTGTTTTGCAGAGAGAAGGAAGCGCAGACAGACCGCCCTAGCAGAATCCCACTGGTCGCTTCAGTGTTTTTCAAAACAGGACACAGAGACAGCAATGTGTGTGTAGACAGAGAAACAGGAGAGGTTTGGAGAAATTGCTAAAACGCTGATATTAGGTTATGTCCCTGGAGGACAAGACATTCTTTTAAAACATCCTCAGTCAGAGAGGATTACATATACAGAAATATTACTCACACTGTCATCATACATGCAATGTAAAAACAATGTATGATGGCAAAAATTTAAATGAAATGTCCCATTGCTCTAAAATAAATTCACTTCATCTACCCCTCTACCATTTCTCATGCTCTGTAAAAAATAAAATAAAGTAAATCGAATACAAAAGATATGAAAAACGCTGTCAAAGGAAATATGGGAAATGGAAACTTTATAGATGTTTGTCCTATAACTTAAAATTAACATCGGAAAAATTTTCAAATAAATGAAATAATGGTTTGGGCTAGTAATATAATATAATATTATAATATAAATAAATATACTATAATATAATATAATATAATATAATATAACTCTCTCATTCTTAAACATACCTTGCTATAGGATCAGGGGTGGCGAACGTCGGTCCGGGCGAGCCGCAGCCCTGCAGAGTTTTGCTTCAACCCTAATCAAACACACCTGAACAGCTAATCAAGGTCTTAGGGTTACTAAAAGCCTTACAGGGCAGTGAGTTTTAATTTAGTTGAGCTGACCTCGCAGGGCTGCGGCTCTCCAGACCGGAGTTCACCACCGCTGCATAGCTTATCTGTACGTGGTGATATAACCCATATCAGTCAATTAATTACGCCGGGTTTTAATTCTGCAATGAACTATCAAAATCAGAACTATGACATACAATTCAATCTTTTAAGCTTATTATTCACGAAAAAAAAAAAGAAGGCACTGGCTCACTGCAAATTCTGAGAGGAGATTTGCTACTCCAATGCATATTCATATGTTTAACATACAGACATGCATCCTTAATGCTCCAACCTCCTGCAGAATGCAGTCAACTCATTAATATTGTGTGCTGTGCATTTCAAAATAACTCAACGATTCTAATTAAGATCTGTGCCCTGAGGAGAATGATAATGTGAAATTTGTTGTTGTTATTATTGATATTATTTTAGCATGAAAACATACAGACAAAAACATATTTGCTAGATTCAGGTTTAAGCAAAAGTTAAAAGGAGAGGATTTAAAATATTTGAAAGATTTAATTTAAGAGAAAATCTAATTTTGTAAAGAAAAACAAAACAAAACAAAAAAAGTTATATAAATCACAAAATACAATAGGCTGACACTATAAATATGTACAGTAAAGTATAACCTCTATGAGGAGCTCTATTGGCCTAAATTCAAATATGTATAAAAACCATGTCAACTGAGTATGTATTATAAATAGTCACAGACATAGTTTATTTCATTTGACCTTTAAAGTCAACATTAGAGACAGCTCTTGAGTGTAGTGGGGAATAGTCTCTATGTGAGGACTAAACTGAAGCAGACAAGCAAACAGAAGCCCAACTGGTGTAAATGATAGCCAATTATAGGGAAGCACATCATAAACATAAGTCTGCATTTACACTCTAAAAGTCACTTAAACCCTTTTTAGCACACAACTAAAATCCAAACCATCACATGCATCACACTCAGCACACAAACAGACAACACAACACCTTGGCAGACTGTTTGCTCTAATATACTATGGGACAGAAGTTAATGCGAGAAGGAGTGAGGGCATGGGAAAATGAGGTCCATCAGACCCAGCCTTACCTTCATCTTTATCTCAATGATGTTAAATAAATAACATTAGCCAGCCAACGGGGCCGGAACTGCAAACGAGAGACAACTAGAATAAGTACGGACACATGGCTAGGCAAAGATGCATAGGTAACGTGCCAGGCTTGTTTATAAATTATTAATGATTTTCCCCTTGTCATTTCAAATGGGATGGGAGAGGGAGTAAGAAAGGAGGGGCCTTTCTTTCTGTCCAATTTATTCCTCTGTAGTTTGTCCGTCAACCCTCCCTCTGACAACATAATCCCAGCTAATCCGTCGTGTTCACTTTCCCTTGTTGACTCTCATGCAAAAGCGCTCAGGCAAATAATGCTACCTGTCTGTCAAAAGCCTGCAAAGAGACAAACACAGTTAGGGAGGCTGCCAGTTGCTGTCCGTCGAAACACACACGTGCATCTGACCAACGCTCTCACACACATATTAAAATATCTCATCCGTTCTTAGCCTGCTATAGGCTTAACCCCTCCATCCCTCTTTGTAATCCACTATAAACAAGCCAAGGCTGGATGACTGAACCAAGTCTAACTGTATGCTCTCATATACAGTAACCTTATGAACCAGCGCTGCGAGCGAGAGGTAGGGACCGCGGGGCACTGACAGCTCCTAATCCTCACTGAGAAGAGAGGAGGCTGGTGAGGACTGACCCCTCTGTCTCTCCACCTGCCAACTTCAATTAAGACTGTGGGTCGCGGTTTCATTTCCGCGAAAAGAAAGCTGAACGTTTACTCATTCAGGCTGTCGGATTATTTTTGCATTTAATTATCACATGCTGTGTAAAATACAACATAAAAAAATATAAATAAAAATAATAATACTAATTAAAATTAATATATACAGTAAAAACATTTTTTTTATGAAAACTACTGCACAATAAATCCAGTCGGGAATACATAGAGCATCGATCGGATTTTGAATGTCAAAATCATGAGAGTAGAAATTCCTTCCAAAATCAGCAGATGAAAAGGTTGCTTTCCAAATAGCATATGGAAAGATAAAATCTGGGATAATGGACTTCTTGGAACTGTTCAGGCAAAGTGACAATGTGACGTTTTCTTGTTCTTTTCTTGTGGAGGTGTTTCTTTCTGTCCATTTTAGGGGGATTGTATGTGTGTGCATTTAGAGGGGTGATGGAGGTTGGGGGAGAATAGAAGAGGGAGGGAGTAGAAAAGTGTGTTCAAACGCTTCCTCTCATGATAGTATTGTTTCATCACATTAGCGGGACGATGCTGCACTGTAGCTGATAAGGGATTAAGCATATTGTGCTTTCAGTTTTAGTTTGTTTGAAAGATTCTGTGCCAAAGCATAATGTAGCAAAACACAACTTCAAAGAGCTTTTATGTAGAATCAAAAGTTTCTATATATATATATATATTAAACTTACACTTTTTGCCGGAAGGCCAATCCATTCATATCGTCATGTGATCCACGGTAATATCGAGACAATTTTCATACGCGATACCAAATAATGGATAATACCATTAATCCATACAATTTACTAATTCGTCTCTTCCTTCGTTGAGTAAATTGTGTGCACGAAATATAAGTCGTATTCCTCTAACAATTATTCATTCGTATTCATCTACATTCTCTACTGATGTAGATGCTTTCTCACTTCAAATGATTCCCTGCAAATGCTGCAAGCTTTTGAGAAATGTGTGTATGAGTCATTCTATGGCAACAGAAGTCGTGCACACAATTTAACCCCTAACCCTAACCCTAGACTCATTCCAACTCAAAGAAAACCCCATTAAAGTACTATTCACTTAAATGAGAGCCCAATTATATCAGCACACAATTACGTAAAATGAGGGAACAAATTTTATATGAGCGCGCATTTATTTAAAGAAGAGGGAATGAATTATTATTTGACGGCACAATTAGTAAACTAGGGAATGAATTATGTCTCTGTGAGCGGCACACTTTATTTAAACCGAGGGATGAATTTATTATATTGAGCGCACAATTTTTTAAACGAGGGATGAAATATTAATTGGCGCACATTTATTAAAACTAGGGAATGACTATTATATTGGCGCACAATTAGTTAAACGGGAAAAAAAAAAAAAAAAAAAATTATTATATGAGACCACGATTTAGTAAAAACGAGGGAACAAATTATTTTCAAGAGCACAATTTATTTAAAACAATTGTGCACACAATTTACTTTTTTTCTCCTGCATGTCAAGCGCAAAGCTCTATATTTTTTTTTTATTATTATTTTTTATTATTATTATTATTGTTTGGCTATTTAATTAACTTTCATGGAGTTTTTAAACCAAAATGCGCATTAAAAAAAAAAAAAAAAAAAAAAAAAAAAAAAAAAAAAAAAAAAAAAAAAGGTATTTTCCCAAATCTATTAATCAATTAAACAACTTATTCATGATTGCCCCATTTTAACAGTTCTTTACATAGATTTGTGGCCAAGTTCCCTTTGATGCTCTCCCTTGTGGATTATGCAAAAGTTTTTTGTCAAGAAAGTCTTAAACCAATCTGAACTAATTTTTTTGCAACAAGTCAGCCATGCAAGGCATCACACGAGTCTCTGCATAACACCTTACCGCTTAAAACTATCCAAACACAAGCTCCCCTTCAGACTTAAGGAGAGTTATTAAGGCCTGTTCACACCAAGGCCGATAACTATAACAAAAACTGTTAAGTTTCTTCATTCTAATTCTTTGTGAATAGGGAATACGACAAACTATAAAAGCAATGACAGCCAATCAGAATCCACCTGACTTTAAAGAGCTTGAGCATTTAAAGCAGTAGATGAAAAAACTGCAGTGTTTTGTATGTTACCGTGAACACGTTTCTCAGTCTTTCTCACAAACTGAGGGATGAGTCATTATTATTTCCTGTTGTATTTCTTCTCTTATAATGAGGCTTAAATGACAAAATGAGTATTAAAGATCAGAAGGATCATTCTAAAACGCTTTCTAAAAGTCTAAAACACTTTCAAATTAAATATCTTTCAAAAGTGTTTATTCTAAAACACAAAATGTATTATTTAAATGGCATCCATAATGCTACAATTTTTGCTGTAATGACTGTAGGCATGTTAAAACCTGATCCTGGGGTACATTTTAATTATGTCAAATGAATCATAGCTAAGGCAGCATGGTTTTATAAAGCTAAGCTTGGGTGATTCAGCACACCCCTGCTGGTACGGTTGCCATCTCTCTGTTAAACTTTGAGCAGATGCGTCACAAAACAGATGAGTCATAAAATCAGGTATTAGTAAAGGTTAGGTGACATGATTTTTTAAATGAGCGCTTTAGTAATTCTGTGAATAATATCTTCTGAACTTCAGGAAAAGAAGGCTTTGCTTTCCGTGTTCTCAAGGTCTGAATCTCCATGTATTCAGTGTTTCTAGACAGGAATTGAGAGTTTGTTAAGTGAATGAGTCTGTGTGCTCCTCACCTGTCCAACTGGATCTGCAGGGCTTTCTTAGTGAAGCTGCCCAGCTTGTCCTCCTTCTCATTTATGCCACAGCGGATGGCAGCCTCCCCTGAAGGGACAGTCATATTACTATATTTATAAGTGAACGTTAGGGGCAGTAAAAATCAAACTGTAGCAAATATAATCAAATGAGCTCTAGAGGAAATTACAGCAACCAGGATGTTGTATGGTTTTAGCACTGTTTGTGTTAAACTGTTAAACACTTCAACATTTCATCAGCCAACAATTTAATAGCTGGCAATTATCCAAATGGCAGGGCTCATCTTTCTGCCGGTCCATGTGAGCCAGTAGGTTCACATTTGACTTGCCCTTTTAATACTTTCAATGCCCCTACAGCCCAAAAAGTGTGTGTATATATATATTAATAGATATATATATATCTATATATCTTTTAATGGAAAAAAATGAATCTTTTTTTTGCAACCTAAATGTATCAATCATTCATTTAATTTTATCTTTAAAAAAAAAACTCAACATCAAAAAAATTATTCCTTATTGTGTTGAGTTAAAGAAAAAATTACGATGCTCAGAGCAGAAGGGATAGTTCACCCAAAGTGAAAATTCTGTCATTAATTACTCACCCTCATGTCATAAGACCTTCGTTCATCTTCGGAACACAAATTTGATTTTGATGAAATCTGATAGCTTTCTGACCCTCCCATAGACAGCAATGCAACTACCATGTTCAAGGCCCAGAAAGCCAGTAAGGACATCATTAAAATAGTCAATTTGACATCAGTGGTTCAACAGTAATTTATGAAGCTACGAGAATAATTTTTCTGAGCAAAGAAACTTTATTCAACAATTCCCCTTCTCAGCATGTTCTGTACTGACATGAGGTGATTAATTACTGACAAACCTTTAGCCATCTTTATCGCTGAGCCTTGAATAGCCACATTTTCACACAGTTTGATTAGATACTTTCAGATAATCAAATTGCTGCTATTCGACTATTTATCGTACCACAAGCTGACATAGCTGATCCTTGTCTTGCACAAGGCTAAATCTAATTTTCTGATCTGATTAATACCTTCTCATAACAAGTGATGGTCTTTACATACTTTTTTTACTTCCACGAAATAAGATAATCAGATAATGAGATAAGATAATGAGATAATCAGATTAGTGTGACTGTAGTTGAAGAATAACTGTAGTCCTAGCAATGACGGGCCAGTCTCCCTTCCATTGATCTGACAGACTCACCCTCTCGGAGCAGCTCATCAGCTGTGCTGACTCCATGCTCAATGAGCTTCTGACAGTCATCTAAGGGACTGACACTGTCTAGCTCAATGTTGTCGACCTCTTGCAGCAGAGCGTTCAGCCTCTCGGTCAGCAGTCGACTCACTGCTGTCTGCAGCTCCTGGAAGTGCCGCTGCAGAGCCTCGCGCGTCTGACTGGCACTGCCCCGCACCTGAAAGAACATACAACATTTACATACAACTGTCTCCATTGCATTGAGATTTTGTGGACAGTTCAGGAAAACATTTCCTCTGTAAAGCTTGATAAATGCACATTTCCTGATTTTAAGAAGTAACTTCAATCTAGAACATTCAGACAGGACTTTTTTTCTAAACAATGTTTGAATTCCAATGATTGGCAGATGTGGTCTGTAATGGCCTGTAATTTCAGTACATCAGTAAATGGCAAAGTGGAATTTTCAGCATGATTACTCCAGTCTTCATTGTCATATGATTCTTCAGAAATTATTCTAATGTGCTGATTTGCTGCTCAAGCAACATTTTTATTTATTATCAATGTTGAAACCAGTTGAGCTGCTTAATATTTTTGTGGACATTTTTGAGGGATTTATTCTTAATAGACGGTTCAAAAAACACATGTAGTTAAAACTAAATACGGTTATAACAGTATTGTCATTTTTGATCAATTTAATGCGTTCTTGAAGAATGAAAGTACTAACTGATCCCATGATGTTAGCTGAAAACCATTAGGTTATGTGCACTATATATATTTTTTTATAAAGGTTATGTGAGGAAAAAGTTACTCAATTCCTACAGGATTAAAATAAAAGTACTGTACAAATTTAACACGTCAGAGGAAATTAGTCCTCTCTGAATAGAGACTGAGTATAAAAAAGACAAGCAGACAACTACATAATAAACCCATAATACATTTGAATGCAAAATACAATTCTACTGTTATAGAATACAAAAAAATAAAAAACAGAGAATACATGGAAAACCAAAATCAACCAATGAAAAAATATTCCACACTGTCAAAAAAATAAAAAAGATGTACATTTAGGTCCTCTAAATAGAATCACAGAATAACAACGTAAATGTGCCACTGTCTAGTTTTGTTTATGAAGTATAGGTCTGAAAGCGGAAATGGTGAAGTGAATGGCACATTTCAATTTTCTTGATGCATCTTTCAGACTAACTGCTTCACCTTCCGCAAAATGGAGCCAAGAGTGACAGGAAGCCTGGCGGTTTTCAGTGTAAAAAAAACAGTTCCTCTTGTAAGCATGAAACTTGCACTTGCAGAAGAAGGTTAGCTTGGGCTCGACAATGCCACATTATCAATGAACATTTGTATGTTCATTAATACATGCTTCAACTGAATTATTGCCCAGTACACTATAGCTTAAAACCTAGTGAACGATCACACACAAGCACTCTTCACACTGACATAAAAGGAGATGTTAAAAGCAAAATTACGCTCTGTAATTTTAAGAATTCCTTGAGTCATATTTCTGGAATGAGGAAAAATCTCATTCCCTTATAATCAGTGAAACACAACGCAGCCCTGGGCAAAAAACACATTGACAGAAACACACACAACAGACCGCAGTGCAAACGTGTTGAGGATTTGCACCATGGAACTCGACAGACTGCCGTCACAGTGTGTGTAGGTAGAGATAACACCCTGTCGTCCAGGAAGTGGGAAGAGAGTCTAAAATAACACAGATAAAGTGGTGCAGGATAAATGGATGAAACCCAAAAGAGACGGTGTTATTAATCAACATTAGTGGAAAGTTCCAGGCTTCGCTTTGTTTGCAGCTGATGCAGGAAATGCTTCTGTCCAGAGACGTGCATCATTCTTCATACGTTGAAGTCTTATCAGGATCATTCGGAACATTTAGAGCCAGGACAGAATCCTCTGCCTAAATATTGTTATTCGTGACAATGCGCTGCAAGGTTTATGTGGAGGGTGGAGGCAGGATCTCAGGGCTCTGCTGCTTTGGGTTTTTTGGGGGGGTGACTAGAAGTGCTGACTCCCCATCACAGGATGTTTAGACTTAGCCCAAAAGTGCTGGATCTCTGGGAAAAGGTGAAGTCCGTACGATCCTACAGAACTCTTTAGAGCAAATGTATAATGTCATATGCACACTGACACAAATTGACACAATGGGTGGGAATCAGCAGGGACTTGGCCAGATATACTGATATCTGGGTCAAAGTAGAATAATATTCTTGTAATTCTTTGTTTAGTTTAATATGGTTCAAAATTATATTCTTAGCCTGTTCTGAGTTTGGATATTGGTCAAATTCAAATAACTGCAACAGCCATTTTACCTTCCCATTAATAGCTCCAAACTAAAATCATGCTGGTTTTACTGCATAGCAAGTCTCTAAAGAGAAAAAACTCAAAACCTTATACTATATATATATAGTATATAGATATATATATTATAATATATTATAATGTCCTTTTTTTTCACTTGACACAAGACTATTTGAAAAAAAAATAATTAGTATTTATATATACGTTATCGTATATATGTGTGTGTGTGTTATTAGTTTTATTAATTATTTAATTGCCATTATCACAGTCTGGCTGCCCAAAATTAGGTCATGCTAGTTTCATCTTCAGTACTACTACTACTACTACTAACTCAATATAATGGAAAATGTACAATATGATTTTTTTGAAGAGTAGAATATCTAGCTACAGTTAATTTAATCTGTAAACCTAAGCCATATTAACATAATAATACTACTACTAACACATTATGACATTAAAAATTGTAACTCATCTAGATTTTTAGAGATAATTATCGAGTCTATCAATACAGTAGTGACACTACCGAGAGAACTAGCTACAGTGCATTTAATCTGTATCCCTAAACTGGCTCAAAATTTTTTCAATAATAATAATTAAACTAAATCCATTTAAAAAGTGTCATTGAAAAAATATATTTCTTAATTCAGAAAATTCAGAGATAATTCAGAGAAAATATTAATACCGTAATGTGAAGCAAAACATCAGGATACTTTCATATTGATTTGGACCTGAACATGCATATGCAGTTTTAGATCAAACGCGCCATAGTATGTATTTCCCATGCTCTGGCTAGTGGGTGACAGGCTTTGGGAAACCGAGGCCAGTTTTAGGTTTTAAGGAAGCCTCTGTGGCTGAGACCTAGAGTCACATTTAAAGAGGAAGTAGACTAGAAACGGATACAACATCAAACTCAACCACTGACCAGGAAGCTTCAGTTCTTTTAATACATTAAAAATCACAACACAGATGAGCCTCGTCAACTGGAAGCTGGTAGTAGTTCTACTCATGCAGAAAAAAAATGTAGTTTGACCACAAATGCTGTGTCCTTGCTGTGAATAACGGAGCATATGATATAATCATATCAGATGGGATGCACATATGGGATCTCCCTCAGACAGCTGCACACGCTGTGAGGTTAATCACAGTACCGCGGAGCGTCACGCAATCACTAGTTAATGATCCTAAAAGTTTGGTTTAATTCTCTGTCCTGAGCAGGATGTGAGGAGCAAGAGCTTAACCATTCTCTGAGTTGACGGTCTCATATGAAGAGCAGGAAATTACAGCCTTGTCTACGCTCTGAATGAGGCATTCTGGGAGGTGGGGGGAGGAGGAAGTTGGGTAAGATGCCAGAAGCCAAGTCTGAAGATAACAGTGAGCAGCAGGCCAGCTTTACATCCTACAGCCACCCCGGGAGACGTGCGGCATGAACAGCCCTTCTGTGCTGACCAACAGGCTTCTGGCACAGAGGATCCGACTCACTTCAGCGAGACCGCGGGAGTATCATTTACCCTCGCTCTCTCAAAAACACCCACATATGTCACTTTATTTGGTTACCGTGTAGGGAACCACTACCTTTGTGAAGCTGAAATGTTTCTGCCGTTTTTTACAGTGTGTTTGATGATGTTGTTGTATTATTTTAGGCAACAGTGCATGCTGGGTGAGATCAATAGCAATTTCATCACTGTCTCCATGGGTTTGGCTTGACTGGAACAATGTGTCCTAACCAGACGGGATGAGATAAAGAGAAAACGGCGATCTCTTCCGTGTAAATCTGTTTTTATCGTAAACAGCCATGACTGAGACGAGGGTTAAGCAAAAGAGATAAGATGGGATTATTTTCAGCTACTTCTATTTCTATTCCTGCCAGGGTTATGTGCCATTCAGAACTGAATGGATGGATGGATGGAATATTTAATTTATATAAATAGCCATATTTTATTGTATTTAATACATTTCACAACATATTTTTAGTGTTGTTATTGTTAAATCTAGTTCTAGTTCTATATCGCGATTAATCGCATCCAAAATAAAAGTTTTTGTTTACATAATATATGTGTGTGTTCTGTATGTATATATAGATACACTCACATAGAGCATATATTTAAGAAAAATGTGAGTTTATTATTACAGATTATATAGCTAAATTAGAGGGAATATAATATCTAACACATGTCATAATTTTCAAACTATATACTGTATTTTTGGGTCTTTATATATATATACATATAAATATACACAGCACACACACATGTATTATATAAACACAAACTTTTATATTGGATCGATTAATCTAGCCCATAACTAGCTAAAACTATTGATAGTAGTTTTGTCTAAATGGAAATAAGCTGAAATGAAACCAATTTGCCAAAAATAAGTCTACTTTAAATTATATACATATACTAAAATAAACACTACACAATTTTAATTTTAAAGACCAAGGTGGAATAACATTACATTTCCCAGATTACCAGTTGAATTTCACAAAATTATAATTTAGGTGGTAAATTCCACTTCAAATTCCAATACAGCTTCCTGTAAGGTGTCACCAGTTAAATTCAACTTATGAATTGAAAAATAGCCAGTTCTTAAATTCAGAATTTTGGCCAACCCTGATTTCTGCAGTGTCCCCTGTGAAATATCAAATACTACCAGATAGGGCTGTGTATCACCAGCAAAGTCACAATACGATACGCATCACGATACAGAGAGACCACGATACGATACGTATCACGATACATGACTGCATTGAATTTCACCTCAGCAGAATTTAGAATAACAGCTGTTTATTAAACACTGCTTATTATAGTGCCATTTCTAACTATTGGCAGTGCAGGCAGTTGACCTCTGCATTATGATGGGCCTCCATAACTGTACCACAGTACAATTTAGGTAATGGCATATGTTTCATGTTTAAATTGTGCACTCCCCACCAGGTACAATATCCTGATTTTTGCATCTTGTTTTTAAGCCCATAAACAATAAAGTACTCGTTCTAATACATTTATATTGTAATGCACTCATTCTAATATATTAAAAAATCATTTACATTGCTGGTAGGTTATCATTGCACAAATTAACACACTCTCTACAATAAATTTTTTTTTTAGAAGAGTTCTAAACTAACGCGCTGTCTTCACTGTATCTAACGCACACACGCTCTGATTTAGGCTGATTTATACTCGACGCGTCTGCGAGTTCGCTTTGAGTGCGTGCGACGTCGTTTTGTGTGGCGGTGTGCACAACATTTTTTTGTAACTTTCCGTGCAGCTCCGCTTCCGAAGATGCACTAGTTCAAAGTGACTCTAGCCGAACATGCACGTCTGTTCCAGCATTTTTGTGAAACAGAAGCAGTTTGGTGTTAAGTGCGGTCACACACACAGATCACGTTGCGGCCAAACTCCGACATTCAGGAACAAACTTTTTAGCGCTGCCCGCAGTTTTATCAACTAAATAGCTTAATCGCTCAAGAGCTACATTATCTTTCTCAACAAGGAGCTGGTAGCATCATTGTTTCTAAAGGAATTAAAGCCACAGCTTTACTGTTAATAGAGAAACGCGTCAAAACGGTGGTAATTCATACATACACAGCCTCTCTCTGTCTCTCTCTCTCTGTCTCTGTGTGTCATAAATGAACAGTTGATGAATTACTCTTTTCTGAGAATAGAATATTGAAGTTGAGATCGCTAAACTGCAAGCTAACCAGTTTTTTCAGAAAGCAAGCGCGTTTATCCACAGTGGAGAGAGAGTGCATGGTTGCCAGGTTGACAAAGATAAGTGGCACATTTAGCAGATATTTCTGTATTGTGTAAGTGTAAAGCTCTGTTTTAGGGTTTACGTCTCTTTATATCAGGCAACCCCGTTGTGTTCCTCTGCGGCCAGATTAAACCTTGTTGTAGCCTATACATTATGCTGTATTCATTATTTTTTAGAAACCTCACAATTTCTACTAATATTTTAAATGTTGTAAAATGTAAAAACACTCAATTTGGTCCACTGCTGGCACACGTGCCCAATATCGCTACAGGGCCAGCTGTATCGATACTCGTATTGTCAAATCTCTGTGATGATACATCGTCTTATCGATATTTTGAACACAGCACTACTACCAGATATATGAAACATTTTCGGATTGGCTGTTATTGTGTCACGTTGCACAGCAGTTTCGGTGAAGACTGACACATTGCTTGCTGTTGGAAACCTATTTATTCTTCTGGTAGCAGTGCAGAGAGTCACAGTCGTACCTGTTTGCGTGCCTGGCTGAGTCCATGCAGTCTCTGCTGTAGCTCGCTTCTGTAGTTTTGGGCTGCTTCAATGCTCTCCTTTGCCTCCTGCAGCAACGCCTCTGCCTCTATTGACATCCTTGCTGACCTCTGCAAAAGCACAAATATCAAGGTAAAGTAAAGTGTAGGAAAACATTTCCACTGATAGAGATAACCTTTACTTTGACTGGATTTATCATTTATGGGATTAGAAAGCATTTGAGAGAAAGGCTGAAACGAAAACGCCCATTTCGGAAAATGTTTTGCTAACAAAGCTAAAATAATAATAAACAGGCAGTATGAAATTCCCACAAGGCCAAAAAACCAGGCTGTTTCTTCATGGCTCATAAAACATTTAAAGGGGCTCTATTATGCTCTTTTACAAAGTCTTGAAGTTTTTTGGGGTGTACAAGAACAGGCGCTCATCTAGGTTGTTCGAAAACCATTATTTTGGCACATATTTTACATTATTACAGACCTCTCTCCCCAGTCTGGCATGAACAGCTCGAATAGTTCCTGTATAGTTCCTTCTGAAATACGAAATGTGCTGTGGTTGGTTAGCTGGGCAAGTGTGTGTTGTGATTGGCAGCATTCGGCGCCTGGTCGGGAAATGTCATGCATGCCCCTTACCATAGCCGCCTGTGAGCTTCAGTGAAAATATTGCATCAAAATCAAATCAATCTGAGCACGATTTAAACCCAGATGATTGTAACCAAAGTTCGCCTTGGGAAAGCTAGCGTGTCTCTGACAAAGTGATAACACTCGTTGCCTTCTCTAATGTGCAGCTCAACCAGGTCTCTTCCCATTCGTCGATATTTGTGATATCACAAATCCCGGAAAATATGCGTTGTAGTCCAAACGAGTCGTTCGTTGTAGTTTTTGAAAAGTGATTTCTGTTAAATAAAATATCTCCTTTTGAATTGGACTTTGAGCTTTGTAACTTTGCAGATCTTTTTTATGCTCAAACAGCAACATTACAGACTAACTAAAGTAAAAAAAAGTGAAATCATTACCCCTTCAACAGCAACTTTATGAAACCATCAGGCCATCGTTTCCATGTCATGTGGATGTGAGGAAGCGTGTTTTGAATCATAACAACGCATTCACATCCTTATCTGTTGAAGAGGATGATGCAGTCGAGTATAGTTATGACTAAAAGGCTCAGACACTATAACCTTGAGAAACCACATCCATGTCAACTGTGCAAAATCACAGGAGTCATGGAAATGAATCACAAGACCTGATGAGATGTGTGTGCTATAAACTCACACTATGCGTCCAAACAAACTTTACGGTATTTTGGTGCAAATTCATCTGTCACCGGCAAATATGGCTAATAATTCTTTAAAAATATTTTACCTAGTGTTTGCTCTGTCACACCAAGGGCGATAACGAACCACAACTATAATGATAAAACGCATACAGTATCAGAAAAAAAAGGTACAAAAGCTGTCACTGGGGCAGTACCTTTTCAAAAGGTACATGTTTGTACCTAAAGGGTTGATGCTGGCAACTTAAAGGTACATATTAGCACCTAAAAGTTACAAAAGCGTACCTTTTGAAAAGGTATCGCCCCAGTGACAGCTTTAGTACCTTTTTTTTCTGTGTATGATCCATGTTTTTTAAACATTTTTTGAACGATTTTTCCATCTAATGAATCAGAAGCTTGAGCATTTAAAGAGGCAGACGTCATAACTGCAGCACACGCTTATAATAAACACAACGTTGTCATGCTTTGGTGTGGATGCTAATACATATAATTTGTTATAGCCTAGTTGTTATTCTTGGTCTGAATAGGTCTTTAGGCTGGGTAAATCACATTTCTGCTGTTGTTTCTGCATTTAAGAGGTTCATTTTCTGATTTAGCAAACTCAGATAATAATTTTGCAGCTTGTGCTAATATTAATAAGTTAACATTTTTGTTCACTCTTGTACAATAAATAAATCTACTATATTGGGTCACCACTTGAGATAAAATCTGGATCTTGACGCAAAAACATATTTGCATTAAAAAGTATTATGTTAATAAACAGCTCTCACGTCTTTACTGATCCGTGGATCTGTTTGAAGGCTAGCATGCTACAATGAAACCACTTCCGTTTAAGATGTAGTGAAAGCAACTGCACTTTCCTTATATGTGCCCATGTGGCTTAAATTCACAAGCATGACTGAACCTACTCATAGACACTACCCTGAACTAAAACTTTAACTCAACTTCTGTACAATAGTGCCTGTGTAACACTGGTGTCATTGTGCAGGAGAGAACAGCTGCCTATTTGTTTATGCGTGTAAGTGAACACAAATACCGGACAGGTGGATTGGCAGCAAGCTATTCAGTTTACCTTTGTTTAACACAAAGATGCTGACCTTAGTGCACCAGAGCAGAGAATGAACCTGTGCTTAATTCTCAAAAACACCCTTTCATCTATACACCTGTGAGAGAGAAACCTAAATAACAAAATGTGACCTGCACCAACAAGCCTGTAAGTTTCCACAATCATCTACCTTATGATCAATGCCTAAAAAATGTTATGAGTTGCAGCAGGGGCAGATTTATAACATTTTGACATGTCATAATCAAGGCAAAGGGAGGGGTTCTCCAAAATCACAGTCTAATCCTCTGATTTAGCAGCAGGGATCTCATCCAGACTGGGGTTTGTAATCTAGGCAAAGAGCATTAAGACAAGCAATTACTTTATCTATTGCTCTTCCAGAATCCTTTCCCACAAGTGAATTCATCAGGGAGAACAGCAGAGGACTGGCTAACTGTCAGAGGCACACGAATGACCTAGATTCAAAGGCAACAAAAAAATATGCTGCCAAAAGACAATGTTGGGAATTCCAGTGTGAGATGTCTCTGTGTCCTGCTTCACAATCTGTGACCGTTCACTGATAATGGCCATGGTTTAAAGGGCCCTTCTATTAAGATGAAACACATAAGATGCATTTACACAAACAAAAGGGTTTATAAACTATCAGAGGTCTTTTGCATTCTGCTGCCCATCAGCTTTACAGTTATGGTCTTACATAAAAAAACATGTATTCCTCTTTTGGTCCAATCCAAGCATAACAGAAGAGTTATGTAAAGTGCAGTAACTCTCTATGGGCCATACTGATGCATCGTGCACACTCAACATGTTTATACATGTCCAAAACAGTAGAAATGAAAGGCGGATGAGAGAAGAGCAGTGCACATATTTCAATATTAAATATCAATATCAGTTATAAATATTAAAAAAAACAACTAAAACCTGTAACAATTATTTTCAAACTCAAAACGCAGCAGTTCGTGGGGCTCTTCTGCGAGGATCGCCACACCAACATTCATCACTTTAACTCATCAGTTTTACAGTAAGCTCTTCAAACCGCTTCACCCATAAACCTGCTCACGAATAGACAGCATCTCGAACTTAGCACTGAAAAATAAACTGTAACAAAAACATGAGCTATTATTAAGCGATTTTTTGCTGTGTTACCTTATGCGATCCTGTCTTGTGTCATATTAACTTCTGCCGCGGAGTTCCGCCATTGACGCCCTGGCGGCAACAGTAAAGAGCTCGAGGCACATATTTTCACTTTGATACAAACCTGTCATCCAATCAGATGCCGCATTGCTGTGTTTTCCTCCTGTTTGCTGTCAGTTCTAGCCAATCAGATGATTAAACCTCACTTAACCCCGCCCTATCTTTTGTTAAAAACCCAAAGCGCACCAGGGCGTCAAACAACAAGTGAAGGTAACTTTGTGTTGCTCACAAAATAAGAGCTGTTACTTACACAGATGTTTATTGGTTGTGAACAACAGTTTCAAATCCCAAGACATTCAGAACGAACATTTACAACCAACGTTGTCACAATGCGGAATACAAAACTTGAATATGAGAGAAGACTTAGATTATAGTTATTATGTTATTTCTCATGCACAATATAGGCTGCTATCTAGAGTTTCGTATGCAAAACTACCATTTTAAAAATGTTTAAAATATTACTTTTATATTTTCTGTATTTAATATTAAATAAATAATATATGATATTTGGAATCTTGTGAAAAATTATATTGCCGACGTGAAAAGAGAGTAAGTCGAAATGGTTGGCATGTAGGCTATGTGAATATGTAATTATTATTCATTCATGTGGGGTTTTCAGTGGCTGTTTAATGTTAGAGTAAAGTTGGATGGCTACAATCAGGTTATGCATTTACTGTGCTGGTGTTGAACATGTTCACTGTTGAACAGTTTTGTAGCACCAGAGGTTTGTGTGGGCAATGAAAGCCAATTATACATACCATGTTATTATGTGATGACTCATTAAATGCATGGTATGTTACGATATGAACTTTTAAAGCTTGAAATAACTCTGCAATGCCAAAGTACTTGTATAAATACAAAGGCCTTTTATCACAGAGTTTTTGCCTCTAAATGAAATTCTTATAGGGTTCAGAAGGAGCTGCTTATCTAATCTTCTAATCAACCTTTAGATATAAGTTGCTGTTTGCCTCACTTTAGCAACAGTCCTTCTGGCATGTCTCCTCCTCCCCACCTCCATCCTCACTCCTTTAAGATTTCTTTCTGCCCTATATACAGTAGCTATCTTCATCCATTTAGTAGTCTCATAGGGAGTAAATTGGAGCTTGAGTTGAGCCTTATCCTTGAGCTCCTCCTTTGCGTACAGCAAGTCAAATACCCTTTATGAAGTAACATGAACATCATATTTATTCTTTAGGCAAATGTAAATGATCACTCCTGTGCATTTCACTTACAGCCTACATGACTAACAGTGCTTGATGCTGGGATATTGCTCCTAAATATTTCCTCTTGCAAAGCTGGCTGTGAGAAAACCTATCTTATAGTTTAACTATTTATTATGTATTAGAATATTTATTGCACAAGATTATAGGAATTAAGCACTAAAGAGCTTATTTAATATTATTTAAATTTTTGCAAAAACAAATAAATATGTATGACACCTAATGGCTTTCAGAACTGTCAGAAAATGGTGAGACCACATGAAATATGATATTGTCACGTTTCATTGGAGTTGAATACAGTGTCTTTAGAAAGGGTGGTAGCCACAAGAGGCCTGTCTCCACCCATTCACTGCTTTCTTTTCAAAAATTGACAGCTGAATTGTTATGTGCTCAGTAAACACTAGAGGTCTGCAAGAGTGATATGGCATCTTAGAACTGATTTTCTATTATGTAACACTGGATGGCGCTGGATCACAGTCAGATGTTGTACAATATGTTGCACAGGGTCAGTCATGTCTGGGTGAAGGATGTGCAGGTATTAATGATGGTGATGATTAGGGCAAATTAGTCATTTGTATGTCATCATTTGAAATTTAAAGTATTTTTACACAATAAAATTACAAGGGAATAGTTCAATTGTCAACATTTACTCTCTCACATCACCTATATGACTTTTGCTTTTGTGAAACAAAAAATAAGATATTTTGAGAAATTTGAGGTGGTAAATTTAGTGTTAAGTAGCTGTGAATACAACATGACAGTCGTGGCTGGGTTCTGCTCTGAAAGAGGGTCATTGTGCTTTGACTTGGATATAAGACTCTGAAAGAAACCCCATGTAGTTAAGACAATAACTCTGAGCAGGCATTCAGGGAACAGTTCTGTTATGCAGGCTTCATGCAGCCCAGCGCTTTTTGTACGCTACTTTGTAATCTTCAGGCTCCTTCAAACTGAAGAACTGACAGCATTTGCTGGATTTGAGAGGTAAGAAAAACAAAACTGCAAGTGTTATTTTATGTACTTTTTAACTTCTAAGAAAAGCAGAACCAAGAAAAATGCCATGATTCATAGCATCCTTGACAGTGCAGGTCTGAAATGCTTAATCTTGCTCTTGGAAATGTACTTTCCAACATCCATGAAGATAAATTGGCAAAATTAATTTAGACTAACTAGCATGTATACTAGTAGTTTTTTGTTTGCTTGTTTGTTTGTTTTATTACATTAATCAAGTGATTAATCCAATAGTGGCAAATACATTTTAATATTTTATTATTAACTAAATTACTCATAACTCATTAGATACTACTTAATCCAGTAGAGACGTTAAACTAATCACTAACAACTAATATCAATTGTTGTTAGTAACATTTCTTATGTGCTTTATGCACATGTAATGACTAGCAAATGGCTACTTTATTGTGACATTTTGTTAATATTTGTTACTAGTGACAATTTACCATTTTTTGAAAATGGAATAAATACTTGCATTATTGCACTAATAACTATTAGCGACTACTTCATTACATGCCACTGGTGACTACTGGATTATTTACAAATTAAAAATAATTACTTGTTGCATAAAACTACATATAGCCTACTAGTTCGTTTCAAGGACTAAAGTTAAACGGGTTTCCTTATAGTGCTCAGGTGAGTTACGTTTTTGTCCTGGCTGGTGCAATCCACTTTTGGCACATCGGTGTAATGTACAAAACAAGATCGTTACAAAGTTTCTAGTGCCAGCTTCAGAACAAGGCAGATTTCATCAGCATGTGTTATGATACATACAGCAGGGCATAAACGCATGTGGCTGTCAGAACTGGAATAGGGGGGTGTTCCTACAATTTGTGACCGCCCTCTGGATGAAGCGGAGCCATTTACCACAGCAATGTCAGCCCAATCCAAGGCTGGGGAAATAAATGCACATTGCACGCTCCTTGTATAGACCCATCGCAGCACAGAAAATAACGGTGCGAGTACTACGGAGCGATGGCACCGCCGACTGATGCGTCTCCAGCACAGCCTCACGGATCCCAGGAAAAACCGCTCTTGGGAATTCTAAAGAAACATTGATTTAGCATTTTCGAATGCATCGCATCAGATCCGCTCACGCCACCAAAACGTGTTTGGAGCTGGTTTATCTGATGATGGCTTTCTAGAACAGACTGTTCAGTTTTAGTCATCGCAACGCAGACTGAAGATCCAATCCATCACCGATGCGTTAAGTCCGTCACCGTGGTGCTTAAATTACCCTCTAGACACCGGAATACGAACATCTGTGATTCGCAGGATCCAGCTGCACCAGGTCTATAGTATTCCAGCATCCTTCCGCCAGTGTGCATCATCATCATCATCATCATCATCGCACCCTGCAGCTCCATCGCAAGAGGGAGGATCCGCAGAGGAGCTCTCCGGGCAACACTACACACACGTTCAGAGGATGCTTTGGATGTAAAATAAATAACGATGGGGAAAGATCAGGAATTACTGCAAGCGGTGAAGACTGAGGACCTGATGACGGTGCAGAAGCTCCTGCAGAGGCCCAAACCTGGGAAAGCAAGTAGGTTTTGCTTGATTAAAAAAAGCATTTACGTTATTGCTTGCCATGTTGTTATGGCTGATAGAGGCAAGAGAGATCGTGAGTAGTTGGATCTACTTTCAGATGAGAAGGCAAACACTTGCCCTACCCTTTAATTATGGCAAGAGCTGTTTAGATTTCACTCAAGCATTTTGGAAATAGAAAATGATGTTGTGTTTTGGGTGCTGATGTCCTCATCAAGCTTCTTCACTAGCGTTACCATCAATGTCAGTCATCTTGGTGCACATCTTGGTTTTGGTGGTCCAGACCAGTATGGAAATTCATTACTGGACTGAGCTGGTCTTTTCAGCAGGAGAGAGGGTTCCCAATGTGATTATGGAGCACAACCGATCCTGATGAACATCGCATCCTTGAATTCACGGTTATCAATGATAACCCCCCCCCCCCCCCCCCCAATGTATTCACTTGATTTGCAATGGCAAGTTATTCTGAGGTTTTCACCGTCGAAAAGGGGCGTTTTGGATGTTAATGAGTGCTGTTTGTGCATGAGAGTTATATGAACGTTAATGAGATTGTTTTGGAAATGAATGTCTTTCAAGAGGCAGAAAATTCTAGACACAGCTGTCTGGTAAACATGAAATATTTTTGTAATTGAGAAATGAAAACGAATACCAACTCCCCCATTGAGACCCTGATTTTCTTGAAGTTTCGTATTTTCAGTTGAAAAGCAGCTGTGACATTCACATGCCCAAATGTGGATTGAGTTTCTCAATTGCTGTTCTGCTTGAAAAGTTTTTGCAATATTCACTTGGATTTCAATGTACAATTTATCTGATGTTTTTCACCGTCGGAAAAGGGGCCGTTTTTGGAGTTAATGAGTGCTGTTTGTGCATGAGAGTTATATGCACCTTAATTACTTGTTTGCAATGTCTTTTAAAAGCGGAAACTTCTAAGAACAGCTGTCTGGTAAACATGACTATTTTTGTAGTTGAGAAAAAAAAAAAAAAAAAAAAAAAAACACAATTCCCCAGTGAGACCCTGATTTGCTTGGCAGTTTCATATTTTCAGTTGAAAAGCAAGCGTGAACATTCATGTGCCCACCTGGATTGAGTTTCTCATTGATGTTCTGCTTTGAACACCACAAACTGAGGTGTCTGCATCTCAGAATGCATTGTGCTGGTCTGCTTTCTATCTCCTCCTCCACCACATCTGTGACATTATCAACAGCGTCTCACACAACAGCTCGACTGGGATTTCTTTGTCTTACATGCCTGTCTGTGCTGAGCGTGTTCAGAGTAGAATAACCCCATGGGCTCAAGGAAGAGAGCCACGGCCGTCACAACGCTCCTCTGAGCACCAGGTTCTGTCTCTGCACTCGTCTCCTTTTCCCCCTTGCCTGTTCTCCAGTGTGGCTGCAGCACACTCCTGCTCTGCTAAACACTGCCCCCTGTAATGATGGGGTGAACGAGCATGAGGTGCATCCACATCACTGCACTTTCACAATAGAAGAGAGAGGAACGAGCTGCCAGTGAGCTTCATCACTTGGCTTCGTGCCACCGAAGCAACACATACATTTATGCTGTAAACTATGACAGCTTTTTGGCACTGAATGTGTGTGAGGCTACTCTGTGGGAAAAACACTGACTGTGATATAATCTTGGAGTATTATGTCTTTTATAGTCGGTTGTTTCAGGTCATGGTTTGTTATTGTAAGTCATTTCACTTATATTATGAAGAATATAGGTGTTTTGAGAGCTGCTTTTATGAAAATCTGTGTGGAGTTCACATGCTCATGAAATGCAGTAGAGCTTTACAGACAGGTTAATGCATTTCACACAAAAACAATGAATCAGCTTCTTCAAACAGAGAGTGATACGCCTTTGTGAAAGTGTTGGTTGGCTTTTATGTAAAGCTCAACCTCTGTATTGGAAACACAAAGCTACCCAGAAACCAATTAGTTCCAGTCACAGCAACTGCAGTCTCCTGCTTGACAGTGATTTGTTGGGCTGGATGCTGTCTGGGCTCTGTAACAAAGTTTTGGTTAATTGACTGAAATACTGTACCTGCTTTTGTTTTGTACAAAAATCCAATTATGATGAAACCATAGCTTTTTCGTTCAAGATAATATTGACAGCCACTTTGAACAACCAAGTGGCTGGTAGCAAGACCTTTTGGCTTTGAGAACATTTTGGTTATATACCCAAATACACTCTTAAAAATAAAGGTGCTTCACGATGCCATAGAAGAACCTTTTTGTCTAAATGGTTCCATAAAGAACCTTTAACATTCTTTTTGTTTCACAAAAGGTTCTTTGGGGTGTAAGAAGGTTCTTCAGATTATAAAAAGTTGAGAAAGAGATGGTTCTTTAAAGAACCTTTGACTGAATGGTTCTTTGTGAAACCAAAAATGGTTCTTCTATGGCATCGCTTGAAGAACCTTTTGAAGCACCTTTATTTTTAAGAGTGTACCCCTGGAGATGCAAATGATTCTTAAACATTGAAACATTTTCAGAAGACGGCAGATAGCGGTTCCTTTATACATTTGTAAACATTTTAGTATTAATTTAGAGTATATTCCTGGCTGGTGCTAGTACATTTACATTAGTACAGCATTTAATTTCATTACAATTAACCTCATAGTGAACAGAAGCAGAAAATAATGTAGCAGCATTGTGCTGTAGAATTACAGTTAATATCTGTGTATGCATTACAGTAATCTTCCATTTCTTAGTAACACATTTAAAGATTAATTCTAATAGTTTGGTGTCCTGTGCTGGTGCTTAGGTTCCCAGCATGCATTGTGGCATTAATAAATTATGCAGTTGCATTTGCGTACTATTTGCAGGTTTATTTTGTTGTTGTCTTTGGTTGTAATGCTCAGTAATGTTTAAATCAAAAATTGTTTGTTAATTGTGAGATTTGTATGCTGTTGTCGAATGTTAACATCCATGTGTGACCTGGTAGTGCATACTTCTGTACTCAGTATTTATGTACATTATTGCCACATTGCATGTTATGATCTATCTATCTTAAAGGCAGTATGATGATGGGAGTTCAGAAAACATCATAAAACATCCCCCAAAAACTGAAACGAAGCTGCTGGCCGAGCTCATATTTGCAGTCACTGCCAGTCAATATTAAGACAGTGGCTTGGAGCCCTGTATCTAATCCAAGTAATCATTACTTCCACTGCTTAGAGTGATGATTGAATTACAGTGCAGATGGCTTTAAGTGAGTTGCAGAGCGAGAGAGAGAGAGAAAGAAAAGAGGAAAGAGTGCTGGGAGGGAAAGCAAGGGAAGCAGAAATAAGACTGTGGAAAGCCATCAGTTACTCTGACACAACGAAACTTTCACATCTCACTGGATGGTTGGCCACCTCTAGGGGATTTTAGCGGTGAGCATGACTCTCATGCAGATGTCTCACATGGAGGCATTTGTTTCTCAATGGGGGTGAACCTGTTTTTTTTTGTCCATTTATCTGCAGTACTGTGGTCTGCATACGGAGGTGTAAGTGTGTATATGAGCCCAGAGGGAGGGTGAATTGGAAAGAGTGTTTCCAGACGATATCTGCACAGCATTTTTCCACGTATTCAGCACATTCTCCACCTTTTCCACAAGCATTCACTGCAGAAGCCTAAAGAAAGAACATCTGGAATACAGTATATCTTATTGCAGTAAATTGCTGATTAGTTTCATTAGAATGAAGCGAGTGGAACATTGCAGAGCGTGACTCGACATACTGATGAAGACATGACTGGATGGGTTATCTGTTCTCCACCTCTACAACCTGTTCACATGTCCCAGCAGCAATTAGAGCCGAGCTATTTTAGCAGTCGAAACATATGGGGTCCCTAAGGAGAAAAAACTCAGATCGTTGTAGGCCTCGCTCATTCTGCTTTCCTATGCCGGCTTGATTCTGGCGTTTTGGAGTGAGACAAATCTGGTGAGAAAATGAATGCTGTAGGGGTGAAGTGCTAGATTGATGGATGACTCTCAGCTCACCGAAGTAATGATACTGTTGAAATTGGTAGGATGTGGTTGGAGGATGTTTTTTTCTGCATATTTATAGGCTCCGAGCTCAACGGGTTTGTCAGGTGGTTGGAAATCCTCTGGAGTGGGTATCCATGGAGATATCTGACATCTGTGTGACCGTCCAGGACAAGTGTAAATGGAATGTGGGTGGTTGACATGACACGACATGATCTATCCAAAGATTATATAACAAAATCAGAGTTCAGTAAGTACTCAAAGCATCAAAATATTAATTTGCAGTGATCCTCCGTGATGTTTTCTCTTTTCACACTTGAAAACCAATGATGAAATGAAATTCTAATTTTAAAGGGGTCATATGATGCTTTTTTAAAGATCATTATTTTGTGTATTTGGTGTAACAGAATATGTTGACATGCTTTAATGTTCAAAAAACATCCTTTTTCAAATACTGTACATTTATTGTAGGTCCTATATGCCCCGCTTCTCTCAAACGCTTTGTTTTCTACAAGTCCCTCCTTCCGACAAGCGCAGTCTGCTCTGATTGGCCAGCTGACCCAGTGCATTGTGATTGGCCGAACACCGCAAACACTCGTCAGAAATGTAACACCCCTTACCATAATCGCGAGCTTCATCTGTCAAAATAAATGTAAAGACAGAGCCCGAAAGGGGAACAGAGTCGCGTGACAGACACAGTGATGAAGCTGGTATGTGTTTGTGATTTGACCCTCTCTCTCTCTCTCTCTCGCTCGCTCGCGCACACACACACCCATGCGCAAAACTCCGCATTTGAACAGTCAATAGCAAATACTTAAACTAATAACAAAACAGTAGCTGATTCAGAAGCGCCAGATTGTCATAGCAAAGTCAGAATTACCTCCTCTCCTAGGTTCACGAAACGTTCGTCCATAAAATGCATTGCTGTTCTGTTGTAAGTAATCGTAAAGATTCCTAAATGCATCTACTTCTGGAAGGCCAAATAAAGTGCTTTTGCTTTCGCCTAGAAACACACAGCGTCTCCTGACATGCTGCTCAACAACTAACTGCGGTTACTGAAACCACGCCTTCTTTCTTTGCGTGCACATTTGAGCGGCATTATGCTAATATTTCCACATAGTGATGTAGATGTGTGGGAGCGTGTTAGAACGAGCCATTTTAGGGGGCGTGGCAGAGTCTTAACTTTGATAAAGTATATCTCTTTGGTTTTGAGTTTTAGTCTTTGCAACTTCAGGGATCTTATCTATGCACAATCAGCTTGTAACACTCCAAAGAGAAAGGAAAACTTGAAATCGCATCATATGACCCCTTTAAAATTAAATAATATAAAAGCAATTGGGTCAGTACAGGAGTAGTGAAACAACTGGTTAAATGTGAAAGTTTTGTATTTGTAGTGAACATTTTTGGTACTGTATCAGAAACTAAGCCATATGGCATCATAAGTTAAATTAAAGACAATCACACATTATTATAAAATGTCCTCATTTGTTTGTATTCAGACTATATGTTATGAAGTTCATGCTGATTAGATATAAAAACTTGAAACATTTTTTTACTTTCAAAATTGAATTTTATTTAGTTGCCTTTGAGTTGAAGCAGCATTTGACAACCACAAAGCAGTTTCTTATGGTTTCTTAGTTTCTTATTCTTTTATAGTGTAATTGAATATTATTTAGTATGATGTTCAAAATATGTTTTCAAAAGTAAATCGTTAACAGTTTTATTTTAGAAATAACTGCTAATTAGTATGTGAAATGTTTTCTCTCTATCATTTTACAGTGAGGCTCAATTCAGCAACATTAGTTAATGCATTAAATATCATAAACTAACAATAAACAAAATTTTTTCAGCATTTATTTATCTAGGTTAATGTTAACTTACTGTTGTTCTTTGTTAATTCATGTTCCTTCAAAATGCATCAATGTTAATTTATATTACTTCAAATGCATTAGTATATGTTGAAATGAACATTAAACAGGATTAATAAATAGAGATGCACCAATTGATCGGCCAGGGATCGGAATCGGCCGATTTTCCTCATGATCGGCCGGTCAGTCTCACTTCTTTCCGATTTCGAGCCGATCCGGTTTGTTACACAGACAATAACGTCAGCCGCGCATTCTCGCTCTCTTCTGTCCGACGACCCCTTCTCTCTCACACACGTCTCATTCGCTCCGGTTAAATAGTGCTTGTATTGCGCATTATTTTAGTCATTCCCGCAGGTTTCGCGCTTACACCAAAAGCGAGCGCACCACCACTGATCTATATTAGTGGAGCGCACACAAGCCGCGCTCAGTCTCAAACAGCTTGTGAGCCACAAATACCAAAATGAGTGGCTAACTGCGCTAAAACGTTCAAATACATAAAAAATTATGTCAAAATGCCCATCTTGGCGAGTATCCAATTAAACACAGTCAGTTTTGGAAGGTTAAATAGTTGAGAAAGAGAACGCATGTTGTGTAACAGTATATTGGGTCCGTGGATAAACTCTTAAAGGGACCGCAGTCCAATATTCCTGCTGCTGTCTGTCATGTTAATCAATTTTCTGCTCTTGACTGAATACGTTTTATAACTTTAATGGTAAGCATTAATCTGTATTTAATTTTTACAATGAAGACTACAGAAATTAAAGTAATCAAATGTAAAATAACACTGAATGTGTTCAGTGTTATTTAATTTCTGTAGTATTTCTTAACTGAATAAAACTCACTTAACCTGAAAAACTTAGTTTCATAGCTCTCTTTATTCTACTGCATTTATTTGTGCTGTTGTTTGCAATTTTTTTTATTTGTTCTTATTTTATTACTGACTTTTTACTTGTGTTTATTTATGAAAATAAAACTTTGCGTTGAAGAAAAGTAGATTTTTGTTTGTATATGCTGTCAATTATAGTTCTTAGAAAGAAAATCGGAATCGGCAAAAATCAGTATCGGCAGGTCACACTAACAAAAAAATCGGAAATCGGAATCGGCCAAGAAAATTGCAATCGGTGCATCTCTATTAATAAATGCTTTGAATGTATTGTTCATTTTTAGATTTTTTTATTTGATATTTCATGATGCATTAATTATTGCATATTAACTAATATAACTTTACTGCTTTCTTATAAATATATACAGTATATATGTAGTTCTGCCACACCAGATTTAAAAAGTTGTAGTTGTAATTAAAAGTTATCAGTTAGCTGTATCAGTATGTGTAATACAACAATAGTTCACTGAGAGAATGTCAGCCACCCATTGTCTTGTTTTTGCCTTGGTCCCCTGGAGCATTTACAGCACATGACCTTAATCTGAGGACCTGACCCACATAATCCTGAAGGTAGAGGGGGCGACAGAATTCTTAAGCACATTAACTGTTGCTGATTCCTCCCAGCATGCTCCTGAACTAGCCTGGTGTGTATAAATGTGCTTATCACTATCACTTTGATCAGACTCCCCAGCACGGTGCACATTAAATCTGTTTACATTTCGTTATAATAGCCTTAAGTGTATAATTGCGGTTTTGATGATAAACCCGTAGTATTTATACATAACAAAATCAGCAAATTGATAGTCTAAACGGTCGAAAAACGCCCTCGTACAGTTTTAAAAGTCTATAAAACCTTGTGCTATTGTGAACATCGATGAGAGGTGTGAAGAGAAACGGGATGAAGGCTGACAGCTGTTATGTAAGCTCACACAATGGAGTTATGGGTATAGTGGAGGTGGGTGGGTGGACAGAGAGAGAGGCTGGGTAGTGGACTGTGTGTTTTGTCATTTCTTATATGCCGCAGTGCTAAAGAACATCACCTGAAAATCCAACCGGAATTGATCATTGAAACTGAATTTTGAGACATTCAATAAATGCAACTTTAAATACACTACAGCACACATGGTTATGAATACTTTGCAATGGTGTAATGTTTATTATTATTTTTTTTTTTTATTACAATTTGAATACTTTTTTTTAACAATACAGTACATTTTTAATGGATAATCAAGTACCTTCTTTTTCTTCCCTCATAAAATATCTTGAATCACTCTGAAATATATTCCATTCAGTTACCTCAGAAACAACATTTTTGCTAAACCTTCTCAGTAGTATACGTTTCTAATGAAGGCACTACAGCAGTCATCCATCATAATGCTCACCACAAATAAACTGATTTAATGAGCGACTGACTAAGAAAGAGTGACTCAGTAAATCCGATGTTACTGAAAATAAAGAATCCTGATTGATATTGAGGATCTTCACATCCAGATGTTGGACTGGGGTGAGCTGACCGACAGGCAGCTGTGAGGAGAATTGTGACTGCCTGCTGAGAAAGAGTGCAGATGTCTCTGTCTGCTGGAACTACAGTCTGCTGGGGCTACAACAGATGAACAGATCACGTATCCAGCAAACCTGATTCCATCTGATCCTTACGGACTCAGGCATGATTAAAGTTTCCGTCTGGAGTGTGCATGAGGAGATCTGGCTTGATATGTGCTCACAGGCGTGTAGCAGCTATTACAATTGGGGAGGAAATTTGCACAATATAGAGGGATGCATGATAAATTGGTACCATATCATATATAGTCAAATAGAAGAGTTATTTTAAATGTTCACTACTTATTATATAAACGGACTTCTTTTAAAAATCGTATATATATACATTGTAATGTTGTGATGCCTAAATTCACTTTGTGCATCCGCTTTGCAAAAGAAAAAATAGTGAAGATGGGTTTGCCATTTTGCATTATAGGAGAAGCACCAAATATTAAGTTATGCTGTGAAGGTTCAGAACAGGTGGGCCTGTTCAGGGAACATAATATTTTTCTGACAGAATTTCAGAAATAGCTTCCCACACATTTTCCAAGAGTGTCGTCCCTGCTTTCCTAGCTCCCAACTGTAGGATCGTTTCATTTTTATGATTATTTTTCTCTTCAATAAACCGCTTGCCGCTCATCAGATCACACTTTCCCAGAGGGGGCGAGTGGAGTCAGGCATTTGTCTCAGCCACGGACCCAGTCTGTTGAGGAAATGGACGTTTCTCCCCCTCGTGACATTAATCTTCCTCCCAGTGTAGCTCCAAGTTATTTCAATCCAATCTAGTCTGTGAATTAATTCTCTCCACTCAGGCCCGCTTTTAATAAACCATAACTCGCACTGTGTGTTAAATTAGTCACGCGCATGGCACAGGTTTCATCTCTGAGCTGTTTTCTTTGCCTATTCTCTTTTAGTGATGATGAATGTTCTAATGGATTCCTGATTATGTCATGTATCACATCACTATCAAGCAGAGGGGATAAAAACACATTTTCCCAAGCTTTTCCATTTGAGGAGTCCACATGGCTTGAAAAGGCAATGAATATTTTTTAAATAGTCAAATTTTCCGGTTTTTTTATTTTCATTCGACCTTTTTTGTCTTAACTCGCCATGCACAGACCTTAGAAAAAGCTTTACTGTAATAATGGATCGAATGGAACTTTATGGTAAAAAAGGTTTGGATCCGTTTTAAATCTGGTCAGAGCTGCATGTTCTTGGCACATATATTTGTCTTAATTACGTTCAAAGAGTTATTCTGCTGTCATTGTTTCCACAATAAATAAAGGGCTTATAGATGCTTTGATGAGAACAATCAGTAGGATGTTTGCATGAAGACGATATTCTTTGTGTTGTGGGATGTTGAAGGTTAAAAAGAGTATCATGGAGACTGTCTACATTTGTTATTTGACAACTGAAGCCTGTTTACACTAATTAAATCTCTAGTCATTGTGCTATTGGTTTGTAGTAGGCATTCATACTCCATACCATGCTACAGTATCTAACTGTATCTGCACTGCTATTATAATCGCCATATTTATTGTGCCGCACTGCCACTGCTCATTTGCATAAAGTTCATTGTTGCTTATGTCACCAGAAACGCCATCGGGACACTTTGCAAATCACTGTCAGTGTGAACTCCCCTTTTAGACATAATCTCCTGTCAGGTTGATTCTTAGGAGTGCTTTAAAAGAATTGGCAGTAAGAATTAGCACCGAGAGCTCCATCAAACAGAGCTTTGTCATCAAACAGAGCTTTGTGTTTCTGTGGAAGCATTGCGATTTTTCCACAGATTCATCCATTAGATTGCGTTTTAATGATTGTCATAATACATCTTATTTTGTAAAATGCATGTTTCCATTCTGATGGGTTTACATTTTGGCTTAACTACTTGATTTTGCCAAACCATAGTGTACTTTTTATCATTGATCTGAGTGACTTATAAGATTTCAGTTGTCCTCCATTTCTTGAGGCCTGTTCACACCAAGAACGATAACTGTATTATCTAACAATAACTATATTATCTTGCGTTATGTTTATTATAAGCATGCACTGCAGTTTTTGTAGACTCTTATGAAGTCTTATTTGTTTGCCATAACTTTTAATCGAAGATGCAGTGCTATGCTATTTGTTTTATTGTCTGTTATTTGTCATATTTTTATTTGTTTTATGTAATGCTAAGTACAGCAAATTGGTCAACAGTTGTTGTTTAAATAGTGCTTCATAAATAAAGTGACACTGACATTGACATTAGTGCTTGAGCTCTTTAAAGTCAGCTGCATTCTGATTTTCAGTGTTTTTATAGCTCATAAGTCGGAAAAAATTGTTCTGAAATTGATTCCAGTAATATTGTTCCTTTTGTTGTTATCATTATAGCCGTGTGGTGTTGACTTACTCTCATAGAATTAGAACGATAATTAAACTTTATAGTTCCGTTATTGCCTTTGGTGCAGGGTATTAGCATTAAATCAACTATCAAAAACATTTTTGTTAATTGGAATTACGCGAAATAAAATAAAAAATCAATTTAATACCAGCTTTCCTTAAAAAAATGAAAGTTTAATAAACCCTGTAAATAAATAAAAATGTAAACATTAATATGAATACTTATGTTAAAACTATTATTAAAATGAAAGCTAAAAATATAAAAAAGCTGATTAAAAATATTATTAAAACTATAATTATTTATAAATAATACTAAAATAAACTGCCTGGGCGTGAACGATCTTTAATCCAAAATGCAAATGATCGTTCCTGAATGTAATGCGGTGATAACAACCACTATATAGTTAGTAAAAGTGAAATAGGATGTAGGTTGTAAGCTCTACTGTTTAACCCTTGTGTCATATTTACTTTGCATCATTGTACAGTATGTCAGATTTGTCCATTGAGTTAAGCTCTTATCATGATTGTGGATTTCCGAGGATTAATTTCATGATGACTGACCCAGTGACTGTATGTTATCTCGAATCTCATCAGGCTCTGCAGGTTGAGTCTGTTTCCCAGCCATCCTAGCACTACCCTACTGGACTGGTGGGCTGTTCGCTGCATGAGATTGGTTCAAAGATCAGGCTGCTTCTCCTGTGTGTGTGCTAATGGTGCCCAACAGGGCAGCAGAGAGCAGGCAGATGGTGCCAGGGTTTACAGGTGCCACACTGAGAGAGTGGTCCTGGCAGAGATTAGGGGCTGAGATCGCTAGTTTTGGGATGCCCAGGATGAAGATAAAAGTTGCCCATCGCTAATGTGGCTGTCTGCTATGCAGATTCTCATATATTTTTGTCTCGTTCAGCTCTGTGGCAGGGATAAAGTTTAATATGTACTGCATGGAGCTCGGCATAGCCTACATTCCTCCAGACTCCGGCGTCACTCAGAAGCATCTCTGGGTAACAGATGCCTTGTCCTGGGGATCTGTCAGGCCCATCCTGCTTTCCTTATCGCTTGCATCTCTCTGCTCTCTATTCCAAACAGATGCCTTCGTCTTGCAGTCATGTGTGGGTAGAGAAATCCCTCCAGCACAAAATTATACTTTACATTTTTTTGTTGAAACTGTAATTTAACTTGCTTTCAACAAAGATGGCTTTTAGTCTCACATATTTAATATCAGCATGTAACGGAAGTTGCGATCGTTTTTTCATCCCTATTGTGACAAATCTAGGTGAAACAGCTTTTCGAATGAGAAAAAAAAAGATATGTCATTGCAAAGGGAAGTTCATGTTTAATTAAATATTACAAAAAAAAGTAACATGCTGCATGGATGATTTATTTATAATAAACAGTGTATTATTCCATTACAAATAGCAATTGTCAGTTTTGATCCCATGGTGACTTTAAAAGAATAGTAAAAAAACATGAAATTTCTGTCATTTGCTTCCCCTCATGCCAGTCCAAACCTGTATGACTGATAATCTTCCTCTTCAGTGGGCTGTTAAACGTTGCAACGTGAATTTGAGAACCCTATTTATGAATGAATCATTAAGACCGGATTTGTGAACTGGATCAACCAATTCATTGAAAAAATCAGATTCAAAAGAATGTTTAGTGACTAATCAGACTTCACTACTGTTCATGAATGCACAAAGAAGAACTAGGACTGAATAGTGACCGACATTGTTTCATTGACATTGACATTAATGCTTGAGCTCTTTAAAGTCAGCTGGATTCTGATTTTCAGTGTTTTTATAACTCATCAGTTGGAAAAAAATTGTTCTGAAAGTGATTCCAGTAATATTGTTTCTTTTGTTGTTATCATTATAGCCGTGTGGTGTTGACTTACTCTCATAGAATTAGAACGATAATTAACTTTATCGTTACAGTCATTGCCTTTGGTGCAGGGTTATTAGCATTCAATCAAACTATTAAAAGCATTTTTGTTAATATAATTTAAGCTGAAATAAAATAAAGTATAAATATTATACTTTATTATACAACCCCAATTCCAGAGAAGTTGGGACATTTTGTAAAATGCAATAAAATCAAGAATCTGTGATTTGTTCATTCTCTTTAAATTTTATTTAATTGACTAAAGTACAAAGAAAAGATTTCCAAAGTTTTCACTGACCAACGTAAATGTATTTGTAAATATGAACAGATTTTGTTTTTGATGGCTGCAACACACTCCAAAAACGTTGAAACAGAGGCATGTTTAACACGGTGTCACATCAACGGTCCTTTTAATTACAATGTTTAATTGTTTGTGAATTGAGGATACTAATTGTTAAAGGTTTGCAAGCAAAATTTTTGTCCAGTCTCGCTTGATACAAGACTTCAAAAGCTCAGCAATCTGTGATCGTCGTTGTCTGATTCTCCTTTTCATGTCTGCTCATACATTTTCGAGTCAGATCTGCTGGCCAGTCTAGCACATTCACTCTGTCTTTACAAAACCACGCTGTTGTAGCACATGCAAAATGAGACCTGGCATTGTCTTGATCTAATAATCATGGACTTTCCATGAAAGATGTCATCTTGATGACAGTATATGTCTCTGTACAATCCCAGTATATGCCTCCATGTCAATGGTACCTTCGCACATATGCAGTCACCCATGCTGTTTGCTCTGCTGCACCCCCGTACCATGACAGACGTTTGCTTTTGCTTCTGTCGCTAATGAAAGTCTGGATGGTCCCTTTGGTCTTTGGGACTGAGAACTCTAATTCCCGGAAACAAGTTGAAATGTGGACTTATCCACATCCAAATGCTGTACTTATCGGAGTACAGCACACATTTCCACTGTCTTTTTGACTATCTGAGATGAGCTCTGGCCAAGTGAACCCCTCGGCATCACTGCATAGAATTGATGTTTCTTATTTATGATAGTTTTTTTTGTCTTTTAATATTTTTCTTTATTAATTTTGTTGATATTTTTTTATTTTTTATTTCTTGTTTTTTTTCTCTTTTTTTTGAGCTTTCTCCTAGAGTTTTCAAGTTGCATTTCTTGATCTGCTGCAGCGACTAGGGGAAATGACAGTGTTTTTCTGAAGTACTCCTGAGCCCATGTGGCTATATTTAACATGATGGTTTCTTATGCAATCCATCTGAGGGCTCAAAGGTCAAGCACATTCAACTGAGGTTTTCTGCCTTGCCCTACATATACTGTGATTTCTCTGAATTCCCTGAATCTTTTCACATTATGTATGGTACTTGGTGAAAGACAAATTTCTTTGCAATTTTGCATTGCAAAATGTGATTTTTGATTTGTTTGACACATCTTTTATTTGTTTGATTGTGTGATTTTCGTGATTTGTTGGAGGAGCCAGCTTGGCATTGCAAAGACTGAGAGGCTCCGTTTATACCCAAACATGATACCTTGGCGGGACCGAGTACCATGCACCGCTTACTGTGAACGGTTGGCAAAACAGTTAACAGGGATGCTAGAACCGGGGCACATGTAGTGGGCCGCGGGCCCAACGTGGGTGGAGTGTGTTGCAGCCCGTCAAAAACAAAATTGGGAGTGGGGACATAGACCGGGGCAGGGAAAAATACATTTACTTTGGTCAGTGAAAACTTGGAAATCTTTTCTTTATACTTTTGTCAATTAAATAAAAGTTAAAGAGAATGAAAAATCACAGATTCTTGATTTTATTGCATTTTACAAAACATCCCAACTTCTCTGGAATTGGGGTTGTACATGAATGCACAAAGACGAGCTAGGACTGAATAGTGACTGAAAATTTGGCCTGTTTCTCACACAAACTATTGTTTGGCTTCAAAAGACTTGCAGTGAAGTGCATGAGTCATATGGACACTTTTATGATTCTTTTATGGTGCTTATAACAGCCCCCCATTCAGTTTCATTATATGGAAGAACGTGGCCAAGAAATTTGTCAAAAATGTACCTTTCGTGTCATGCACAAGAAAGAAAGTCACACTTTATTTTAAAGGGGTGGTTTATTGCGATTTCACTTTTTTAATGTTAGTTAGTGTGTAATGTTGCTGTTTGAGCATAAACAATATCTGCAAAGTTACGAAGCTGAAAGTTCAATGCAAACGGAGATATCGTCTTTTAAAATTCTGGCAGTTTAATGCCTACAAAAACGGCTGGTAGGGACTACAACAAGTTACTTCCCGGGTTCGTGACGTAACAAACCCAGATAAACCCCGCCCTCGGAAAAAGGCAGCAAAGGGGGCGAGGCCAAGCTGCTGCTACTTGATGAGAAGGAAGAGAAAACTAGGGGTGCACGTAAAAATGTATTCATATATGAATAGCGATTCTGTCTTCTAACGATTCTAATGGATTCAAAATCTAATTCTAATGGATTCACCAGTTTCAAAATCAATGTTCAAAAGCAGCGGTTCTCAATCCTGTTCCTCGCGTCCCCCTTCTCTGCACACGCTCTGCATCTCTCTTTCTCTCTCTTTCTCTCTCTCTCTCTCTCTCTCTCTCTCTCTCTCTCTCATTCAGCTCAGCTCCAACAATGAACTGTTCCAATTATACACTTATTTTCACATAGCTATGAGAAGCATTAAACATGGACGCGCATGCAGTTGCTGTACTGTATTAAAGGTGAGGTGAGGGGCGGGACGCTTAGACGTGCACTAGGCGGTTTAGCCAATCACAACACACTGGGCTAGCTAACCAATCAGAGCCCATCTTCTTATTTCTGAGGGCGGGGCTTCATAAAACAGGAAAAGATCAGCCCGTTTCTCATAGAAGGGACAGAGCTGTGTGGAATAAAAGTAAATTATGTGAAAAATAATACGTTTTTTTTTTTTTTAAACAAAGCATTAACACATGTTAGACTGCACCCCATAAACCCAATCAAGCCTAGAAAAAAACCCAGTGAACCACCCCCTTTAAGGTCCAATTCTCGCCATTAGCAAACCATTAACTACAACTTTTGCCACTAAAAAACTCCTTAATTGCTGCTTATTATTAATCAGTAAGGTAGCTGTTAAGGATTAGGGATGTAGAATATGGTCATGCAGAATATGTGCTTTATAAGTACTAATAAACAGCCAATATGTTTATAATAGGCATGCTAATAAGCAACTATAGTGAGAATTGGTCCCTATACTAAAGGGTTATCAGAAAGTCATCAGATGTGGACAGACATGAGGGTAAATGACCTTTTAGGCGAACTGTCCCTTTAAAACCACAAATCAGGAATATAACAAGCAAGTGTTAGATAGACACACAAATATATCCATGGGAAACAGAATGTAAAATTGATGCTGGCATTGCCTTTATTAACAAAGCTTCATAGCTAACAATTGAAATACTATATTCCCACGCTCATTCATATTTTGGTGTGTCTTTTGACTCTGATTATCTCATTGTATGTCTGTTCACCCCGCCCTGAGACCTATATCCGTGGAGATGACTTACAAAAAGGGGTTATTGTGACAACTTGCACTTCCAGTTTCAGCTAAAGGGTTAGTCTCATTGTCAGTGCCCTTGATGGATAGATGAGAAGCCACACTGATAGCGCTGCATGAATATATGTGACCCTGGATCACAAAAGCAGTCTTAAGTCGCTGGGGTATATTTGAAGCAATAGACAAAAATACATTGTATGGGTTAAAATTATTGATTTTTCTTTTATGCCAAAAATCATTAGGACAATAAATAAAGATCATGTTCCATGAATATATTTTGTAAATTTCCTACTGTAAATATATTAAAACTTAATTTTTGATTAGTAATATGCATTGCTAAGACCTTAATTTGGACAACTTTAAAGGCGATTTTCTCAATATTTAGATTTTTTTTCACCCTCAGATTCCAGATTTTCAAATAGTTGTGTCTCGGCCAAATATTATCCTATCCTAACAAACCATACATCAATGGAAAGCTTATTTATTCAGCTTTCAGATGGTGTTTAAATCTCAATTTCGAAAAATTGACCCTTATGACTGGTTTTGTGGTCCAGGCTCACATATGAGGAATGTACTGAATATATTAGGAATGTACTGCCAGCTCCTTTCCAACATCAGGCTATCAGCGTGCGCTATCTTAGAGCTCAGCTCCAGCTGCTAGCTAAAGTGCAGTGTTAAGCTTAAGTGGAGACACTTCAGGAGCTTGACAAGGTCTATGAGCTGGAACACACTGCAATGGATGGGAGCTGTGCTGCAGAGAGTCCACTGGAGAATGGAAGATAACGGAAGGCTGTCCTTTTACTAGCCTTTAACTTGACTCACAAATGTGAATCTCTGGACAGTTGGTCACAGCACGATGATGGTGCACTGCTGAAATCCATTTTATTTTATTACTTTATTTTATTTTATTTTTTATACTATTTTTATTTTATGTTGTTATGTTGTAGTAAATAGTAGTATTAAATGAAAAACTTAATTGTTTTTTTGTTCTATTTATGTATATAAATTTTTATTAAGTGATTATTTGTATATTATCAAACTGTACATTTTAATTTTTTAAATTTTGAATTCATCAATTTCTCAGTTGATTAAAAATTTGTTTTTTTTGTATAATTATTAAATGTAACATTTTGGCCCCCGTACCTCTAGTGTTCAGAGTACATATTATGTAACTGTAGGTTGTCTATGATGATTGACTGATTGACAGACTTTACCCACAGTTTGCTTGATTCGTGAAACACTAGATTTCTAACCATTGATGTCCTGAGGATAAGATGTTCTATAGTCGTTCCAGACAACGATTAATCAGCTGGGTTTGAGTGTCTGCTGATGCAGCATTATAGCACTTCATTACATGGATGAGTGGTCTTAATCTATCCTGCCAGTCCTTAAACCACAGAGTCCTCATTACTGCTATTCCACAGGCTCGACCTCCTCTCTCAGTATCCATCCTGCAAGACCACCGCCTTAATCTCAGTGCAATATGCCATTTCCTCCAATACAGATGTTGTCCCGATTCCATTTTCACTGGCTAACTATGCTTTTGGAAAATGGGAGTGGACTTGAATAGTCCTGACCCCCTATCCTGTGCAGCACAATGCAAGAAGCCCTATCATAGACAGGAAGGAGTTTGGTTCCTGGCACATGGAAAAAGCTCTTTGTGTTCCCAGAGCAAGTAAGGAAAGGAGCTCGAATCTCCCTGCTGGAGGAGATTAGGCCCTGGAAATGTTTCAAGAGCAGGGCGGTTTTAGTGGCACTGGGAGTCGTTTTCACCATATATCCATGTGTTTTATCCTGTAATTCACTCATGCTGGATTTGTTTACTCCTTCTGTGACATAAAGTGAGTTTAAATGGATAGTTCACTCAGAAATTAAATTTCTGTCATTATTTAGTCTCCATTATGTTTCCAACCCAAATGAGCTTCTTTCTTCTGTGGAACATGAAAGGAGCACTTTTTTTTATATATCCTGACTGGGGCAAGGTTAGTGCGTTATGGCAAAATATGTAGTGCAGATGTGCAGCTTAGCGAAACAGGTACACATAAGGTGTCTCAGGTACACAAGGAGTTTGTTAAAACATAAATGTCTCTGGGTTTTGTAATGTACACCCAGTTTTCATCTGTTTTAGTTGTTTCGCCCAGTTGATACCCTTTTGAGCTGATTTCTCTTTGAACAGGCAAGAGAAACCCTGCTGCCAAATAGCTCTGTTTTGATTTCCTGTCTTCTTTCCAAACAAAAAACACATTCTCTGGCTCAGATGAACTGTGCTTCTATTGTCCTCCTCTGAATATAAGGCCCATGAACCTGTAAACTCATCCCTGTGTCTTGTGTAGAATGAATTCTGGAGCCATATAGTCTTTGCTATTTCCGATTACTGATATGTTTTTCAGTGTTAATGCACTATCAATCAAAAGTTTGGGGTCGGTAAGATTTTTAAAAATGTTTTTGAAAAGCTCTTATTCTCACAGTCTGCATTTATCTGATCATGAATATGGTAGAAACACTAATATTTGAAATATTACAATTGCAAACTGTTTTCTATTATAATTTATCATTCCCGGTGTTTCAAACTTAATTTTTTAGCAGTCAGTACTCCAGTCTTCATGTCATAAGATCTCCAGAAAATCATCTAATATACTGATTTGCTGCTCAAGAAACATTTCTTATTATTGTCAGTGTTGAATTATTGTTGTGCTGCTTAATATTTTTTGGAATTGTGATACTTTTTTCAGGATTTTTTGATGATTCAAAAGTCAAAACGAGCATATTATCTATATTATATCGTATATATATATAAATATATATATATACTTTGTTAGAAGTTCTTCACAGTCCCTTTTGATCAATTATGAACGTTAATATTACTGCCCCCAACTTAAAACGGTAGTGTAGTGTGTTAAGAATTGTTTAATTTAATCTATGATAACAGGGAATAGACATAGAAGATGCATCATGATGATAAGCAATTTAAAAAAATGGCAAGAAACACACTGCAAGATATTAATTAATTGAAGATCACAAAAAATGAGAAATATCCCACAGTAGTTGCTGTAGAAATGCTATGTAGAAAAGTATCTTAATGTTGATAAAAATGTTGATAAATCTTTTGTTTAAATGAAGAAGTGTTTATACAATTTTGTTTAAAATTTTGGTTCAAGTTTCATCTGTTAAAGTTTGACACATTTTTGGTTACCTTGTAATGTTATAGTTAACTAAAATAGTTTTTTCATAGAGCAAATAAAAAGGACTTAAATGAATGAAGATGGCAAAATACTGACTAAATTTCATTGGTCAAAATACAAAAATTGTGACTAAATTTGTTTGGGGAAAAAAATGTTGTTTTTGACACTCTTCAGAGTGGTTTTATCTGTTGTGAAGTGATGATGGAGATTCCCTGGCACTGAACTGCATCACACACCGCAACGTCATAGTGCTGCAGGAGTCGCCTCCAGATGGTGTGCATCACAATCACTGTGTGAATTGGGGCAAATCTGCAGGGGTAAAGATGAAAGGATGAAATTATAAGTAACAGACAAGAAGTGCCGCAGGCCCACCCTGGTTCAGAGATTATTTCATTTTTACCCCAGCAGTCGCTAACATTTGTAGACTTAAAGGGGTCATATGATGCTTCTAAAAAGAACTTTTAGAAAAGATTATTTTGTGTATTTGGTGTAATGAAATGTGTTTATGCGGTTTAAAGTTTAAAAAACACATTATTTTCCACATACTGTACATTATTGTTTCTCCTCTATGCCCCGCCTTTTTGAAACGCGTCGATTTTTACAAAGCTCATCGATCTGAAAAGTGAGGTGTGCTGTGATTGGCCAGCTATCCAGTGCATTGTGATTGGCCGAATACTTCAAGCATGTGTCGGAAATGTTACGCCCCTCACCATACTGTTGATGCCGTGTCCGGCCGGAGCGACGAGACAAAAACATTAAAACCCATTACAAACGAGGCATTTGTTGCATCCAGTGGGGACATAATTACTGATTAGAATGACTTATACTGTCTTTTTACGCGTTGCGTTGCATCGCATTGCGCCATGTAAACATAAAACCCTGTCTGCATTTGTGATCGAGAGAAATGACAAACAACAAATGCTACTCTACACTGCCCAAAACTCGCGTTTGAATCATCAGTGGCAAATCCTTTAAATGAAAACGTACTTACAGTCTTTGAGTCAGAACTGCCGTCATTGTAGTCAACTCTCCCAGGATCAGTAACCACTGATTTGTAGTCGTGTCCCCTTTTTTTGGATGGGAGCCAAACACGTAGTTCCCAGTGTCACACGAAAACCAGCGGCCTATCAGTGAGCGAAAGCCGTGGCGTAGCGTAGCTTGAGGCCGGGCTAGAGTGGGAGCAAAGGTGCGGGTCGCGAACGGCGCGCGCGCGGATTCACTAATTAGCGGCAACCACACATGTGCGACCCCCGGGCTTCTTCCACGGTGAAAGCCGATCCGTCGATCCACAGCACTAAGTTGATGTATAACCTCAGTGACCAGCACAGATCAGCTCCAAGCATGACAAAGCGATATCGTCCTCTTTTGGAAGACCAAACAAAGTAGTTTCGCTTTCACAACGAAGCACACAAGTGTCCTCCACCCCTTCATGGGCGGCAGCTGCAACAATACTACAGCGAGAATAAAAGTTACGCCTTCTTTCTTTGCTTGAACATTTGGGCGGCATTATGCAAATCTTCCCACATAGTGAGGTAGGTATGTGGGGGCGTGTTAGAATGAGCCGTTTTAGGTAGGTGTGGTTGACTCTTAACTTTTATAAAGAATATCTCTTTGGATTTGAGACTTTAGTCTTTGCAACTTTACAGATCTTCTTTATGCACCAAGAGATTGTAACACTCCAAAGAGAAAGGAAAAATTTAAATCACATCATATAACCCCTTTAAGATTTGTAGATTTGGCCCATAGCGTCTGAGTGCAATAAAGATGACTAATCTCAAAAAGTGAACAGTTAGCACCACAGAGAAGACTTTTTCATTGTATGCTTTCAAAAAATGCTTTCTTTTTGGCACTGGATGGGTTGACAGTGTCCTGTCCCTAGATCTGTGCACTCTCGGAAGAATGTTTCCAACACAATTCCCATTAAGAGGATGCTTTCATTAGGACAATAACTTGGATAAGGTTTCAATGTCTATATATCTTGTCAACTAATGAAATTTATGATTGCTGATGGACGGATTCTGCTCAGGGTGACCTGCGGTGTTGGCTCCTCGCTGACATTTGTCGAGCGCTCTGTAATGGAAACTGAGTGTCAGTATTTTGAAATAATTCTGACGGATTGCACATAACAAGCCAAATCCTGCTAACATGCATTTCAACGAAGCACAACAAGTAGCACTAGATGCAAAAAGAGTCCTGCGTGCAGTTTAGAATGATCTTATAGGGACAGTTCACCCAAAAATGACTATTCTGTCATCAGTTACTCACCATCATGTCATTCCAAACCTGACTTTCTTTATTCTGTGGAGCACAAACGAAGATATTTTGAAAAACAGAACAACATGAGGGTGAGTAAATGATGACAGAATTTACATTGTTGGGTTACCTATCCCTTTAAGTGAAGAAATATCAATTTAAACTGAATTTAAGTTGTAATATGACAGGAAGACTCCATTTCCTCACTCCCAAGTCATGAAAGACGTAACATCTTTAGTAGTTGTTCTCTCTGAAGTCAGTCATTGTTATTCAGAAAATGCAGTGAAATATTGCTTATTCTCAAAACATAGTGTTTAATAAAGCATGGTTAATTATCTCTAGAACTTGACTATGAATTATGAGGTTAGATAAATCTTTTGCTACAAAAACAGGTTTGTGCACTAAAAAAAATGCATATGCGCGCACACACCACACACGGGGGGAAAGAAAAACAGCACACACACGCCACAACCGCACACACCCACACACACACCAGGGACAAGAAATCAAGACACACACACACACACCACACACACACACACACACACACAACCCACACACACACACACACACCCACCCACACACACACGCCCATTGCCCCAGCATTCATTATAGTTGTAGTGTGAACTGTGGAAAGAGTAGACATAGCAGCACTATGATACAATATTTTTTTACTAAGTTACAATGAAATGTGCCTGCACACAAACAGAAATATGATGATATTTTTTGGCAATAGCTCCATGGAAACAGGCCTTGAGGATTCAGGGCAACAAAGCTGTTGATAGAGCTTACTGAGTGTGCGGGACTCACATCAAGGCTGTGCTTTCGTAAGTCTTGGAGTGACCATGATGGGATGTGCAAATCCTATGTCAATGGCATATCTTTGGCTTGTTTACTCTCAATCTGTTTTGACCTTTCTGTCTGTCTGTTTTTGTTGTATCATATCATCTCCTCTCTTGCCGTGTCTGAATTCTTATACTTTCGTAGTATTCAATGCAGAACTTACTATTTGATTATTAATTATGCATGTTGATATGTTTAAGTATGCATGTGTGTAGTGTGAATACATTTCCAGACGTATTAATCCAGACTGCCATGCTGGAGCTGCTTTTGACCCTTTTGTTCTTTGAAATATGATTGTGAAAATCATTTACTTGTGTGTTGTTAAACAAGTACATTTTAACCGAAAGGAACAGCTTTTGGCATCTATTACATTTATACCTGAAACCAGCTGTCTGGCTAGCAGTTCTCTGCCATTTAGTTTTTTAGACTTCACAAATCTTGACAGCTCACCCATCTCTCTTGGCATTATGGGATCTTAAAGTGTCCTGTAGTTCAACACTTCAAAATCTCGGTCATCTCTTTTGTGAATATTGATTATTTGGGCATTTTACTAATTTGATGTATTGCTAATTTGCATGCTTTGTAGAAGGGAAGTACTCTTACACTACCATTCAAAAGTTTGGGGTCGGTAAGATCCTTAAAAAGGCTTTTGAAAGCAGTCTCTTACCAAGGCTGCATTTATATGATTGATAAACGGTAATATTTTGAAATATTATTACAATTGAAAAATAACTGTTTTCTATTTTAATATAATTTATTCCCGTGCTGACAAAGCTGAATTTTCAGCATCATTACTTCAGTCTTCAGTGTCACATGATCCTCCAGAAATCATTCTTATTTACTGATTTGCTGCTCAAGAAACATATAGTTCAAAAGAACAGCATTTATTTGAACAGAAATGGTTTAGTTGATATAAACATTTTAGCCTAATTTTGTGGAAACTGTGATATATATTTTTTTATTTTGTTGTAACGTAATATAAATGTCTTTACTTTCACTTTGGATCAATTTAAATGCACCCTTGCTGAATAAATGCATTCAGTTATTTAAAAAAAAACATTTGAATGGTGGATGCAGTCTCGTGGCAGAAATATTAAGTGTAGTATGCTAGTATGCTATTCTTAATTCAGGCAGTCTTGATAGTGTAGTATAGTAGTATTCGCCTCTGTCTATACATGCTCTGAATGTGACTTCCTGCATACTGTCACTAGTTCTCTATGACATTCCTGGGCAGAAATCCTAAACCATTAAATGCATTGCTTTAACTTTCCTCTTGATCTACATTCTGGATTATTTACTGCAAAACCATTTGTTTTCCTCAAGAAAATGCCAACTTTTGAACATATGGCCACAATTACATGTAGGGTAGTGTGTTTTCAAAATGGCAGTATCATGCTCTGAAAGCAGTGTATGTAGAGACTCAGAATGAAAGAGAGGGCTCCTCCGGCGATGTTGTTTTTATCTTCAGCTCTGTGATATGTTGTGCAGTAAGTTGTCATTGGTAATTGCAGTGAATAAAGACTGAGTCTGGAGGCTGTTTACTAACTGAGATGTGCAGCCTGCCTCGGCCTTGCCCCGGCTGTTTTTGTGTGCTGGTGAGAGCTGGCAGACTGTTTCGTGTGATTTCTTTGCCCACCATCCCATGCTTGTTTGTGTCCATCATTCTCAACCCCACCTTATTTGTCTTGTCGCTATGGTGGTAATTGTGGATGAGACTGGTGAATGGTGGTTCGTTTAGAATGGATGTTTAAGTAGTCTGGCTTGTGGGGGACGGTATGATTTTAAGGCACACTTAACACTAAACACTGAATTCCCCATGTTAGAGAGATAAAGAGGCATGGAGAACCACTGTAGCCTGAGCTGAAATGACAAGGACACACAGGAGGTGCAGCGTATCCCTGGGAATATTTCATGTGCCCAACCACCTATATGTAAAATGATAGGAACAACAGTATTTCCAAAAGATTTTTTATGAAAATGTTTTCAGCCCTTGCCCAAATGGCACAGTTGATATGTTTAATTGCCTTAATATATAATTCTTATAATTTATCATGAAATAGATTGTTGTAAAATTTTGTGTTGTATTATTTATACGTAAAAAAGTAATACAATAGTAAAGTAATAAAATGAATTCTTTATAAATACGTTATACTGAATATTTAGCCAGACACATTAAATAGCTTAAAAGGACACAAGACATTTGTAGGGCTGGGTTTTGACACAAATTTCACGATTCGATTCGATTCTCATCCACAAGCGTTCGATTCGATTACCAATTCGATTCAATTCAATATCATTATTTTGGATATATATCAGGTACAGTACTTGTCAAAATTTTCTCAAGGAAAAAAAAATCTCTCAACTAATGCTGTAAAATATACATGAGTTATTTGGTACTACATTACTATAATATTGAAGGTTAAAATAGACTGATTTGTAAGCTATAGCCTACAACTGCTAAAATTACACTTAATTAATTTTTTTTTTAAATAATAAAGTTACAATTACATAATTATATTTCTACTTCAATTAGTTTTTTTAAATACAAACATAATGGTGGCTTTCAAAAAAACTTGATTTATTCAAATATAAATTAAACATATGAACAGTAAAAATTATAATGAATATGTTATATTGTGCATATATTTAGCAAAATGCCCCTCTCTACAGTTTACTTTTTCTGGCTGACTAATGAGTTTATGGTCACCGAATATGTTGTTTTTTTCCTGAGGTACATGTGACGTTATGTGACATTGTTTACAAGCCGTTATTGACGTCTTTTTTGCGGCTGAAACACTGATTGAGCGATTAAATGAGACATGATACATTGTTATGGACACCGAGAGTTGGGGATGGACCAGACGGTCTAGGGTATTTTTCAACTATACCTTTCGGATATTAGTCATTTTTATTTTGTGGCTAAGGAGCAAACGGGTAATTAGAGTGCATGGAGATGGATTCGAAAAACAAGAAGAGTGCGAAACAACTTTCAAACGCTTGTGAACTCGCGAGATCGCTACAGCGAATCTGTCCATCCACATTAAAACACACATTAACAACATGCAACAAAATGAACATTAAGCGCCAAAAACTGAGAAAAAAGGTACATTTAATTGGTTATAAAATAACTTCAAGGAAGTTCGACAATAGGAGAAGAATTGGAAGACGCAAAGACACATATTGAAATCTAGATAAACTAGGAGTTGCATAAAGTGTTCCTATAATAACACGACACCAAGCACAATGACTTATTGCGATATATTGGATGGGACTGCCTTTCAATGTTCCGTCCGTTGACTTCGAAAACAAGACCTAGACTATCGATTCTTGGGAATTAAGAATCGTATCTTCTACAAAAAAAGAAGGAAATGCGATTACTAAAACTGAGACTGACCAATATTTTTTTACCCGCCCTAATTTAATATGTGTTACCACAATATTTCCATTTCAGTGCTGTCTTTGCACTTTCTATTGATCACATACATTCAAAAAATAGATCACGACGGTTTCGCACAAAATCTAGCACACACCGAGTTTCAACTTGATGTACCTAAATAAGAAGCTTGTGCTTGATACCAAAACATTTCTGAAGGTCGTGTGACCCTGGAACTGAAGTGATGGCTACTGAAAATTCACAGGAATAAGTTACATTTCAAAATATATTCAAATTGAAAACTGTTATTTTAAACAGTAATAAAATTTCACAACATTGTTGTTTTTTGCAGTAGAAATGCAATGTGAATAAATGAGAATAAGACACTTCTTTCAAAAACAATTTCAAAGACCCCTTACCACCCTAACTATGATGGTAGTGCATATTTTATTGGAAGTCGTTATAGCAAATGTAATATATGTACTTGCATTTATTTTATTATTATAAAAATGTAATTAAATGTTTTATTAATTAAACGTATTTAATATCCCAGATTCATCAACATTAAAATGAGGGTAATTTTCCTTTAAAACCTTTTCAACCTACATAAGTACACAATGACCAGGTGAATGAGACTTCGAGAGCTTTAGAGACTGTGGAGTTCATGGAAGTGTGTTGTCTGTCTCATCGTTCTCTGTGTCACAGGCTCTTGGCTCATTACTGGAGGGTGTTCAGTATAAGAGAGCCGAGTGCAGGCTATTACTGTCAGAGCCGGCCTTTACAATGATGAGGAAATTTCTTCAAAACCACAGGCTCTATGTGACCTGGATGTCCCACGTGCTGAGAGAGAGATATAGAAATGGGGGGAAAAATAGCAAGACCCATAGCGTCCCACAGGAGGTGCTTGCATTAACTTTGCCGTTGCAGTTTTTCTCTTTTCAGAATAGTCCTGACTCTTGCTTACACATCAATAACAAACCCTGCAGGACAGACGCAGAGCTGTATTTATGCCCAGGCTCTGGCAGAACTGCCAACTTGGGCTAATTTAATTGCATCGTCTCCATCAAAGGACAGCAGAATCACCTCACAGGATCCAGAAAGCAGATGCAGTATGTAAGAGTTACAGGTTATCTCCCAGCTGGACTCACCATGTTTAATTGGACCAAGAAAAAATGATCCTCTAAAGGAAAAGATGAAGGTTTTGTTTAAAACAAACAAACAAAAAAGGCTTCCAATGGTGTTTAGGATGGTTGCCCACAAGTCTTATCCAGTAGTAACACTGTTGACACATGCTATGCTAATGTGCACTTTATCTGTCCTCATTATAGTGTGTTCTAGCCAGGCGAGATGCGACAGGCATCCAGCTAGAAGTAATTTGTCTGTCCACACTGAACGTGAAACAAAGAACATACACAGCCAGTCAACATAATTGACTTTAATATGCAGTAAAGTGAATTTAGTGATTTTAGTGATGCACAGCAGAAATAGAAACCAAGTCATCTACAAAATTTCCTGACCCTTATAGTGATTGGTTTGGAAAAACACTATTATGGAAGAGATAGCCTTTGGCTTTTGATGCTTTATCGGGTGAGTTTGTTACAAATGCTGTGTTAGAATACTGTGTGCCCTCAGAGATCACAGCTAAACAAAGGACCTCAACTTTTTTCATTTGTTACACAAGGCCATGCTGTGTATGATCAAATTCTTATTTTGTGTGTTTGTGTATGTCCAGGGTGCCAAACATAATATTTCTGAAGTAAACTGCCTTCAAATATATATTGTTAGTCACGTGGTTCATTAGTAGCATACGCTGAAATTTCTGTCAATATTACAATATTGTTCAATAATTTTTAGATGGCAATCATTTGATTTATTTATTTTTGAGCATTTTAAGTATTTTGCTTCTTTATAATAAATGAGTCACAATATTGTATATTGCACATTTTGAAAATTTCATTTCAAATTCTATATTACTACACAATCATTCAAAAGTTTGGAGTCTTTTCTAAATTTAATTCGTTTTTTTTTTTTGACAGAAATTATTTTCAGCAAATATTCAGCAAGGGCATGTTAAATTGATCAGAAGTGACAGTAAAGACATTTATAATGTTACAAAAGGTTCTTTTTCAAATAAAGACTTTCTGATTTTCTCTGTTAATATTTATTTATCAAAGAATCCTAAAAAAGACAAAAATATTCAACAGCACAATGGTTTTCAACATTGATATTTCTTGAGCATCAAATCAGCATATTAGATTCATTTCTGAAGGATCATATGACACTGAAGACCGGCGTAATGATGCTGAATATTCAGCTTTGCCATCACAGGAACAAATTACATTTTAATATATATTCAAATAGAAAAGTTATTTTAAATTGTAAAAACATTTCACAATATTATGGTTTTAAAGTATATTTGATCAATTAAATGCATCCATAGTGGGCTCGAAAGAAAAAAATACTGAAACTGACTGTAATTTTAAATTGAGTGTTTGAAGATTTTCAACTTTCAGTATTTTTGTTTACAATTTACTGCTATACTGACACCTTGTGATGTGAATGTAGCATCACGCAAATATAAATGTTTCGGCTATTGATGCCACTAGAGAATGATTTGTTTTGTGTCTAATAACAGGAAGTAGCATTCAACTTGTCACGTGTGATTATGATTGTGATCGGCCACCATGAGGAGACTTGCTACATGTGCAGTAAATCAGCTTTCAATAGCCTACCGAAATGACTCGAGTCATCTTATGTGAGTGGACAAGATTTCAGAAGTCGCATGCCTAGGGAAACTTTAAATGGTTTTAATTCAGAGCACTTTTGTTGTATTTGAAGAATACGAGTGGTGTATTTATTCAGTCCCTTGTCAAATGAATAAAATACAAGACAGAAATACTCCGGTAAATATTTATATCCCGTATTTCAGGCCTGACATTTACCCAGACAGTGTGTTCAAACCGCATTCCTCTGTTGTTTGGAAGATGACCTCTGCTGTGAGAAGAAATGAGATGACACTTTCTTTCAGCTGCCCTCTTTTTGTCTCTATTCCTTTCACCCTCTCTATTTGCTTTGCCTGGAGGAGAATCAGACGAACAATATAGCAATATAATCCAAAGTTTGCTGCGTTTAATCTCATTACACTAAGGCTGAATCCATGAATGACCCAGAGAAATGGAGACCCTCAGCCCTATAGAACCCCACCTGCCATGGCCTTTCACAACCAGAGAGTCCTCTTTACCTTCAAAGACCGCAAACTCTTTGAAGCTTGTGATATGTCTGTGAGAGCCAGCAAGCCTTTTAGTTTATCACGAGCCAAGAAGAACAATAACAAAACCTCGTTGAAACCCAACACACATCAAGAATAATAGATACTCTTATTCCATGCTATTATAGCCATTGTGGTGACTTGATGGCAGTTATGTCTTGGCTTTGGAGAAGTTTACTGAACGTTCTGTGGTGTTTTGCTTAAATAGTTGATCTTGTGACGTTTGTGATGTTTTCCTCCTAATACTCTAACACACACACAGTCTGCTGTTTACTGCTGTAACAGGGGCAATATGCAATCGCAGCTCTTTGCTAAGCTCTTGGTCCACACACAACAAAGCTCCTCCACCTGAGGTACAAATTGAGATAGATGAGGATGATGTTTACCATGAATTGGAAAGCAGTCTGTTGTTTATTTACCACTTGGAATTCGAGCATGGCTCTTAAGACTGTGTTATTTGAGACAGTGATGTTAAGCTTTGGCATTTTCAATTACAGTCACATAAGTGATACTTCACTAAAGCGCGTAAGGAGTTGCGCTCTTGATTGTTGACAGAGTTGACATATCCATTGGCCTGTGTTTGACTGGAGGCTACAGTTAGTCATCAGATGTGCGCAGAGCATCTCAGCTATTTATAGGGATACGCTGAAGACTGCCCTGAAACAGCGTCACGAGTTCAAAGGAGGCCTTGCGCAAGTTTGTTCTCTCAGAACGTGCACCATTGTGTGTGTCTTTAGATGAATATAGACAATGGGAAGATTGTGCAGATGTTCATAGGCTGTTGCATTGTATGTTGTTGAGGCGTGTTTTAAGCAAGCATGGAGAAAATCGACTGTTTACCTTCTTAATAAATGTCTGTGGTGATGTTGTGGACTTCATTATAAAGAATAAAGGAGCTTTGAAATCTTTCATCATGCTTTTCTATAAAAATAGTACATAAAAATAGTAGCAACCAAAAATTATCTTCAAATCCCTGTTGACTGGTTAAATAAAATGAAGTATGTTAAGGTTTAGAGATCACAGCATCTCTCACACATGAGCAAGAGCATCAATTTGTTTTGAAAAGTTGTGGGAACAGGCTGCTGGTTGTGCTGTCATGAAATGGGGAGGGGCTCAGCTCATGAATATTAATTAAGCCATGCTGAAATAATTTAGCATGTTCTTTTATTGTGTTGATAAAAAAATAGCATAAGAAGTGCATTGATCAGAAGATCAAGTCTGTATACTGTAGGCCTTATGCTTCAGAGAAAAAAGTGCGCATCTTTAGAATTTTGTGTTATGAAAATCTGTTTTTGCGGTAGTTCTGTGTATTTAAAATGAGCGTTTCATTCATAAATTTGTAGGAACCTATATTCACGCTGTGGAAAAGTCACAAACCAGAAGACAACAAGTGCAGTGAAAACTGTGAATAGAAAATTAAAAAATACCACAATTATTTGAAACAAAAATCTTGTAAGATTATAAATGTATTTACTGTCTGTTTTAACCAATTTATTGCTTCTTTGCTGAATAAAAGTATTAATTTCTTTAGAAAAAAAACTAAAAACTTTCTAACACCAAACTGAACGGTAGTGTATTTGATAATAATAATGGCAATAATAAAAATAATAATTTTTACTTCATTCCTACCTGTCAGTGTTGGTCTGGCGATTTTTAATTAAATGGATAAACACATTGGCCGTGCATTTGTCACTTAAAGTAAATAGGATTCCAATCTGCCCTAATATAACTTTTTGTTTTATTGAAGTGTAGTTCTGTATATCAGGAGTGGGAAACAGTTTGCATTTTGTTGTTTGATTTCACTTGAATGGATAACAGTTGCATTTCTGAGAGCTGTGTTCTGGAGAGAACATATTGCTGTGGATGCTTTTTGCAATGGATAACGACATGACCGCTCAAAAAAAAGTATTTCAAATGCAAATACATTCCACCACTGGATGACCATGCATTATAACGCACACATTGCTTAACAGCTGGAGATTGGATTCGTCTGTATTAGATTCTGTACAACCCTGCCTCAAACTGTTTTATAAAGTGCAGAGACAATAATAGCACTGATAAAAAGCATATTCTCACCGTAAATGATGCCTGTGCTCACATGACACCATGTCTTTGATTGACAGGAGCTCCATCGGTCCTGATCCATGTGACATTACACTCATTTGCTCTTCAGTTCTTCACTCTTTGATCTGAAGTCTTAGAGACCTTCTGTGGAACTGGAGAACTGCTGGATCACTGTTTCTATGCCTTTTAAAGGAGTCATATGATGCGATTTCAATTTTTCCTTTCTCTTTGAAGTGTTACAAGCTCTTGGTGCATAAAGAAGATCTGTAAAGTTGCAAAGACTAAAGTCTCAAATCCAAAGAGATGTTCTTTATAAAAGTTAAGAGTCAACCACACCTACCTAAAATGGCTCGTTCTAACACGCCCCCACATGTCTACGTCACTGTGTGGGACGATTTGCATAACGCCACCCAAATGTTCATGCAAAGACAGAAGGCGTAACTTTTATTCTCGCTGTAGTATTGTCGCGTTGCCCATGTCGTGAAGGTGCTGTGTTTCGTTGTGAAAGCAAACTATTCTTATGGTTGGACTATCCAAAAGAGGACGATATCACGCTTCGTCATGCTAGAGCTGATCCGCGCTTGTCGCTGAGAAAATACCTCAACTTCACGCTGTGGATCGTCGGTTCGGCTTTCACCGTGGACGAAGCGGAGTCCAGCCGGGGGCCGTCACATGTGGGGGGGTGCCGCAAGCCCTCTGGAATGCTCCTTCCGAATCCGCCGGCCGCGGACGGAAAGGTCCGTAGTCGCAGTCCAAGGCCTCACCTCTCACTCAGAGCCAGCCGCCATATAAGATCCTCACTCTGGTCCGCGTCCGAGTGATTGTAGACACTGTGTTTCGTTGAATAGAAAGCGAAACATAACTTTTTTTTTTGGGTTTTATGTTATGGCCTTCCAAAAGAAGGACCACGACTAAAATCAGTTGGGTTAAGGTTGATATTACAACACTGTTCCAGAAAATACCCCTTCAACCCAAATAGTCAGATGTGTGCAGCGCATTTTATGGAGGACTGTTTCCTGATTCTGGGAGAGTAGACTAGAATTCCGGCTGTTCTGACTCACAGACTGTAAGTAAGTTTTTATATTAAAGAATTTGCCACTGACGATTCAAACGCGAGTTTTGGGCAGTGTAGAGTAGCTCTTGTTGTTTGTCATTTCTCTGATCACAAATGCAGACATGGTTTAATGTTACGCTCCGGCCTGACAGGTCATCACAGTATGGTAGGGGCGTAACATTTCCATCACACACTTGAGGTATTCGGCCAATCACACAACGCACCGGATAGCTTCCAATCAGAGCACACCTCGCTTTCAGACCGATGAGCGTTGTAAAAATCGACACGTTTCAGAAAGGCGGTGCATAGAGGAGAAACAAAAATTTACAGTATGTGGAAAATAATGTTTTTTAAACCATTTCATTACACCAAATACACAAAATAATGTTCTTTTTAGCAGCATCATATGGCCCCTTTAATTCAGCAGTAATAAGATCTGTCGTAGTAATTTGGGGGGCTGCGTTGCCTGTGACTGACAGGCTACTATGAATGACTCAGCATTTCTTGAGCTTTTTTAAACTCACAATGGCAGTATTTGCATATTTCCAAGAATGTCATGTGTATGTAGTAGCACATAAAAACCTCATACTCATGGCTTCTTATTGTCGACTTATTGAATTTGTGTGTGTGTGTGTGTGTGTGGGTGTGTGTTGTGGTGTGTGTTAATGGGTCTGTGTGTTATTTAAGCCTGCTGTGTACCTGAAATATGTCTGAGCTTTTAAGTGGCTCTAATCAAATCAGTCACCAGAGCATGTAACCTCTGCTTCTGTCTGAGAAATCTGTGAACATCTATAAACATCTGAGCGATCCACTCTAAAGGATCCTCTTTACAAAGGGAATAAGATGCTCTTAATTTGGCATGGGAATTGTTAGGATTTTAATGATTCCAGCTTCAGTGATTTGAAAACACTTGCAGGATAACATCATCAATAACATCAACCCTAAAATTCACAAAAATTCTTATTGCATTATATGCTCAATATCAAGAGAACAGAGTACAGTACAAATAAGAATTAAAATATGTGGAGAAATTCACCTGTTTATAGATATTACCTGTTCACATTTATTGCATTATTTTAGTTGGTTTGTGAGGCATTTTTCTGAAAAGCAAAGGATCTATAAACTGCAAAGGCAACACAGAAGTGCAATTGTTTTTGTGCCATTAACCCCTAAATATGATGACCAGAATATGTAATGGCAGCTATATGCAAATAGCCATTTTTATATTATGAACTTTTATATTACTACTAAATTCAATTATTAAAATGCATGGTAAATATTTACTTTGTATGAAGTTGTCAGTGCATATTTGTCTCCAGTATTCAGGTGTATTGGTAAAGCTCTCTTTACAATAAATATCTTTCCAAATATATTAAAACAATATTGGATTCAACACATTAACTTGACAGTCCTGAAAATATATATTGTAAAATCAATCTTTTTTTTAGTATGCACTTGCAGATTAAAAACCCCTGATGTTTACCGTAACAGTTGAGATTTATATGTGATTTCCAGCATGTCACTGACTCTCTCTAAATAATCTGATTGCCTAGAGAATTACTTTATGTAATATTAAAATCTCTTTTTTTATGGTGTGAGAAGATTGTGTGATGGATGAGGCGGTGGGTGTCTTGCTCCAACTGGCAGCTGTCTGAGCACACTGGAGATGTTTTGTGCTGGCAGTGGTCCCGCTGTCCCTCCTCACCTCCCCACTTCTTTCATGGACATCAGAAATGACAAAAGACTCCCATACCCCATTAGAGAGAGTGACGAGAGGGCAAAGACAGGCCGAATAGCAGTCCAACTCTTTTGTGGCCACACATTGACCTTCTGACCTCAGTAGAGTGCTTGTGACACCACTGTATGTATGACTTAACATATTGAAAGTGTAGCTTTTCTTTGTTGTATTACATCATTCCTTCTTTCATTCATCTATTCATGCTCAATTCTTTCTGAAGTTTTTTTTTTTGGGTGATTCACTCTTTTAAACCTCTTCATTCCATTTGTTCTCTCTGTGGGAGTTCCAAGGTCATCAGTTCTGATTGGGATCTTTTAATTGAGGATTTTTGTGCTGTGGACGGAGAATGATGTAATTGTCACTGATGGATAGATTCTATTGATTTCTTATTTAACCCTCTGTTTGAGTCCTATGGATGTAATGGTAAAGGTCAGAACCTTCACTATTAGAGTGTCTCCATCTTTCATTTTGCTCTCTTTGCATTTCAGTGCAAAGTTTCATATAGCCTTTCATCTTGTAGTACTGTAGATGGACCAAATATCATGGGTTCTTTAGTGAACACCATTTGCAAAAATTGTGACTTATGGATTGTTTTTTTAAAGATTTATTATTGGCATTTTTGCGTTTATTATGATAGGACAGATCAGAGCTGACAGGAAGCGAAGTGGGAGAGAGAGAGAGGTGGGCGGAATTGGGAAAGGTCCTCAAGTCAGGATTCAAACTCAGGACGTGCTGCCAACAAGGCTATCAGCACCAACGTGATTATGGTTTGTTCATGGAAAAATTCAATTCTGTCATTATTTACTCACTCTCATGTGAATCCAAACCTATATTTTGTTATTTTTTCCCCCTGAAAATAATATTTCATCAATATTAGACCTGCATAGACAGCAATGTAACTACCACATTCAAGGCTTATTTGAACCAAGACTTATTTGAACCAGAATATACAGACAGTGAACTAAAAGAGATGGACGTTTTACGTCAGAGAGCCGGCTCCTGCATCAGCAGCACCACACGCATAACAATAAGAACAAAATCTTTAGCAAATCTCAAAGTGAATATCCATTTCAACAGTACCTTATATGGTAATGGCCTAAATTCACTTGTAGCATTTAAAAATGCACGAAATAAAAGTCTGGCGAAGCCGAACAAAATGAAACACTGGGCGGAAGGCCGAATACCGAACACGGTTTTTAGCATTTTTTTAGCATAGCACGGTAGGGCCTGTATTTTGCCATTTTTTCCCCCATTGCTAAATTAAAAATGGACCAATGTGTTTGTACTGTTTTGTCCGGCTTTTCAATCAAACATCCTTACAAACAACAATTACAAATATATTACACTGAATTTTTTTTTTTACTTTCTAGCAGACATTACACCAACTAACTACAAATTAACTTAAAATTAATAAGTTAGTAAACTAATATTTTTTGGCCATTTTTGAGGCTGAATCAGGCATGTATTGTTTATTAAATAAATGCAGCCTTTGTGAGCAGAAGAGACTTCTTTTTAAAACATTAGAATATATTACAGATCCCAATTTGAACACTGTGAATGTTATAATAAATGTATTAATAGAGCTGTTGTAGGTTAATTATTATCATTATTATTGTCTTTTTATTTTATTTTATAGAACAACAGTAAAATTACAATACTATTATTTATGAATGTTGATGGAGTTGTTGCTTTTTCTCTGCTTTTATTTTGGCAGAAACACACAGGAAGACCTCAATGCTTATTTTTTGTTGACAACAGATTTATAAATGATTCTCATTAAGAATTTGGGAAGATGTTTGTCGCACGTATAACATTGTCACATGCCTTGTAAAAATTAATAAAAATGTTACTGAGCAACTGACGAGACAGTTTCAGCGCAGGTTTGTCTCGCGCTTTGAACCCTGGCACCGCGAGCTCGTGCAGCGCTGTCAGAATACATGCAATTCGTGCGTGCATTAGAAAATATAACATTCTGCAGTTTATTTACTAATCGTTTGAGGTAATTTCGAGATTTCAATCATCTTACAGTAACCTAACTACCAGCATCAGCCACCTCTCCTGATCGGAGACATGTGATGCATGCAGCACTAAACAGTCTCTCGCTGTCAGGGCTTTGTGCTTGTAATTATTTCTGCGTCTTTCTCTGATATTTTTAAATACTTTCACACTGCCGACATGTTTGCTGCATTAGTGCGTACCTCTATTTGATCGCGTTAGTCATTGTTCGGTACATATTATTCGGCCTTTTCGCTTATTCCAAATAATTTCAGTTGCCGAACGTTCTGTGCATCGCTAGATTTTAGTTTTAGATCTGCTGCTTGTAGTTTATATTACGTTTGTAGCTCATTTGAACAGTACAACAAGCCTGTACATGATAACCCCCACACTGAAACCCAGTTGCTAGGAGACAAGATTTATATGGCTCTTGGAAGGATCAGCAAAAACTAGCAGTGAAACATTGTTATTGGCTGAGGACAAGTGCAGATTTCTAATGTGATTAATGTACATGTGTTATTTGTACATATCTAATCGAGTTCCTCTCTGATAGTTACATTAGCTGAGGCAGAGCTCGCTTCAGATCAGCCCAGGTTGTTTTCTTTAGCTCAATGATGTCTGAGAGGAGAGGAAACATTGGCATTATCTCCAGCTGCTGTCTGAAAGCCTCTGTGGTTTTCTGCACTCCATTTTCCATTTTTCTTATCCTGTTATGATGGAGCTATTCTGAATTTCAGGCTCCATACAGGCAGACTCACCAGGGATGGTATTTTGACTAATCAGAGGGTGAAGCCGGCGTTAAGGCAGTGTCATTAAACTCATGTCTTCACTAAACCTGCCAAAGTAGTTTCTTCTACTTTTCGGCAGAGGATTTGTAAAGGTTGTACATGTGACTGAGATCATGGAGAAAGACATGTAGGCTTTTAAGAAGACTTGTCACTGGAGAAGAGAAACTCTATATTCCCAGTGCTATCATAGAGTAGCTCGAAAGCAATACGACAAGGTCAGGGAGAAGCCATGTTCTTCCATTTAACATCCATGCATAAGATCTTTCATTTTGCTAAGCACCATTATACCAGAAATTTCAGGAAGGGTCAGAAGAGGTTAAGTATCTTTATGTTAGTCTTTTAGATAAACAAGAAGGAGAGATGTTTGATTGACATAATCACACCATCATATTGGTTCATTTCTAAGATTCAGATCCATAGAGCTGTTTTGTAACCATGGAGACAGCATGCATCCCTCTGTAACATAAAGAGTTCAAACATAAAGATAACCTCAGTCGGCTAACTCACAAACAAGCTAGACTCATACAGACTTACTGTATGTTCATAAACACTGCACATGCACATGCACATGCACTCCCACACACACATGCATAATTTAAACAAGGTTTGATCAGAACTGGGCCTTGCAAGGATTTTCCATCATTATTACATAAAAGCAAATGTAATTTAATAAAGCAGTGTACACTCTTAAAATTTAAGGTTGCAAAAGGGGGGCTTTGCAGTGATGCCATAGAAGTACCATTTTATGCCCCCCAAAGAACCTTTCAGTGAACGTTTCTTAAAATAAATTTTTACCCATTTACCTTCATTCAGTGAATATTTGTGGCTTAAATCCAGTCATTTCTATACGATTAGGATTTAAGGTGACTTTTGTGTAAGCAGGTGCTTCATACATCACTACACTTGACCTTTTTTTGCTTATAAAATTTTGCCAAAATGTCACTAATGTGACTGCACCTTTAGTGTGACGGACTTTTGAATAATCAAAAGAACATTTTTGCCACTAAATAGAACCTTTTGTCCAGTGGAAAGGTTCCGTGGATGTTAAAGGTTCTATGGAACCATAGATGCCAATAAAAAAGCTTTATAAAAAAGGTGTTAGATCCCACAGATTTGACAAAACTTGTGGCACACATGCATTTAAACACAGATTCATATTGTCAGGAGCTGTAGTCACTGAAATGTGTCTTGTAGTGGGGGGATTGACCCGAGGAGACCCTGATTCCGTGGGGGGCGCGGAGACAGCAGATGCTTATGGGATGTTCTTCTCTGAGGGGCAAACCACAACACAAACAATATGGCAGAAGTTAGCTTGAGGACAAGCCTAGGACCCACCCAGGCTTCTGAGCTGTAGCGTATGGCTTTTGCCCTCTCTCATTCACATGCTAATAGTTTTCTCACTGCAAGGAAAAAGGAATAGGACCCTTCGGAGTAGAGGTCTTCACGGGTCCACTTGGATCCAAAAAACCGAGGTCCGACCCGAGACCCAAGTGGGTTCGGGTCCAAAACTTCAACGAGTACCTCGGACACGGGTCGGGTTCAGTATTAGCGGCCTCGGGTAATTTAAAATAAACATGCTTTTCCCAAATGGACCCAATTAGACCCGAAATCTTTTAACTATCCTGAATGCGTAGGTTACTTTTACTTTCGTGTTAAGTGATGAACGCACATAGAAAAGGAGCATACGTTTGTAACCTTGCACACAGAAATCATCTTATACATATGAGATCCATCAGGAAAATCCACTTGCTTCATTACGCTGCGTATTCGTGCAGGGCTTTTCTTTTTTTGTGTGCAGAAGGCTTTCGCTGGAGATTAGGTTGCAGACAACACTAGCGAATCCATTAATTATTAGGCTATCGATTTATTTTTTATCAAACTATCACGTTTATTTATCAAATCCACTGGTCACAATTGAAAGCCGAGCTCAGAAATAACTTGTATCCATCAGGCAGGCAATAATATAACGTTAGCCTAATATTAAATTGAATAAATGTTAATAATGCAAAATTTACGGCAAAATCATCAGTAGGACACCGGGATTTTTCCTCACAGACTGCGGGGCGGCAGGCTGTACACACATCAATGCCATTGACATTCGGGTCCAGTCGGGTTCGATAAAAACAAATGCCGGTTTTGTTCGGGTCGGACTCATGGCTTGATTTCATCGGGTCTGTCTCGTGGTTCGGAGATTTATGCACGTTGGGTTCGGGTAAGAAGTGATTCGGGTCGATTCGGGTCAGGTACTGATTTTAGGACCCGAGAAGACCTCTATTTTGGAGTCCAATCAGGCCAGGCACATTATCCACCTGCTGCTAACCTGCTTCAGCTGCACTGATATGTTCAGGAATGCTCGCCTCGATATGGTATAAGGATGCATCGATCCGATACTCGGTATCGGTATCGGCCTCCAATTTGCAGTTCGGCAGGTGGGGGTCAACCATCAGTCAGACGAGACTGATCCAATCGATATTGTGGCTTATTACTATGGGTATTGTTAGCCCACCGAAAGAAACAAAACTTGAAAGCACCCAAAAGTCAAAGGTCCAAGTTTTATCCAAGCCGTTCCATAGTTAAGGTCCAGAGAATATGTAAGTCAGTAAATTTCAAGTAACATGTAAAAAAATGAATTCTGCTCGCGGCAGCTGTCTGTCATCCTCTATTCAGCTTTCAAACTGCGTGTCATGTTCGGTTACGACAGTCAAGACGATGAAACGCTCTCCAAGAGCTCACAGTAACTGAAATTTAAAACTGTTAAAAGAAAAAACTCAATAAACTATCACACAGATTTAATAAACTACGCATTAATATCTCTTGTGCTTTGAACATCTCTATGCATAAGCGCTTGTGCCGCTCTGTATTGGAACTTTTCATATTATAATACTTTTGCACAATGAAAGTATTTATAGCCTTTCTTGTTCTGTCCTATAAGGCTATTAATAATCTAATGTACAGCACAGTAATGGAGGCCGAAACATATGATAGATAGCACTACTCTATCTACTCAATATGTTGCGGTTTATTATTTGTCAATACATTTTAAAAGAAAATTAAATTGTTTAATTGAACATGTAATGTATTTTAAACAATAAAGAGAGCAATGTGTAGCATGTTACAGATTTAGTCATTACACTTGTTCACTGGTATTGGTTCCCCACGAAAAAAAGGTTATTCATAAATGTTTATGATTATTAAAATTATTGTGCACTCATGATTTTTTCTAGAATAACTTTTGCTGCTAAATTATCCACTAACCTAGTTTCTAATAGTATTTTTTGTGACAGATTATGATTATATATTTTTTCATTTGTTATTTTTCATTCAAATGAAGTTGTCTATATTTAGTAGATTGTGTTTAACACACAAAAGAGTGATGATCAGGTCAACACACAAAAGTATAGAATTTCTACACTGATTAAAAAAAAACTGCTGGTATCGGTATTGTCCGATACTCAGAACTTTTGGTATTGGATCGGGATCGGATCTGAAAAAATGGTATTGTTGCATCCCTAGTCTGGTACATACGGACGGACATGTACAAATATGATGGGCTCTTGCACTGTTTTTAAATGGTCTTTGTACAAAGGGAGACAATGTCAGCTTGTTTGCTATCTAAATAATAGTAGCCTATTTACCGTCTTCTATAAAGGGTCTCATTAACATTTTAACAAGTTGTGTTAATTAATTAGTAAACTGATGCATTAAACATGCAGAGAAACTGGCGACAAGCCTGGGTGCTAAATGGCCCTATGTTCTGTTTCTTTGTGACGTGCTTTGTCTAGCTGTTCTGTCAGCTGTGTCTACTGTCATCTGCATTCTTTCTGTGAGGAAATGTTTCCACATGTGGCAAAAGTTTGTCTTCCTGTCATTTCTTAAGAAAACTCTTGGTTTCTTTACAGTCAAGTCACTGAAAGTGTTTCTTTGTTTTGCTAAGCTGCGTTTTTGTGCTCTTAAATTCCTTTTAATGACATTGTTTCCAGCTTAAATTAGAAAAAAAAATGCTGAGTTGCAGTTGCTGAGTAAAAACAGATGTTAGTCCAGGAGAGTTGTCATTTTGAATTGCTGAGACTTGAAGATCAAGCTCAGACTTCATTCCTGATCAAATGAAATATTCTTTTGTGCAGCATATCACATTAACAATTCCAAAGATACATTATTTTCAATAAATATCATGATTTAATAGATATTTTAGTCAAAGGTGTTTAGTTTTAATTAGGTTGTAATAGCACTTATGACACAGAAAATTAATGTATGTACAGTGGTGTGAAAAAGTGTTGGCCCCCTTCCTGATTTCGTATTTTTTTGCATGTTTGTCACACTTTAATGTTTTAGATCTTCAAACAAATTTAAATATTAGTAAAGATAACACAAGTGAACACAACATGCAGTTTTTAAATGAAGGTTTTTATTATTAAAGGAAAACAAAATCCAAAACTACATGGCCCTGGGTGAAGAAGTGTTTGCCCCCCTGTTAAAACTGTGGTTTATCACACCTGAGTCCAATGGCCTTAGCAACACCCCAGGACTGATACTGCCACACAGGACCTGCCTGACGAAGTAAAGTAGACCAAAAGATCCTCAAAAGCAAGACATCATGCCGAGATCCAAAGAAATTCAGAAACAAATGAGAAAGAAATTAATTGAGATCTATCAGTCTGGAAAAGGTTATAAAGCCATTTCTAAAGCTTTGGGACTCCAGTGAACCACAGTGAGAGCCATTATTAACAAATGGCAAAAACATGGAACAGTGGAGATCCTTCCCAGGAGTGGCCGGCCGAGCAAAATTATCTCAAGAGCACAGTGACGACTCATCCAAGAGTTCACAAAAGACCCCACAACAACATCCAAAGAACTGCAGGCCTCACTTGCCTCAGTTAAGGTCAGTGTTCATGACTCCACCATAAGAAAGAGACTGAGCAAAAATGGAGTTCCAAGACGAAAACCGCTGCTGAGCAAAAAGAACATAAAAGCTCGTCTCAGTTTTGCCAGAAAACATCTTGATGATCCCCAAGACTTTTGGGAAAATATTCTGTGGACTGACGAGACAAAAGTTGAACTTTTTGGAAGGTGTGTGTCCCATTACGTCTGGCGTAAAAGTAACACTGCATTTCAGAAAAAGAACATCATACCAACAGTAAAATATGGTGGTGGTATGTTTGGTCTGGGGCTGTTTTGCTGCTTCAGTACCTGGAAGACTTGCTGTGATAAATGTAAATATGAATTCTGCTGTTTACCAAAAAATACTGAAGGAGAATGTCCGGCCATCAGTCTGACCTCAAGCTCAAGCGCACTTGGGATATGCAGCAGGACAATGATCCCAAACACACCAGCAAGGTCACCTCTGAATGGCTCAAGAAAAACAAAATGAAGACTTTGGAGTGGCCTAGTCAAAGTCCTGACCTGAATCATATTGAGATGCTGTGGCATGACCTTAAAAAGGCGGTTCATGCTCGAAAACCCTCCAATGTGGCTGAATTACAACAATTCTGCATAGATGAGTGGACCAAAATTCCTCCACAGCACTGTAACAGACTCATTGCAAGTTATCGCAAACGCTTGATTGCAGTTGTTGCTGCTAAGGGTGGCCCAACCAGTTATTAGGTTTAGGGGGCAAACACTTTTTCAAACAGGGCCATGTAGTTTTGGATTTAGTTTGCATCAAACAAAAATGCCAATGCGGTGGTGGCTGTGATGAACGAATGACTCAAACCCGAAGACTTGTCTGATAAGAGGTGAGGTGAGCTAATCATAGACTGAAGACCCAGGTAAGTTTACAATGAATTAATCTTTTCTGTTTCTTATAGCACTTTTGTATTGTTTGTAGTGTGATCAACGTCTGCGTAAGTAGTAGACGTAGTTAGGAAGTAAAAATAAAAATTTAATTATATTTTGCTTAAATGAACGAAATGACTCGAAAAAAGATTGGTTCATTTTGCTGAACAAGACTCAAAGGTCCAAGTCGGTAAAATGATCCGAACTTCCCATCACTACTTTCTTGAGGTTTGGCTGATATTTTCTCTGCGCTGCCACCTGCTGTTTTGGAGAATGCTGCAATGGCAGAATGCATCAAGTACAAACATGCTTTAGTTGGCATGACCTGTGTATGCATGCAGTCTGCAGAGGGTCAAATGTGTCAAGAGAATGTAAAAACAAGGCTAAAGCTAGTGAAGAGCAACAGTTGGATGCCCAGATGTGGATTAGGAGTTGAGATGTGTTTGTGGAGAGCTATCATAGAGAGGAAGTGGAAGAGGAAGTTGTTAATTAAATGAGGAAAAAGGCTATTTGCTAGGCCTGGGGCCTGTCACAGACTGTTTTCATTCATCTGGATGCAGGCGCCTGAGACAGGCCTATGCAGACTCGTCTGTGCCATCCTCACTCTAATTAGAGCACTTTAATCAGGGACAAACTGCAAAGATCCCAGAGACCACTTTAAAGTACCACTAACCTTTACTGTAAACAACACTCATTCCCGCTCTATGGAGCCCTAAAGTTCAGTCATCATCTATGTGTATAATGAGAGGGGAGGTTTGGTCAGACTCTGGACTGTTTTCACGCATCCTGTCTGAGAGCTGCCCTCGTTTTTATCTGTGACCTGCAGGAGACAACAGTTTGTTTGCCTCTGAATTTCAGCTTAGTTCCACCAGGTGATCAGCATTATAAAATGTAAATTTTACAGTTATTATTGGGGGAGATTAGCTTTCCAAACATAGAGGGCATTTAATTTGAGTGTGTGAGTGCAGTTCATATGCTGATGCAGCTGAAGAAATAAGTCCAGTGTGATGTGTGCCCAGTATTATTGTGGCATGAGGTGCTATACCTTAATCTTTAATTATCATTATTTTGTACATTGCTACAGAACAGAAGACATATATAATAAATGGTGTGCATATGTCTGAGCAGGGACTCAAGTAAAGTTTCATTTGTTTCCCCATTGCTACTGAAAAAACTAATCTCACTGAAAAAAATAATTCTCACTGGTTGAAAGTTTCTTTGAGATCTGTTTGAGCATTCATAGAGAGTGAAATTCTTGCTGATTGATGCAAGTTGTTTTACTTTATTAAAAGTTTTTGTTGCCTCTAAATAGAGAATAATGAAGAGATGGTCTATGTCCATTTTGGTACTTCAGGCTGTATTTATAGTAAATGAATTCACACTGGCAGTGTTACTGAGCTCTTCCTGGCTTCCGCTGCTGTGCCGTAGAACAATACAGTCTCTGTGTGAGTCTTTAATACTGTATATCTGGCTGCAGCTCACAATCTAAAATGTACCCTCACTCCTCTCTTCTGACTATTCATCGCTTCCTCTGTGAACCTAAGATACTGGCACTGTTGTGTGCCGTCCGCTGAGCTAATCTCATGTCCTCTGATACGACACTGGGACTGGTATGTGGAACAGCATGAAGTGAAGTCTCTAGTTGTCTGACATAGCATGCTGCTGTAATAGACTGACAAAGCAGATGTTCTTTTAAAAGTTTGGTCTTAAGGGTAATATGATTGTTAAGAAGGTTTGTGCTTTTGCATGCAGTGCAATGATGTGTTGAGGCCATGTATGTGTGCCATGTATATATGTGCCACATACAGTTAGAATCAAATATATAGTGTTTACTTTGCTTTGAAGTCTCTGCCAGTCATTTGATATTGCAGTCATTTTGGGTACGTTTCTTAATAATTACAAATTCTATTCTGATCATAACATTTAAGGAAAATAAAGCTAGTCAGTTACATCACTAGATGATGAAAGGCTGCCATATCCCCAGATGGACTCTGCAATTTTAGGCCTCAAGTGGTTGTTATTTCTGCTAAAAAAAAATGCTTTAACTAGCCTAACATGGTAAGCTGGTCTCCCAGCCTGGCCAAACTGGGTACATTGGTCTGTCTCTCTGGTTTTAGAGGAGTTTTGGGCACTTGATGATCAGGTGGGAAACCAGTTGGCCGACCAGCTAAACCAGCATATGGGGGACAATATGAAAAACAAGTTAATTCAGTATACATTAGCTAGGCCAGACTGGGAGACCAATTAAACCTGCATACCAAACCTTGGTTATGCTGGAATACCAGTTAAATCAGCTTACACCAGCTAGGTTAGGCTTGGAGACCAGTTAAATCTGCATGCACCAGCTATGACGGGTACAGAGACCAGCTAAACCAATTTGACTAGGCTGGGAGCCACTTAAACCAGCATACACAACCAAGGCCAGTCTCAGAGACCAGATAAACCAGCATACACCAACTAGGCCCAGCACAGAGACTAGCTAAACCAATTAGACTAGGCTCAGAGACCAGTTAAACCAGTATAAACCAGCGAGGCCAGGCTCAGAGACCAGATAAACCAGCTAGACCAGGCTCAGAGACCAGCTAAACCAGTTACACTAGGCTGGGAGACCAGTGAAACCAGCATACACCAGCTAGGTTGAGATAGGAGACCATTTAAATCCATATATACACCAGCTAGGCCCAGCACAGAGAAAAGCTAAAGCAATTAGACTAGGCTGGGAGACCAGTTAAACCAGCATACACCAGATAGGCCAAACTCAGAGACCAGCTAAACCAGCATACACCAGCTATAGACCAGGCTCAGAGACCAGCTAAACCAGTTTGATTAGGCTGGGAGACCAGTTAAACCAACATACACCAGCTAGACCAGGTTCACTGACCAGTCTAAACCAGTTATACTAGGCTGGGAGACCAGTTAAACCAGCATACACCAGCTAGGTTGAGATAGGAGACCATTTAAATCCACATACACTAGCCTAAGCTCAGCTGAACCAAAGACCAGCTAAACCAGCATACACCATCTAGGTCAGGCTTAGAGACCAGCTAAACCAGCATACACCAGTTAGGCCAGGCTCAGAGATCAGCTAAGCCAATTAGACTAGGCTGGGAGACCAGCTAAACCATATAAACCAGCTAATATCAAAATCAAATCAAGTTTATTTATAAAGTACAATAAAAACCACTGTGCTGTACAAACCTTGCTAAAAAGACAGAAATAAATAGTTTTTGAAACAAAAAACAGTTTTGACCGCAATGCACTAAAGAGGAGAAAATCAAGAACGAACACTGATAGGTGACAGATCCTTATACTCTAAGGACAGTTATAAGCCTTGCAAAAAAGGTAAGTTTTTAACTTGGATTTAAATTCAGATTCTGAAAAGACTAATCGGAGGGAGACTGGAAGACTATTCCATAGTTTAGGCCCAGCAATTGAAAAGGCACAGTCACCTCAACTGCAATCTAGATCTCGGGACCATCAACATTCTTTTCTCAGAAGACCTCAGCGATCTAACAGATGTATTTGGGTTTAAAGGTGTCACATGATGCTGCTAAAAAGAACATTATTTTGTGTATTTGGTGTAATGAAATGTGTTTATGTGGTTTAAGGTTCAAAAACACTTATTATTTTCCACATACTGTACGTTAATGTTTCTCCTCTATGCCCCGCCTTTCTGAAACGCGTCGATTTTTACAAAGCTCATCATTCTAAAAAAAGCGAGGTGTGCTGTGATTGGCCAGCTATCCAGTGCGTTGTGATTGGCCGAATACGTCAAGCGTGTGACGGAAATGTTACGCCCCTCACTATACTGTGATGATGCCCTGTCAGGCCGGAGCGATGATTCAAAAACACGAAAACCCATTATAAACGAGGCATTCGTTGCATCCAGTGGGGACACAATTATGGATTATAATGACTTATATTGTCTTTTTACGCATTGCATTGCATTGCGCCGTGTAAACATATAACCATGTCTGTATTTGTGATCGGAGATATTACAAACAACAAGCCCTACTCTACACTTGCCATAAAACTTGCTTTAAATATATAAAATAAAAACTCTTTAAATTTAAAAAAACGTACTTACATTCTTTGAGTCAGAACAGCCGGCATTGTATTCTACTCTCCCAGGATCAAAAACGGTCCTCCATAAATGTGCTGCACACATCTGAATATTTGGGTTGAAGTGTTCTGGAACAGTGTTGTAAATACTGTTAACCACTGATTTCTAGTCGTGTCCATTTTTGGAAGGCCAAACAATGTAGTTTCGCTTTCACAACGAAACACAGCGTCACACGCGGCGGCCTAGAGTGAGCGGCGGTGGTTTAGAGTGAGCAGAGGCCGGGGGCTAACGTGAGGAATGGCCGGAGGGCTGGACTCTGCTTCGTCCACGGTGAAAGCCGATCCGGCGATCCACAGCGCAAAGTTGAAGTATTTCCTCAGCAACCAGCACGGATCAGCTCTAGGCATGACGAAGCAGATATCGCCCTCTTTTGGAAGACCAAACAAAGTAGTTTCGCTTTCACAACGAATCACACAGCGCCTTCACGACATGGTGGCTGCGGCAACAACAATACTACAGCGAGAATAAAAGGTACGCCTTTTTTCTTTGTGTGCACATAGCGACGTAGATATGTGGGGGCGTGTTTGAACGAGCCGTTTTAGGTAGGCGTGGCTGACTCTTAACTTTTATAAAGAATATCTCTTTGGATTTGAGACTTTAGTCTTTGCAACTTTACAGATCTTCTTTGTGCACCAAGAGCTTGTAACACTCCAAAGAGAAAGGAAAAATTTAAATCGCATCATATGACCCCTTTAAGATCACAGAGATATTCAGGAGCCGTTCCACTCAGAGCTTTAAAAACAAACCGTAAAAATATCAGAAAACCCATTGTTTCTTTCATCAGGGATATGTGTATGTTAACCGGGGCTACTATGTTGAACATGCTCCTCTGAGGCCCTCTTTAACGAGATTGTTGCAATAGTTTGCAAAATGTACTACTCACGCCACAGTGTGCTTTTAACTGAGTAAACATTCATCACGTAGTGCAAGCCTACACAGTAATCTGCCCATTGCCTCCATGGCAAACCCACACAAGCCTTATGCAGAGATAGAGCACTGGATCTCAGCAGGATAGAGCTGATGGATGCTGGGTATATGCAGCCTCTGTAATTTGGGAATGATCAATGAGGCTTCTTCTAGCCGTGGCAGCAGTGCTGTGGGAAATAGATTAACTATCAGTGTACGAGGAGAGGCAGACTCACCTGTGGGCTGTGGGTCCCTTGAGGAGAGGCAGCTCTCGGCCGATGGTACTTGAGAAATGAACCTGCCTGCATGCTAACATGCCATTACGAGGAGTGCTTGGAGGGTTTGTTTGGTTTTGTGTAGTGCCACGGGGACTTGACAGAAAAATAGGTGGGTATGTAAGTAGCTTTTTCTCAGAACATGTTTTAATCTGTCCTGTTTTGGGAGCGTGTTTGAGTGTGTTGAAAGTAACAGAGTGTTGAAGGGATTGTGTGGGTGCGCTGCACTAATTTTTGTGCACATGTGTAGGAAGAGGTAGATGATGCTTGTTGCTTAGCAACTCCATTACAGCTCTACAAAAAACACGAGAAGAGAGCTGCTTTGCCTAAAATATTGCTGTACTTTTGCATAAAACGGTGTTGAAACCTATATACACCCCGGTGGCTTCTCTTTGTACTTTAAGTCAAGAACAAAACGATTGTGGATTTGATGGAAGCTTGATATAAAACTTGTGTGTGGGTTACAGGAAGGTGAGATCCCGGAATAACCCCATGGGAAGAGCAGCAGATGGTCTCCTCAGTTTTACCTGGAAGGGAAATGGCTCCACGGGAAGTTCAGGAAGCAGGAAAAAGCGGGGTCAAACTGGATCAAAAGCTGCTTACTGCTACACAGCAGTCAAGCTGCGCTCCACCACTGAGGCGCTGTTGACATGCTCACGTTTTATCATACACGTCCTCTATCAGAGACAAAATGTTTTGCTCTTTGTTTGGACCACAGCACAGATGAGATATTTTTGGGTTGGAGCTGAGGAGGAGGTCTTGAGGTTATGCACTGAGGAATCAAAACAACCCAAAACAAAACTCCCTTCAACTCCCCTGATAATACAGTGACTGCACAAGGTTACAAAAAGAACGAGAGAATCTGAGAAAGAAAAACAGAGCAGAAGTACAAATTAGAGACTATGAAAAAGTTGAGCTTTATTTTATGCTTTTAAGAGCCCTCCATAAAAATTGGCCACTGGTAACACATCTACCATAATACAAATTTGTGACTGATATGGATTTAGAATTCATATTGCAGAAATTCAACTGTAAATTTTAGTTTGGAAATTTAAAAAAGCTACATTTGAGGGTTTTAGGCATTACAGACAGATAGAAAGATGCATAGATTTTTTTAATGTTTCATATTTTGAAACTTAACAAACTTAAAGTTTGTAAAATGTTTTGATTGAAAAGTGTGCTGTATTTATTTAAAATGAATGCCACTTCTTGTGATGTTTTGTTAGACTAATGTGCAAACGTTTTGGGTCAGTAAGATTTTTTAATTTTCTTAGAAATACATATCTTATGCTCACCAAAGCTGCATTTATTTGATGGAAAAACAGTAAAATGTATAAATGTATTGTGAAAAATTATTACAAAGCTGAATTTTCAGCATCATTACTCCAGTCTTTAGTGTCACATGATTCTTCAGAAATCATTCTAATATGCTGATTTGCTGCTCAAGAAACATTTCTTATTATTGTCCATGTTGAAAACAGTTGGGCTGCTCAATATTTTCGTAGAGACTGTGGTCCATTTTTTTACTTTCAGGATTATTTGATGTATAGAAAGTTCAAAAGGACAGTATTTATTTAAAATAGATATAGAAAAAAAATACATGTAACATTAAATGTTTTTACTGTCACTTTTGGTCAATTTAATTTTCAAAAAAAATCTTACTGACCCCAACTTTTGAATGTAGTGTATAATGCACACACAGCATACACACACCCACACACACAGACAACCACACTATATAATATTATATATATATATATATATATATTTTTTTTTTTTTTTCAATTGTGTATTAAGTTTCCAAATACATTGTGTATTATGAGAATAAGCTGCAGTCTATTTAGTTACAGCATCTACCAGAAAGGGCTTACAAGGACATTGTGACCTGCTAAACTTTGACCCCTTGGTTAAACTGGATTGGGATGCAATTACAAAACATCCCATACACATCCAAAACACACCATACATACTCTAAAATCCCCTTTTTACTTTGTTTTTGTAAAAGCGGTGTAAAAGTTTGATTAAACAAACCTGTCGATGTAGTGTGTAAAGTGATTGGGAGACTGGGAAATAGTGGAGCAAGATAGAGCAGCTGGCTGGGGAGCAGTTTAGTCCATGGAAGAGCCGCCCCACCAACCACTAGCCAAGAGAAGAGGCAAAGCAAAGGAACGGGGCCAAGCTTTAACTAATCACTTTCCATCAGCGCTGCCAACGCTATGGAGGCTCAAACGTTACTATTAGCCACCTGCCAGCCCTGCCGGCACCAAGCTCCGATATGAGGTTTGGTTTCGCCCCAATTCTATTTGAAATGGCCGTTAAGGGTGATCACAATCAGGCCAGTTCACAGACATGAAACGGGAACTGCTCCCAAGGTGCTTTGACACTTGGAGCCATTCCCTCCCTGGGCTGGAGTCTGTGTTTCTCTGCTGTCAGCATTTGCTTGATTGGATTGTAGGGAGAGCACCTCTCACAGGACGCTTTCCCTTCTGCCTTTCTCAATCACTTTGCCTTCCTTATGAATGAACAGGGGAATGTGTTGTGTTCGCACCGCGGGGCCTTGCATGTAAAGATGTGTGTCGTGTAGCTCACGCTAGAAGCAGAAATGTCTTTATTAGAGTGCTTATGTGTGCTGTGTAGCGTGAAGCACAGACCTCGGCAGTCAGAGCGGATGAAGGGGTCTCATTGTGTGCATTCTGGGAAAGCCCCAAAGTAACGGCTCTGGAGGTGTGGACATTTTCCTGCTGCTACTACAACAAGCCGAGAGCTTGACACCGAGGAATGAACTTTGATGCTCAATGATGTAAATGGTGGATAAAACTATGATTGAAATGGGATATAAAAGAGAGTTGTTGCTAAGTTGAGCTTAACTATTGTTTGCTTTCCCAGTAGGCCATTTTCCTCAACCCTAAACATCAATCAATGCTGGCAAGCCAATGCAAATGCAGCTTTTTCAACTTTTTTTTTCACTTAAGTATTTTAAAGTGCTTATGTTTTGTTTATGCTTATGAAATTCGGCCTCTTTCTAACCAACCAATGGCTTGTAGAAATGTACTGCTGTTTTGTATCCCTATATGAGAGGGGATTCTGAGCCCAAACCATTGGTTAACAACAACGTCTGTTTTCTGTTTAGTGGCTATTAAATATGCTAAATAAAGCTGACAAAAGAGCAATAATGGAACTTTTGTAGTATATGTTGGCAGTAGGGCTGCATGATTTGGGGAGAAATCTAATTGTCTTTGTGTTTGTTTATTTAAAGTTTGAAGGTTTGCAAATATTAATAACAACTATTGAAACATGCAACATGCAAACATGCAAAAAATAAAAAATAGCCTTAGTGATTTGATAATTACACTAAAGGCTGGAATACACTACATGATTTTTTAAATCTGAACAAAAAGTTTTAAAACATTAGGCATCATACACTTACCGACTTTGTAAATAGTGACAGAGGAAAACTGGCCATCATACACTAAACAACTGAGGATCACACAATAGCAGACTTTGAAGTCGTTCTGATCACAACAAACTTGGATGCATCAGAGTCTGAAGCTAAAAATCGGAGTCTGTGACCACTATACACCATGCGATTTTCTATGGAATCTGTCAACACAAATCTGCAGACTGGCTCTGACTTTCGGCAGCTTGCGTCAACTTCTCCAACCTGTAAATTGGTGGAAAATCGGGGGGGGGATGGGAGAGTGTAGTGTATTCCAGGCTTAAGCCATATCATGATTTCTGTTTTATTTTGATTACTTGTGCAACCCTAGTTGGTATACATTTAAAATTTAGAAAAATAACACTTAAAAAACTTAGCACCTAAACGCTTAGCATATAAGCTGTTATTGGCTGAGCATGTTCTTTTTTATCCTAATTTACTTTACAGAAAGTACCGTGGCTCAATGATGGTATCATATGGAAATTGGCGTCATGATGTAATACCTTGTCCAAAGACCATTGCAATTTCTTTTTGGTACTTGTTTGCTTTTTTCAGGCTATACCCTACAACTGTCCCAAGTGTTGTAAAATATTGCCTTACAATTAATTTTTTTGTAACATCAAATTATTTTTCATGCTGTTCTGTCTAGCTAGCATTATTATATATATAGTCCTGAATTGTACATAAAAATGGCAATCTTTGAAATCCATTTTTCTACATACACAAGATTTATTAATGAGACCCAGCTGTGAGTCACTTTGTTGTGGGTGACTGCTAAAGTTCTTCCAGATGTGTCACAGTTTCCTCATGCCCATGGCCAGGGGCAGCGCTAAGGGGGGGGAAGTTAGGATGATTCTAAGGGCCCACGCACTTTTGGGGCCCCCAGAGATCTGTTTTATTAGTAGTAACAGTAGTATTAGTAATGTAATAGAAATTATAAATGTATCTACCAAAGAGTTACAAATAAAACAAAATTACGGCTTATTTCTGCATTTCCGGTAAAATGATCCGGGAAAAAAAATCATAAAATGACCCCCCTAGGGGGTCTAGGTACTACTAGATCTCAGTGCTGCATTTGATACTGTCGATCATAACATACTACTAGAGAGACTGGAAAACTTGGTTGGGCTTTCTGGCATGGTAATTAAATGGTTCAGGTCATACTTAGAAGGGAGAGGTTATTATGTGAGTATAGGAGAGCATAAGTCTAAGTGGACGTCCATGACATGCGGAGTCCCACAAGGCTCAATTCTTGCACCTCTCTTGTTTAGCCTGTACTGTATATGCTCCCACTAAGTCAAATAATGAGAAAGAACCAAATTGCCTATCACAGCTATGCAGATGATACCCAGATTTACCTAGCCTTATCTCCAAATGACTACAGCCCCATTGACTCCCTCTGCCAATGCATTGATGAAATTAACAGTTGGATGTGCGAGAACTTTCTTCAGTTAAACAAGGAGGAAACTGAAGTCATTGTATTTGGAAACAAAGATGAAGTTCTCAAGGTGAATGCATACCTTGACTCTAGGGGTCTAACTAAAAATCAAGTCAGGAATCTTGGTGTGATTCTGGAGACAGACCTTAGTTTCAGTAGTCGTGTCAAAGCTGTAACTAAATCAGCATATTATCATCTTAAATACATTGCAAGAATTAGATGTTTTGTTAGTCAAGACTTGGAGAAATTTGTTCATGCCTTTATCACCAGCAGGGGGGACTATTGTAATGGTCTCCTCACCGGCCTTCTCAAGAAGACCATTAGACAGCTGCAGCCCATCCAGAATGCTGCTGCCAGAATTCTGACTAGAACCAGAAAATCTGAGCATATTACCCCAGTCCTCAGGTCCTTACACTGGCTTCCAGTTATATTTAGGATTGATTTTAAAGTACTTTTTCTCGTTTATAAATCACTCAATGGCATAGGACCTAAATACATAACAGATATGTTCATTGAATATAAACATAACAGACCACTCAGATAATTAGGATCATGTCAGTTAGAAACACCAAGTGTTCACTCAAAACAAGGGGAGTACGGTTTTAGCTATTATGTCACCCTCAGTTGGAACCAGTTTCCAGAAGAGATCAGACGTGCTAAAACATTAGCCACATTTTAAATCTAGACTCAAAACTCATCTGTGTAGCTGTGCATTTATTGAATGAGCACTGTGCGATGTCCTAACTGATTGCACTATATTATATGTATAATCGTTTTCTTAATTCATTTTAAACCTCTTAAATCAAATTTTTTTTTTTTTTTCAAAGTTTTTAAATTCCTTGTTTTAATTGTTGTGATTATTGTTTTTATGTTATTTTTTAAAGCACTTTGAATTACCATTGTGTATGATGTGCTATATAAATAAACTTGCCTTGCCTTCCTGCCTTGCCTGCCTTGCCTTGCCTTTGCCCCGCCCCCCCCCCCCTTCACTGCATGGTTTCGTCCATCCTACGTAGCCTAGAAAGTCATGAGTGAGATCAGATGGTAAACTGTCAAATTAGAGAGGTCTTCGAGTTCGAGGGGCGGCAAACTGAGCCGGACGATTTGGTCAGTTGCACTTTTAAACACATTTTAGTTTTGCTATAGAAAATCTACAAATTCACACTTTGATTACATAGAGCAGCAGCAGGAAGCATGTGAGGTTGTCATGGCAACAAGATACACTGCATGCGAATTACAGCTGCGCTTCTATTTTGCCATACTAAACTTAGCAATAAACACGTTTAATGCACAATAAACATGTCTGTCAAAATGATCTTAAAGGAGGCTTTTATTAAGCAAATCAATGAGTGAATTAATCATCCACTGTTTAAAAAATACTTTAGCTGGGTTTCCACAGGCAGGGTCACAATTATCTACAGTGTATGAAGCTAAAGGTTTTTGGGTTAAGGTTCATAATGTAGAAATTTTTTAACATTGTATGCTGTATGTGCGTAGGTAGCTAGCAAACAAGGAATACAGCTGTTAAGCTAATAGTCACATTTAGCTGAGTAAGATCATGATTGAGAAATGTTGGATACTGCTGGAAATGCTGCTATGGGGTATCCTATTTATTATTTTAGGATTTTTTTGTTTGCCCCAGTGAAGCATTTCTATTAATATAACTGATTAAGTACTCATTCCATATCAGCAGAATAGTGTGGTACAAAAAGTCTATGTCCATTGAACAGGTTCTGAATGAATTATGTTACTGATACCTAATGGTCAAAAGCAATAGCAAATGTAATAGGTCAATATTATTAAATTGCAGACAAAGATTTTGAATAGCTAGGCTGGCTTGCACACTATAATGCCAAAAGTATTGGGACACCCCCCCTTCTAATTAGCAGGTTGTTTGTTTTTTTTTTTTTTGTGTATGTTTATTATGACCACTTTAGTAATTTCCACGAGGTACAACACTATAACTGTTTAGAAGCCTCATCGACGCGCATCTTCTAGGGGAATGTGTGCTCTAATTTGTATACCATTGAGTTAGAACAGGACCCTTGTTAATAAAAAAAAAAAAAAAAAAAAAGAAAATTCTAACGGGCGACAAAATGTCTCTGACGTATCCGGCAAGGGTAAAAAAAAAAAGGGTTGATAGCAGTACATATGTGGAAGAACGTTAGACTGTATCGGGTGTCAACAAGAGCCAATTCCTCTCCCAGCTGAACACCAAGAAGTCAGTGTGACTTAAATGCAGACCTCTAGAGCCAGAAAATCAGGTAACCAAAGGGCCACCGTGTGCTGTAATACATAATGGACCGGAAATGTAATGGTGGACAGTTTTTGGGGTTAGGACAGGCGGAATTTACATAACCAGATTGACTTTTTTCAATTAACTAGTAATAGACGCATTACGTTTTAAATGGTACAGAGAATATCATAGTTACTTTCAAATTAAGTAACGCAATTTACTGTTTTGTTTTCAATGTTATTGACTGTCCAGCTCGCCTGATCCCCATGCTGAAAAGAGAAATGCAGAAGAATCTTACTATGCATCAATCTAAATAAATATGAATAGGTGCCTTCCATAAAAATGGTCATCTCACTCACAAAAAAATAAAAAAAACACAGATTCAGGTATTTCCTCAAAATGAATAAAATAATGCAACTCAGAATATGACAAAACCTGCAATAATTAAATGTTAAACAAAACAAATATCCTTTATGTATTTAATCCGCGATTCTATTAACCACGTGTCTTTGTTTGCTTTCTGCACTAAAAACTGTAAATATCCCAGGTTCAACCAGGTAAAAGGGGAAATTAATAAGCAAAAATAATACTCTAGACCAAACATTTGTGTGTCATTTTTTTTGTTGCTGTGAAGAAAGTGGTGTTAGACAATTTCTCTTAACTGTCATCTAATTAAAATGTACGACGTCAATTATAACTTTCCCTTCGCCTGAAGGCTATGTCATTCACTGTTGTGTTATGAAAAGCTTTTCTGTTGCCAAAAACATGACTATTTTTTATATTAAAAAAAAACGAAACCAGCAAGCCCTGTCCGGAGATTTAAAAAGTAACACAAAATGTAACAACAAAACATACTGGATACCCATAAAGAGTGACTATACACGAGTAATTAGTATTACTTTTTTTACAGAGTAAACGCAATAAAATTGTATGCATTACTAATTTAAAAGTAACTTCCCCAACAGTTAAGAGAGGTAACTAAACAACTGATTGGGACACCTCATTCTTTAGAACGAAAAGCACTTCCAAATCTGTGCGTCAAGCGTTAATGAAACATCCTTCATATTATTTAAACATTTATTGTCAGCATACATTTTGGTGGCCACCAATAGTTTTGCCTGGAAGTGCTAAAATTATAGTATAACGCATATGTACCAAGTCCATTGTGGTGGTGTTTGCGGCTGATGAGAATTTGTTTTGGTTTCCCAATATTTGGTGGCAATATCGTGTATAGTTTGGTGTCGGTAGGGAAGGCGCCACCATCCATATTCTTTCATAGGGCCAAAATTGCTAGGCGTCCCCTGGCCGACATGGCACGCGTACACCCACTCGTGTCCAAGATGTAAGTCTGGGGTATTAAAGAAAGTTTAACTGAATCTTTGGGTTGTTTGAAACATGGGTAAATGGTCAAATTTAAGCATTAGTAATCCTATATGTCTCAGTTGAAATCTAATTAGCAACCCCCCTGGCACTGCACATAGTGTGGCTAGATGTCACTTCTGTTGAGAAAAACTATTGGGATGCACCAACAAATGTCAAAAGGTGAATGGGACATATTCAGGGGGGGGTGCTAGCGTGGTTCAGAAGTAGATCTCTGTTTCTGAGGTTTAGCCATTGCATGTCTAAGCATGGAGTCTTGACTATTGAGCTATTTTAAAATAAACAAGCCACATGAATAGCTCTTCTAGGGCATGGTAAATCTTGTATTTTTGTATCTCTTCCATGCAATATGCTAATGTATCTTTATAAGTACCAAACCGAGAAGGGGGGATTAAATGGGTAACAATTTAGACATACCCGGGTGCATACTAACACAGTATAATCATTGTAGTACCATAGGGACAATATTACGACTAAGACATACTGGGGTTTTTTTAACTTTTGGAAAGCCAAAGACCGGGCCCATGAAGTCCCCTTGGTGCTTGTGCCCTAACCGTTCAACTTTTGAGAATTAGTTATTTAATTTTTAGTACTAAAATCTATATCACAGACAAGGATGCAAAATAATAAATATTGACCAAAAACAAAAAGTGACGTAACAGTAAACTTATTAAATACCTATAATGCAAAACATAAATAATATGTATGTTCTTCCGGACTTGTGGCTATTAAACATCAAATATATGCTTTAAAGAAAATTCATGAATCAATTCGTAGCAACCAGCTACTTTTAAGTAATCAAACATTGAGTAATAAGCAAGAAAAGGGTTTCTTGAAGAGCTTTGGCTACACAACATGATAGATAAATGACATAGTAACCAAAGTTTAGGAACAAATATTATTGTAAGGGGTAAGGAAATGGTAGTTAAATTTATTTTTTAATTTTGTAAATGTTATGATGGTGTAGATAATATTTCTCTAATAGGTAGCTGTTTTACGCTTAGAACAGTGTGCGAGGGTCGGGGGGTGGGACCAATCTAAAGCCTTGTGTTCTAAAAAAATAAGTGACATTCAAAACATCAAATCTCTTAACATGACCGGGCAAACTTGTTGGAATAGTCTGGCAGTGTTATTTTTACTTTTTTACCAACACAACCCAAAAGTCACATGCCATGGAAATAAATAAGGTAAATACTGTTATATTTCATGGATAATTTAGGCAGAGGCCGCTTTTATCCAAGCACACCTGGTACAGTGCATCGGCTATCATTTTTTTACCATAAGATGGATAATTATCAAGATATTATATGGTCTATAATATTTAATTGGTATTAAGTGGTTATAAAACACCCATTACAAATGTCCTAAAACCGTCGGGTCCTTTAGCGACCCGGTACAGAAATCGTCTCGACAACCCTCATCCCTCCTTCGTTTTTTTAAGTTAAACAATCACATATTCTTCGTATATCCCACTCTAATCTGGAGTTAATTCAAATAAAAACATGTAACAAGGAAAAAAAACGATACTAACTATAAAGAATCGGCCAAACTTTCTGGATACATTTTTGGTAAAAAGTGTATATGGTCGCTAGAAAGACCCACGGTCATGTAAAGTATGGTGAAGTCTTAAATTTTTCACCTCCTGCGCAAAAAACTATAAATGTTACCATATCGGATGGACAAATCACATGGTCTAATCAATAAAAAATAAAAAAAGTTTTTTTTTCCCAAGGATGGCAACATGTTTATACACAAAAATGTGACGTGCCTGTTTTCACTCATAAGTTAACGGCAAGGCATCAAAACAAAGTATGAAAAATTGCTATGAATGTCTTTACAAGGCGAAATGGCTTACATATTGGCGCTGCCAAAAGAAAGGACCGAATTAATGTCACTAAAAGGGGGGGAAAAAAGGGGGAACACACAAGCCATTGGGGGGGGAAGGCGTGGTGGGGGAATGTGGTAATAAGCTGGGCCGAGGTGCATCAAATAGTGACCACAACCAGACGCGGGTGTGCAATTAAAAGGGGCCTCGTTGGTGTAGAATATGTTGAATCGTGGTTTGGGAGGTTGAGCGAGGATGTGTCGGTGATGCCTGAAAAATGTAAGTGCGCTCGACTGAACATGACAATGGGAGTAAAAAAATTCTGCTCAAACTGACTCCAAATGGTCAAAAGGAACAACGAATATGCTTTATGTTTATTTCGTTTGCGTAGGGGAGTAATTGTTCTGGTACTGGGAAAAAAAATAAAACCAGCAGAGTGTTGGTTTTGTTTGCTAATTAAAGCAAGGAAAGCCGTTAGAGGGTCCATAAACCTGGCTGTAGCAGATGGTGAATCGAGTAGGTCGCTAAAAACCCGAAGGATGTAAATAAGTGATGTGGTGTGCGAAACCTGGGCCAGGTGTGCGTTGGTCGACATGTCTCTAGGGGGGGTTAAAGATGGTTGCGTGGCGATTGACGATATCAAGAGTGGGAGGCAACAGCTGAAGACAAACACTATAAGAGGCTGTTCTTCTTGTAACGGACCTGGTTGTCCTTACTGGTGACTTTGTAGGCAAATTAGCTGCAAAACGACACCCCGGAAATGCTATATAAAGGTAAATTACAATTATTAGATATAATATTACAAAAACCAACAAACCATACATAACATACACCAACCACAACAAAGGAAAAGAGCGTGATGATAACAAAGAAAGCAAAAAAGGGGAGGCTAAAGTGGAGAAAGAGATCATTCGAAAACCGGAATGAGCGAAGCATGGGAAAATTGGATGGAGATCAGTTAAGAAAAACCTCATACAGCGTCCGAATGGTTTATATAAAAATGGCCGAAAATACAGCTTAGGTCCTAACCTCTGTGTTCGTTAATAAGGTTTAAAATAAATTGTACGATACTTAATGCAATATAATGCCAAAAGGTTGAAAGCCTGTGACCGAGGCCAATGTCCGTATAAAACAGGTCAAAGAATCAGATGAACGAGTCTAGGATGGAATTTTGTAGCTTAACGGGTGAGTAAAAATAGAAAAAAAAAGAAAAAAATGGGAGGAAAAGAAGAATCGCGAATCCGGGACATTACTTCCCAGTGGTTTTGGAAGAGTGATGGAAAAAAACTCAAAGGAAGGAAACATGTATAATGTCTTGGACGGTTCTGTGGTGTATCGTGGAGAGCGATTTTTCGTACAAGCCATAGTAAAAGGGGATGATGACGAGGGCATGAAGAAGAGAGGAATCAGAGAACTGAGACCGACAAGGTAGTGACTACTAGGTGGATGGTAGGCGGACAAGGCACAGGGGTAGGAAGGGAGGAGGGGGGAATTCCTTATGCAGACAGGGAAACGTAGAGGGGTTGCATATCGGGTAGAGCGTAGCGCACATGCCGGGGAAATCGAGGTCGTGGTCTCATGGAAGTACGACGACAAGAAGAAACAACCGGGCAGGACTAGGTTCGGGAAAGCGGGGTCCCTAGCTGAGGTGGATAAAAGCCATTAAGTCAAGGGTTTGGAGGAGAACTTAAAGAGGGGGAGAATCATGGATATACAGGAGGGTGGTTATTTTAAACGATCATGTAGGGGTGTTTTGTGATATTGGTGAGTGATGTAAACGAAATATGATGAAAGGGTGACGATCTTTAATGGGGGGGGGTATGAAATTTTCACGGGCGGAAGGGAGAAAAGGGGGGGGGAGCGTGGGGGGGGGGCCGGTCGAGGAAGCAGCGGGGACCTTGGCGGAGGAAATGTAGTGAAAAAGAAAAGAAAGACGGAAGAAAGGGGCCGGGGACCTTACCATCTGCGCGGAGGTGGCATCTTCATCTTTCAAAATAAATGTAAAGCCAAAGACAGGAACAGAGCCGAGGGGAAGGCAGAGGTCACGGTGACAGACACCGTGATGAATGCTGGGAGTATAGTGGTTTTGCAGTACAGCACACAATACCAAGCGATTTATCGACAGCTGACGCACTGTGATGTGGTCCCTACACGTCTCGGAAGGGGTCTGGCACTCCCCAAACGTGACGTAGGGCTCTCACCTGCTCGGGATCTGCTCTCTCATCTCTCGGTCTCATCTCTCGGTCTCAGGCGTCTCAAGCTCGTCTCGCACAAACGTCTCGGTCTCTCGGGGCAATCATCAAAAATCGCATTCGGTACTCAGATCAGCTGGATGGCGGACGGGGGGGGTAAGCCAGTCTCGAAAAAAAATCGTCGCCTCAAAAGGGAGGGGGAAAAGAATCGCCGCAGGGGCACAACACAGGCGAAAAACGCCACACACGATGGCGTCCAAAACTGCTAACAACTCCGCATGGATTAAAAAGTTGAACAGTCGTAGCGAGAATTCGTTAAACTATAACCAAAGACAGGATAGGCTTATGGGGAAATCATGGCAGGGTCCACAATTTTCAATACAGGCAAAGTCAGAATTCCTCCTCTCCGTAGGTGGGTATGGAAGAGAACGGTTGGTCCCGAATAAAATACATTGCTGTTTCTGTGTTGTAAAGGTATCTAAAAAGATTCCCAAATGGCATCTGCTAGTTAACGGAAGCCAGAGATAAAAGTGCTTTTTTTCGTTCGCCAAAGAAACAACGGCAAACAAATCGGCGGGGGGGTCCCGGGCCTAGTAGGCTGCATGCAACACTACTGCTGCGTGTTAGAAACTGAAGAGCCGACACCGTTCATTAATGATTTTGCGGTGAGACAAATTCTGGAAGGGGGAGGGGGAAAAAGGGAAGGGGGGCGGCATTCATCAAAATAGTTTCCACATTGTGAGGTAGCTTACATGATGTTGGGCAAAAGACATTTTGTACGGATTAGAACGTCCCAAGCCTGAAGTTTTACTGGGGTGCGTGGCAACGTTCTTAACTTTTATAAAAAATATCGTCTTTTTTTTGTGGATACGTATTAGGTCTTAATTCAACTTATACGATCGTCTTTAAGGTGGCCAAAAACCATAAGATACATTGTACCAGAGCATCCACAGAGGCTTTGGTTTTGTTTTCTATTTGACGACGGAAGTCTGTTGTTAAGAAACACCGCAATTGCATTGCCATCGCTGCCGTGAGGACATAAAGAGCCGGGAGGTCGTTGCATGAATTATGAAAAATACAGGAGGAACAAGGTGACCAACTACGGAAAACGGCTACTAAAGCGTGAGGGCACTGAAAGTGCTCACAGAAAGACCGGGAAACATCGCGTTTGAAGCGTTTGAGTGCAAATTCGTAAGCATATAAAAAAAAAACGACGTACTTACAGTCTGTGAGTCAACAAAAAGCCAGGCCATTGGTAGTCTAGCTCTACCGAGTGGGATCAAGAAAACCGGTGCCTACCTGAAAAGAGCGCAGGTGGAGGGCAAGGTGTACCACACGGGGGAACGGGATCAGGTCGAATATGTGGTTTATGAAGTTGGTTCTGTGGAACAGTGTGTGTAAAATACACCTTAACACAATGATTTCTAATCTGGAGGTTGCCTCGGGACTAAATGGAGAGGCCACAAAAAAAGAAGGTGACAGCCGGGGGCGGAGATCAGGAAGGGGAGAAGGGAAGAGAGGGGGAGGAGGAAGGGGGAAGGGGAGGGGGAGAAAGGGAAGGGGAGAAGAGGAGGAGAGGAAAGGAAAAGAAAGGGGGAGAGGAGGGGGAAGGGAAAGGGAAGGGAAGAGGGAGGGAAAAGGAAAAGAGAAAAGTGGGGAAAAGGGGGGGAAAGAGGGATAGGTGAAGAGAAAGAAGAGGGAAGAAGGAGAAAAAGGGGGAAGGGAAGGAGGGAGGGGGAAGGGGGGTAAAGGAGAAAAGGGGAGAAAGAAGAACAAGGTGAATGGGGAAAGGGGGGGGGGGGAAGGGGGGGGGAGGGGGGGGGGGTATAAGGAAGGAGAAAGGAAGAGGGGAAAAAAGGGGAGAGAAAGGAGGGAGAAAATGAAAGAGGGAGGTGGAAAGGGGAGGGAGGAGGGAAAAGGGGGGGGGAAAAAAAAAGAGGGAAAGCAGGAGAGCAAAAAGAGAGGGAGGGAGGAGGGGGAAAGGAAAAGGAAAGGGAGGGGAAGAAGGGGGAGTTAAAGTAGTTTCGCTTTCACAACGAACACAGCGTCACACACGGAGGGCTAGAGTGAGGAGCGGAGCTTGCCCGGCTTGAGTGAGTGTCGGCGGGTCGTGCTTTGCTTGCACTTGCAGCAACCACATGTGGCGACCTGTCTGGACTCTTCCCCGCTTTGTCCACGGTGAAGGGGCCGACCGTCGATCGACAGCGCGAAGTTATGTATTTCCTCATCAACACCCACACGGATCAGTCTCCAGGCATTATGAGCGGATCTCATCTTTTGGAAGGCCAAAAGTAGTTTCGCTTTCACAACGAATCACACAGCGCTTTCACAACATGGCGGCGGCAACAACAATACTACAGCGAAATTAAAAGTCTCGCCTTCTTTCTTTGCGTGAACATTTGGCCGGCGTAATGCAAATCTTCCCACATCGTGACGTAGACATGTGGGGGCGTTTTAGAACAAGCCATTTTTAGGTAGGCGTGGTTGAACTCTTAACTTTTATAAAGAATATCTCTTTGAATTTGAGACTTTAGTCTTTGCAACTTTACAAGTCTTCTTTATGCACCAAGAGCTTGTAACACTCCAAAGAGAAAGGAAAAATTGAAATCGCATCATATGACCCCTTTAAGAGTCCATTTTTATGGGCATTATGTGTCCTGTTTCAGAGAGAACTGAGTAGGAGAAAGATTCTCTCTACATACTTTTAGTTCGTAAAAGTTTATCTGATCTGGCTGAGGGGTCCTGGTTGCCATGGTAACCAGGGGCCTGGGGTCGGTCCCAGACATGCTGGCCTGGCACCCAGTATGTTTGTTGGGTGAGGGGTCTGTGATTATTTGTTAATCTAATGAAAAATGGTGTGTCTGATTGGTCCAAATGCTACAGCTTCATCTGGCATTCAGACCTCTCAATGCCTTTGACCCCCATCGACTTTTTTAACTTCCTCACTCTAAGAGCACCTTAAAACAGTATCCATTTTTTCTAACTGCATGTCTCTACAAAGCCTGTGAACAACAGATGATGCCCTGAGCCTTGAAATGATCCCTCACCCTGCCTTTTTTTTGTGTCACCAAGTACTCAACACTTGTCCCACTTTGGACGGCCTGCAGACAGAGAGAGAGAGAGATGAGTCACAGAGAACCTTTTCCACTACATCTCATAACATTCTTCTGTCTGGGAACGGCGGATATGCAGAATCAATCGTGGCTGGACAGCATTCGCTGGTTCTCCCCTTGCTGCTGTCTCTAGTCCTGCAGTCAGCTCTTTTATTTTTCCGTTAGAACATCAGTCTCTTTTGTCCACCCCAATATTTTAGCACAAAGCAACAATGGAGAGCATGTCGTGGTCTTCTAAGAGGAGACATCTCAGGCATGTTAGATTTCTCCTCAGTCAAAAGGGAGTCAGTTTTGTCTTGTGTGCTTGTGTTGGAAACTTCATTCAGTTGAGGTCATTTCAGGTGTGAGTGCACTGTTGTCATTTGGGGGAAATATATGCAGGCTTGACAGCTGTTGTTTACCTCTAGTAGACTATAATAGTACATGCTGATTTTATTACTTTTTTTATATGGGCCCTAGTTGTTGCAGACTCATTAATTTTTACAAAGAGGCAAAACTCCTCCTCTTGTCCCCAGAGCGAACATCTCCAGGCTCATATTTGTACCTCTAAATATTTCCGTACAACAAAGCAACCCAGTTCTGTCTGTGCTCTGAGTGTGTCAGTGTGATGTAATTTTTGTTTTCAGTTTTGAAGACCAGATTTTGCTGACCCATATTTTTCCTCACTATCCAGCAGGTTAACTGTGGGCACTATAAAAAGATCTGAGAGATGCATCTACAAAATATTTCTGGGAGAATTTGGGCAGAGTTTAGATCTACTCATTTAATATGTGCATCAAAGCTAAAACTGATGTTTATTGTATTGCTTATACAGCTGAGTAATTGTTTAATTTTCAGTTCTTTATTAATGGAAGATGATCAAGAGTCAATGACACATCAGTCTCAATCTTGCTTATCATCATGTATCAGTAAATATATGTGGCAGGGTTGCTGTCAGGGGATGCTGTATCTGTGATGGGTACCATAGATGGTGAATGGGGGTCCTACGCATCCATGAGGCAGCTTATGCATCACAGAAAAAAAATATTTTAAAGTATATTAAAATAGAAAAAAAGCGCTTTTAAATTGTAATAGTATTTTAGAAAATTACTGTTTTTAAAACTGCAGTGTTGGATCAAATAATGCGCCTTGGTGAGGGCATTAAGATCTACTTTCAATTCAAAACAAAACATTCAAAAAAAATCATGATCACTTATTTTGGTTTACTAGCTGTATATTTATTCACTCAAAGGTAAAGTAAATCACAATTTACCACAATTTAAAAATTAAATAGACATCAGTATAGGCTGTCCTATTGATGTAAACAAACTACTACTTGATAAAAGATGTAAAAATAGAGTCTCTATTCTAAGTAGAATCTATATGTCTGCACTTGTCAATTGCCATTATTAGGGTCAGTTTCAATAATACAGTACCTTTTTAATATTGCAGGTCTGATTTCAGAGGCCAAAAGGTTGATAAACAGACCATCAGAGAGCAAGAGCACAAAGGCAGCAGCTCACTATAGATAGAAGTTCTCCTCTGTAACCTTGGCGTCTTGAAATAAAAACACTTGTTTCTCCATAAAACCTCTCGGGGGGGCCATGGGGTTACTCAACATCCATACTGTGTTTTTATTTCATATAGTTCTCACACTGTGCTCTGTTTGTCAAACGGCGTCTAGGCGAAGTGAAGAAGTTAAAGACACAGCAGTAAAAAGACACACAGATGTTCTGTCACCCACATTGAGCACAGCTCGCTAGAAATACAGCCCTGTATTCAGGCTGACTGGATGTAGATTGCTGCAAGCAATCTCCACTCCACTGGATCTCCACTCCTCCAGCTGTAATACAGACCTCATATGGCATATTCTGATTCGCTTCCAAATTCCACCGCTCATATTATAAGCCCAATAGAAGCCCGTTTACCAGGTGTTAATGTTTTTATCACCTACAGACCAGTTAAATCTGTGAAATCTAAGATATTTGGATAAACAGAAGCTCTGCTGGCTGTTGGATGAAAACGGGCCAGTGAGGTACTTAAAGCTGAAGCGTATAATTTATGTTCTTCATGGTTCATCAAATGTAATAGCAAAAATCATGACCGTTTCCAAAAAGGTTTCCTGAACATTCCTCCTGTCTATTATTGTTTGATCAAACAGATCCTGCCTCAAATGCATTCCACTAGTTGAGCCATTGTTGATGTGATGAGTATTTTGGAAAAATAGTACTTTTTGCAAATCAACCTCATACTTGACTCTGTGTAAGTTGTGATTGGAGTGCTTTTGTCAAAAATGGTTACAGTGGGGAAAAAAAATATTTAGTCAGCCACCAATTGTGCAAGTTCTCCCACTTAAAAAGATGAGAGAGGCCTGTAATTTGTATACCTCAACTATGAGAGACAAAAATGAGAAAAAAAAAAATCCAGAAAAATCACATTGTAAGATTTTTAAAGAATTAATTGGTAAATTATGGTGGAAAATAAGTATTTGGTCAATAACAAAATTTCATCCCAATACTTTGTTATATACCCTTTGTTGGCAATGACAGAGGTCAAACGTTTTCTGTAAGTCTTCACAAGGTTTTCACACACTGTAGCTGGTATTTTGGCCCATTCCTCTTTCCTCCATGCAGACCTCCTCTAGAGCAGTAATGTTTTGGGGCTGTCGCTGGGGAACATGGATTTTCAACTCCCTCCAAATATTTTCTATGGGGTTGAGATCTGGAGACTGGCTAGCCACTCCAGGACCTTGAAATGCTTCTTACGCAGCCACTCCTTCGTTGCCCGGGCGGTGTTTGTTTGGGATCATTGTCATGCTGAAATACCCAGCCACGTTTCATCTTCAATGCCCTTGCTGATTGAAGGAGTTTTTCACTCAAAATCTCACGATACATGCCACAAAAAAAAAGAAAAAAAACCATTCATTCTTTCCGTTTACACGATCAGTCGGAGAATCGTCGTCCTGGTCCCTTTGCAGAAAAACCGCCCCAAAGCATGATGTTTCCACCCCCATGCTTTACAGTAGGTATGGTGTTTTTTGGATGCAACTCAGCATTCTTTCTTTTCCAAACACGACAAGTTGAGTTTTTACCAAAAAGTTTCATCTGACCATATGACATTCTCACAATCCTCTTCTGGATCATCCAAATATTCTCTAGCAAACTTCAGACGGGCCTGGACATGTACTGGCTTAGCAGTGTGAAGGACACGTCTGGCACTTGGCACCTCGACTGCAGGATTTGAAGTGCAGGTCCCTGGCGGCGCAGTGTGTTACTGATGGTGGCCTTTGTTACTTTGGTCCCAGCTCTCTGCAGGTCTTTCACTAGGTCCCCCTGTGTGGTTCTGTGATTTTTGCTCACAGTTCTTGTGATTATTTTGACCCCACGGGGTGAGATCTTTCGTGGAGCCCCAGATCGAGGGAGATTTTCAGTGGTCTTGTATGTCTTCCATTTTTCTAATAATTGCTCCCACAGTTGATTTTTTCACTCCAAGCTGCTTACCTATTGCAGATTCTTCCCAGCCTGGTGCAGGTCTACATTTTGTTTCTGGTGTCCTTTGACAGCTCTTTGGTCTTGTCCATGGTGGAGTTTGGAGTGTGACTGTTTTGAGGTTGTGGACAGGTGTCTTTTTATACTGATAACGAGTTCAAACAGATGCAATTAATACAGGTAACGAGTGGAGGATAGAGGAGCCTCTTAAAGAAGTTGTTATAGGTCTGTGAGAGCCAGAAATCTTGCGTGTTTGTAGGTGACCAAATACTTATTTTCCACCATAATGTGCAATAAATTCTTAAAAATCCTACAATGTGATTTTCTGATTTTTTTTTTTCTAATTTTGTCTCTCATAGTTTAGGTATACTTATGATGAAAATTACAGGCCTCTTTCTTCTTTTTAAGTGGGAGAACTTGCACATTGGTGGCTGACCTAAATACTTTTTTGCCCACTGTATATTGGCCAATTTGATATTTAAATTTTAATGCATGTTTATTGTATTTATTTATTTATTTATTCTATTTAAACAAATTATTTAGAAAACAAATCAATAAGTAATTAGGTAATAAGTACATCAAGTACTTATATTGCAGGATTTATTTTTGTCTGCTGTTTTTGACATGGTTAACCACCAGATCCTCATGTCAACCCTTTTGGCAAAGGGCACCTCCACGCTCCAGTGGTTCCAAGTCTTACCTCTCAGATAGGTCCTTCAAGCTATCTTCTTGGGGTGTGGTGTCTAAATTGCAGCATCTAGCTCACTGGGCCTCAGGGCTCAGTTCTTGGACCACTTATCTTCTCTATCTACATGGCATCACTATGTTTTGTCATTCAGAAAAATGGCTTTTCATATCACTGCTATGCTGATGACAATCATCTCTACCTCTCATTCCATCCTGATGATTTGACAATAGCGGAAGCTTGGAGTTGTGATTGATTAAATTTCACAAACCACAATGCTAAAACTTCCCAGTCCTGCAGATTTGCCTTATACAACATTAGGAAGATCAGACCCTTTCAATCGGAACATGCTACACATCTCCTTGTTTAACTCTTGTTCTGTCCAGACTGGACTATTGTAATGCTCCCTTGGCAGGCCTTCCCGACGGTTCTAAATCAACCATCTGCAACCTAATATTCTAATCCAGAATGCAACTGCAAGAGTATACTTTAACGAGCTAAAAAGAGTGTGTGTCACACCTATGTTCCTCAATTTTTTCACTAGCTACCAATAGCCGCTCACATAAAATTCAAGGCATTAATATTCATACCAAACAACCCTGGGCCACATTTACCCTAAATGTCTACACTCTCAGACTTAGGTTCCCTCTAGAATCTTCGTTTGGCAATTAAACTGCACAGATAGTGGCCATCCCAAAGAGTCCCAAAATTCAAATCACTTTCCACAAGACTTTTCTAATTCTACCTGTCCCTTTTGGTGGAAAGGACCGTGCCCCCAAGCTCGATCCAGCAGCTGAGTTTTTTTCAGGCATCTTCAAGGAAAAAAAAACAACAAATTTTTTAACTAAAGACACTAAACTAAAGACTAAACTATCTCTTCCATCTACACTTGACCCTCAAACACAAGAAATATCTATTGTATTTCGATTATAAAGGTTTAATTTGAAAGCACAGTCAATACATGTGCCGAAGCCAGAGCCAATGTAAAGATCCTTTGTGGCGAAGAGATCCCACCCCATTTTGGAGGGTCCTGCCCACATTTTGGAGTTTCATCCCCCCATTTGGAGATCTTCGTGCCTTCCGGCTCGGGTCTGCAGTTATATCTACTTGGAACTCTTCCTTTAAACCTGCCTCCTGGTCCCCTGGGTGTCGGCTGTGAGTCAGCCCTAGTTCTCCTTTTATGGGTTTAAGAAACTGCAACAACCACAGTATTCAAAGCTGGCTCCACAGAGTCTCTTTTATGACTGTGCTGTTGTTAGGGGAAGTGATGGAGTGAACAGCCGCTAGAGACAGGCATAGCGTTCTTCCCCGTGTCTGTTGGGAAACAAGACATTTTGCCATCCACGCAGCTCCATATGAATGCAAACTAAAAATAAAAATTGTCATGGGTGTGTGTATGAACCCAAACAGCGAGTTTTTTTTTTTTGTTTTTTTGTTTTTTTTGCGTGTGACTAGGATTCATGTGTTACTGTCAGTGCTGAACAATAGTTCTGGCCCACACAGCTGAGAAGAATGATTATCCTATTGTTCTTCCATTCTAATTAGCATGCCCAAACTATGAAGATTATGCAATGTTTATGTAAAAGTATACATTTCAATCATTGATTATGCACAAAAAATGGTCATAGTTCCATCTCAAGGGTTTTTATTTGGAAGTTGGAAGGCAGTGCTGAGTTTTAGGTTCAGAGTGTGTAATTTTCACTGCTGGTCATGTAGCTCTTGTATACACTAATTATTCTAGTGCATACTCAAAGTTATAGTCCTAAAATAGTGAATTTTCCAATACAAATGGAAAATTCAAGCCCTAAATCAAATGCACTGGCCTAAAAACACTTATTTGTTGAAATGTTACTTTTTGCTATATAAACTGTATATAAAACCCTACTATCATATAACATGCTGTGAAATGTCCTTACTCCCACAGTGTACTGTTGCTTTTTAATCATACTCATCCTTCTTTCCCTCTCTTCTTTCTTTAGAGTTGCTAGGCTCTGCCAAGAAGGTGAACGTCAACTTCCAGGACACTGATGGGTGAGTGGGACATATAAGGACTTTATATGGCTCCATGTGGCAGTCTCTTGTAAACCATGATCGTTCCTGCTGACTGCCAAATATCCTCGGGATCTGCCAGAGCTCATGTGTGCTTGTTGGTTTAGAAAAACATTTATCCAAGTCTCTTTCCCAGTCACTCTCTTTTTTCTGTTTATCCCACTCACCTCCATATACATATTTGTTTGTTTGTTTATTTCTTTCTTAACGCCAATCCAGCATCTATGGCTATATTCATGGCGAGAACCAGTTAATCCATACACAAGTCCATATACATTAAATAATCGTATCAATCCATAACTGCTCTTTAATTTGAACCTAATCAGTGCTTAATTATTATACAGTGGTTAGAAATGTGGCATTTTTGTAAATAAATGTATCAACAGAACACTTTTTTGAGTACACCATAAAAAAGTATTTATTACATTTTAAAAAATTGTAAAGGGGTATGCTCAACAATTATACAAAGAATCGAACCCTTTTTGGTATTGTCAAATGTTAATGAAACATGTCTACTACTCTATATCTATTTTTTCATTTTTCTATTTTTTAGTGCTGTCCAAATTGGATTAAATATCGCATATCCAAAATACACGTTTTGTGTTTATATATATTGAGTGTGTACTGTGTATATTGTTTTTTTATGTGGGTATGTCTAAAATACAACAAACACATCATGTAAATATTATTTTTAAAGAAAAAAAAACAAATATGTTTGTTTATATAATTAAATATATTTATGATGTATATTAAAATTAATAATATGAAATAAATACATGTACACAAATTTTCAAAATATATCTGTATGTGTGTTTATTTATATATATATACTGTAAATATACACAGCACATACATATATTATGTAAACAAAAACTTTTATTTTCGATGCGATTAATCGTTTGACAGCACTATTTTTTTTTTTTTTTTTTTTTAATTACTCTTTTCTGGGCATGATCATTGTTTAGTTAGAAATAAACAACAAATACAATGCATTCCAACCTAGGTTCTTGCTTTATATCAAGACTATAATGTTTTTTATTCAGAGCTGTTCGATGAGATTTGTCAGAAAAGGTCTGTAAACATTGAAAAATAAAACTCTATTACTATTTTATGTTTAAACCACAGATGGCAACAGAGAGTCCACTATTCTGTAGTATACATTTTAAAATGTGGCTTAACTGTCCAAATGCTCTTTGGGACTGTACATTGCACAGCATAATTGTATGTCGATTACTGATTAAATCTAGCTAGATTATGAGTATGACATATTTGCTCTCATCCAAATTGCTTCTGCCACATTCAATAACTCATTCAGCCACCCTTGATGTTTGTTCAGTTCTATCCAGCGTGTTTCAGAGGCAGAGAGCATTGTGTTATTTGTGCTAGCGTCATAGAGCGTTGAATCAGCCATTTGTTGGGCTGCTTTGTTCCAAATATCCTGTAGACTTTTCCCCCCCGGATGTTGTAATGGTGTACAATATTGGTTGTTAATCATGCACCCTACTGTAGTTTTTCTTGAGTAAAGAAGAGCTGAAAAGAAGACTCTGTGTTGAGATATAATGCAAACGGTGGTTTGTGGTTTGACACAGAGCAGAAAGACACCTGAATTGAAGCATAAATGTTTCCAGTGCTGCATGGTCAGTTATTTCTGTTGATGCAGCTGGAAAAAAAAACAATAGAATAAAAAATAGGGATTCAGCAATATTAATGGATCTAGTCAAACCAAAGATGTAAACCGATTCTGTGATTTCATTTTGTCAGAGTGCCATACAAATACATAGCCTACAAAGAAGAAAATGTGAGCTTGGGAACAATTGACTCTTATGAACGATGTTGACCTGAACGACCATCTTTATCTAGTAGGGGTGTGCGATACTGACAAAAAATTACATCTTAGTATTTTTGGGGATTTTTAATAAAAAAATTTTTTTTTGATAATAATTAAACAAAATTGTGTAATTTTGTGTATTAAAAAAAAAGTGTTTTTGTGGTGTTACCTTGACTGATTAGACCTATCATGGATAAATAAATATGACTCTAAAACCACCAGTAGGTGGCTGTAAGTCCCTGTTTTAATGAGTGATTCATTGAATCATTTGTTTAAACTATACGTTCAAAATGGCTGATTCATTTAGAAACGAAGCAAGCGACTGTCTTTATGAATAGATCATTGAGTGACACATCGTCAAAACAATTACAGTATTTTAATAGACGATAAATATTGCACACCCCTGTTATATAGTGATACTGTCAACTTTAAAAACATTTGGAGCCAATAGGTCCCTTTTTTGTCTGTAGTCTTTTCAGTCACCCTTTTCTCCAGCCATTAAAGGCGATGTGGCGAAGACAGAATTTCACAGAAATTGCACCTCACACACAAAAGCACACTCATACACACGGTGGATGGGCAGGCTGCCATAAACACTCATTGGTTCTCACTTGCGCAAACGGATAGGCAAACACGCACTGACTCACTCTCACACATATGCAGTCAGGTGCAAATACACAAACATCATCTAACAAAACTACCCTTACACCAATCACAACGACATCGTTAGAATTTTTCAAATTACCCAAAAATACAGCAAGGGCCTGTCCTGCTTAGAGCTCAGAGATCCATTGATCAAAGGCTATTTCATTTCGCTGTAGTCTGTCAAGCTGTGAAACCGGCTGAATAATTAAAAAAAAATCTCTTCTATTGATCACTGTCACTGAACAACAGTGGCATTCATCATCACAGCTCTGCTTCATGGGTTTAAAGGAAATGAAAGCTGTAACTCTAAACCGCTGAATACCTCCACGCAGCCCGAATCCTCACACACGCCATGTACAGTATTTACATGCGCAGCCTTCCTCAGGCCAAGCTCACATTTGTATCAGCGAGATAAATGACTCGCACATTAATTCCTTCTCCATAGACTATTGCTTTCTTAGCAGAGATGAAATTATGTTGTCTGCTGAGTGGAGAATAGAGCAGCAGCAGTGAGAAAATGGAGTGTGGAATGAGGGATGTCCCTGTTTTCTGAGGTTAAACTGCCAGTTGGATGGGTGGTGGTCCTTCTAGCCTTGAAATGACAGTCAGACATCAACATCACCCTCCCCAGCGATCGCTTTAATATCTCGCACCCTGTGTGATTGTGAGGCCCTATGAAGGTTACACTGAAGAGCTGCACATGGATCAGCTACAATGTCTTAAATTTAAATTATATGAGTAAAGGTAGTCTTTAATATTCGCCAATAAGATTAGTCAGTAAGATTCCAGTGACAAGCACTTTGTCTGTACAGACCAGACATGACAGCTATGTGACGCAACAAAATTAATCAAACATTACAACCAAACAGAAGCACATGTGGGGGGGGCTCTCTAAAAACTCAATGCACATAATGAAATAGATAAGTTTATCATCTAATTCATAACTATTAAACCATTTTAACATTATATACTGATTATCAGTATGTCTGTAAAGGTCACACAAAATGATATTTAAACTCACATTAGACACTTTTAACATTGAATGGAGCACATAACAGACACCTGAGAAACACATCATCATGTCCCCCTAAGCAGGTATGGTTGTTGTCAAATAAACAGCAACATTGCAGAAATAGAAACCGTTTCTACTACTTTCTACCATAAATTTGCGTGTCAACTAATCATATGGCATGTCCTATGTCCACGCTGATTAAACATGGAAAGACATCGCAACCTTTTATTATATTTTGCGTGTCACATCTGGTTAGGACACAGGTTTAAACCATACTTAGTGTTTTCATCACATACCATGTCCCACATTGCAAGGGCTAAGAATCTTAATTATACAGTCCCAGTTCTGCTCGTTAAAACAAAAAAAATCATATCATTATGAATTTAAAAAGAAAAAAAAACACATCCTCTCTCTTAATCTGAAAATCTCGCCTCTCTCTCAAAAAAACAACATCTCCTCTAAAACAAAAAACACATCTCTCTTCCCTTCCCCATCTCTCTTCTACAAGTTGCATGATTTGAGGTATCATTCTTGCCCATAGCATGGTGCCGTGAAGTTTTGTCTGGAAGAAGAGGTTTTAAGAATAGTAGAACAGTAACGCTTCATAAACATCTAGAATTAAAATAAAAAGAAATGATTAGATTATTATTAAATTAAAACTTATTATTATTATTATGATTATGATTATTAATGTATTTAAATCTGTATTTGTCAGATCTGTTTATGATGCATCAGGATCATGAAAGAAGCAGCAGGAGCACAGCGTGAGGAGCGTCAGGATTGTGTGGTAGAATGTTCCGGTGGGCATCTGCGGGAACAATAAAAACAAAGGCGTTTTAGATGGGACGCACACTAAGCTCCGATTTAAAGGCTTGTTGTGACAATGTTTTAGACAGATCTGTGAAGGCAATGTGTCTCAGTGTGAAGGTCACTGGCACTGACAGCCACACAAACACACATTCTCGTTGCGGTCAGAGTTGAGAGCCACAGCAAAATAGGAGGCTTTCAGTGGATTCTGAGATAAGCTGTATCTGAAATGAGCTCGAGGAACATTGCTACATGACTGCCATCTGCTGTGAGGCTGTGTTCATCAGGATAATCTTACTATGTCATCTCATACATCTCTGTGTGACTGTGTCTGTCTCGATCACATACCATAACAGCTTTCATACCAGACCCGTTTGTCATTTCTTCCAGGTGGATTCAAAGTCTGTCTTCCATGACCGGATAAACATAGGGTTAATAGACTGTTTGTAGAGGCTTCATCTTCTGTTTTTCAATTCAGCCCACATAAAAATCTAAGATTAATATATAGCTGCCAGCCCCCCTCTTGAAGCAATAAATAATTCTCTCAGCCACAACAGCTCATTTTTCAGGCAAGAAGACTGAAATCCTGAAACAGCCGCTACATGTTAGCTTTAGAGTATTTCCAATTTTGGTGGTGGGGATTTTGATTCTTCCCAGGGTTCAAGTGTTTTGAGTCTGTTCACTAAAATGATTAGATTTGTTAGTTGATTTATTCAGGGTTTAATTGTTTTGATTACATTTTTACGCTAAGGTGACAAATGATCAGTTTTTATTTGATTTGTTAAATAGCACTAAGTTTTAATATACTTTTTTAAAAGTATTTGTGACCACAAAACATTTTTCCTCTATTGCATGAACTGCTAAGTGTGACGTTTATCTGTAAAAAGAAATTTTTTTTAGCCACCAAGGTCTCATTGGCTTCAAAAATGAAAGACTTCAGTGAATAAGAAATAAGAGTCAGTGTACAAAAGTGAATGAGAATGGTTTGTTCACTTAAAAGATTTGTTTAAAAACAAACAAGTTCATTATCATGTCATTATGATGTCGCTACCACATGAAATGAGCAGCAGTCCTCTGATTAAACATGCAGCTTTAGCTCAGCAGAGAATGCTCAATGTGTGTAATGCTGAGAATCAATGTAATGACTTTATTTTGAGGATCAAAAACGAGCTAGTCTGTATACCTGCTGATGTCTTCAAAACACACAGCTTGGGCAGCTACGACTCAGTGGCAGGATTAATGATGCCGTTCTTTTATTGAATTCATTACCACGCTCAGTGAGCATTAATAAAGCCTTAATTGTTCGGTCTGAACCTAATCAGCTAATTATGACTTTTCATTTCTTGAACTGCAACTCTGCACTTTCTTCCATGCAATTCGTCATCTTTAGACTTTTAATATACTAAGGGTTCCTGTTATGGCTGCCAATCAATATAACAGAAAAAAAAAAAAAATTACGTGAAAGCCACACTGACTTGCTTTGAAACCATAAAAGTCACATTTTAAACATGGCGTTAATTTAAAGATTTTTTTTATATGAGCAAGAGTTCTGGTATATAATAATTTGACTAAATTTTAGGTATGCATTATAAATCTGCAGTCATATTGGTTTTGGATAATAAAACTGGTTGAATTGCATTACCATTTTTTCTATTCATCAAATCCTCCCTATTTAAATAAATTTATGCTGTTTCTTTTCTACAAAAACATTAAGCAACTGTTTTCAACATTGATATAAATAAGAAATGTGACTTGAGCAGCAAATCAGCATATGATTTCTGAAAGATCATGTGACACTGAAGACTGGGGTAATTATGCTGAAAATTCAGCTTTAACATCACAGGAATAAATTACATTTGAAATGTATAACAATAGAAAATAATCGTTTTAAATAGTATTTTACAATATTTCAGTTTTTACTATATATTTAATCAAATATATGCAGCCTTTGTGAACATAAGAGGCTTTATGTTCACCATAAAAAACATTTATTAAGAACAAATTCTTACCCACCCAAACTTTTCAATGTAAGATAGGACCCTGCATTATTTGTCAATATGTTGGGTTTTACCTTCACAAATTCACAACATTCCATAATGATGAATCTCTACTCAATTTGCCAGGTAGTTTAGATATATATATTTTATATGGTTCCTTTTATAACTATACCTTGTTGGCAAAACATCAATCTTTGCAATGTCGCTAAGCAACACCCAGCGACAGCAATTTTCCCACCACCTTGGCCAATCCAAATTGAGAAAATAAAATTTTACAGGTATGTCATACGTACATTATGACATCCACATGTAGCGCCCCTGCTCTCTTCGGTAGTAGAGATAACAGACATCTTGTGACAATAAATCTAAAGTGTTTTCATAAGAGGCTTAATGTTCTTTCTAATCTGCGATCATTCCCTTAAATGGGAGCACTAGAGGAGCAATAGTGGGAATTTGATTTATGAGCAAGGAAGAGCCTGTCATTTTGCTGCCTCCCCCTTTAATAAAACGATATGAAACCTGCCTTCATAAAAAAAAGTGTTATGGAGAAAGAACAACTGAGAAACAGTAGAGCTGAGATATTTCAGAAACAGATATTACCAGCACTGACACAGAGGATTGTCTTGTTTGATGGCATTTTGTTGGAGATAAATGTTTAAGAGGCAGAGGAGCCAGTAGAGCTATAGATGTGCCTGGATTATTACCCATGATCCAACTGATGTGGCTGCCTAAAACCAAGTGTGAGATCACCCTGCCTGGAAGTGATGTAGCTCAGCTCGCTCACTATCAGTCTCTACAATAGAAAGCAGTAACACTATTAAATTACATCATGATAATGTGGGGGTCAAATGCTACATACTCATTCCTCAGAGGCCTTGTAGTCGTTCTGTCAGCAAATCTTGGCACACCGAGTTGGCCTTGCTTCCATTGCTATCCTTCTTTACACCATAGGGCTCTTCCCTCTTACTTCTTGCTAGTACTGTGACATTTCTATGAGGGAGCAGACAAGTTTAGTGATTTAGTATATATAGTTATGAGTATTTGTGGTATTTTTTTTTTTTTTTGTCCCTGCTTAGTTACGAATAATCAAAACTAGTTGTTATATTTGCTAACTTGTGCCTTGAGGGCACAATAGTTCTCTTCATATCGGATTACATATATGTGTAATATGTTTAAGTCTCTAAGACTATGAGTCAAAGTCAAATAGTATATATGTAAATTGGGATCCAAATTTGAAAAATATTGATTGAAAGAAAAATATATATACCCTATGAAAAATAAATATACTAAAATGTATTTGAAATGCATTTATTTCATACTAATTATAGTTTCAATCTATTAACATATTTACTGACATATCACTCGATACTTATAAAAATGATAATTAAACTTTATGTGGAGTACTACTTGTGCACAATGCACATTTCTTAATATTAAGTCTAAAATGTGTTTTATTGTCACTATCAATGAGTATTGTATGAATAATATGTCTTTAAATGCAAGATATTTCAAGTGTACCTGAAGTATACTTACAATAGTTCCACTTCAGCGCAATCAAATATACTTTAGTATATCTTTAGTTGTACTTTAGCACTACTTACGCACAACTAAAGTGCATTAAGCACAAAATTAGTTGTTTTGACAGAAAATGGCAGATTTGGCATTATGATTGATCAGATCGCCTGTCAGTCAAACTCTCTGCAAAGGGTCAATTGCAGACTATTTTTGTTAAGCACATAAATATGCAAATGTATTTGTAGTATATTTAGTACAGAATAAATGTATTTAAAATACATTTTCATTTTATTTTTTTTCACTAGGGCCTTATTTCATATATTTCAAATATCACATTTCTTGTGATTTATATACACTATTGTTTAAAAGTTTGGGGTCAGTAATGTTTTAAAGTTGTCTATCTCTCTTATACTCACCAAAGCAAAAACATACACAAAATCACATTTTATGTTCCAGTTCACTTGTAATAATTTTTAAAAATGATTTACTGTCTCTCATTATGATTATGATAATGATGAAATCTCATCAGACATGCTGCTAGTGAATGAAGCAGTGCTGATGGTGCTTCCTTTGGAGGGAATGCCTTGGGCTTTAGTACCCTCATTAAGAAAAGTAGGTCAGGCAGCGTGTGTATATGTGTTCACCTCGTGAGAAAGAAAGACATGCATATATGAAGAGACGAGGCTTACTGTATCTGGCCTACTAATAGAGAAAGTGCCACAGAGTGAAGAGGACAATGAATATTGTATGGCTTGTGAAGAGGAGCCTGGGAAACGGGACGTGGGGAGAGTGGGGTTTTCTGGACCATCCCCCAGCATACTCTGCTGCAGCCAGCGGCACAGTGCAGACCTGCATGATAGTGCCAGGGAGAGAGGGAGAGATGGGTCAGACAGGGTTCCTGTGAGTTTAGCATTCTGCTCTGAGCCGTGGCACTCCGAGGGTTTACGTTCACGCTTGCACTGGCAGCCTCACAACTGTAGCCATGGTTACAGCATATTTCATGCATCAATCACAGAGAGAAAATCCGATGAGGGCTTTTTGTCTGCTCCGCTTTGAAGAACCGTCTGCACTCTGAACACGCTGTACTAAAGGACGTAAATGATGCAGATAGACATACAGTACATACAAAAATCTTTATTGCGGTTTGTAACAGTCCATGTTTAGGCTATATTGTATATACAGGTGCATCTCAATAAATTAGAATGTCGTGGAAAAGTTCATTTATTTCAGTAATTCAACTCAAATTGTGAAACTCGTGTATTAAATAAATTCAATGCACACAGACTGAAGTAGTTTAAGTCTTTGGTTCTTTTAATTGTGATGATTTTGGCATTTAACAAAAACCCACCAATTCACTATCTCAACAAATTTGAATATGGTGACATGCCAATCAGCTAATCAACACAAAACCTGCAAAGGTTTCTTGAGCCTTCAAAATGGTCTCTCAGTTTGTTTCACTAGGCTACACAATCATGGGGAAGACTGCTGATCTGACAGTTGTCCAGAAGACAATCATTGACACCCTTCACAAGGAGGGTAAGCCACAAACATTCATTGCCAAAGAAGCTGGCTGTTCACAGAGTGCTGTATCCAAGCATGTTAACAGAAAGTTGAGTGGAAGGAAAAAGTGTGGAGAAAAAGATGCTCAACCAACCGAGAGAACCGCAGCTTTTTGAGGATTGTCAAGCAAAATCGATTCAAGAATTTGAGTGAACTTCACAAGGAATGGACTGAGGCTGGGATCAAGGCATCAAGAGCCACCACACACAGACGTGTCAAGGAATTTGGCTACAGTTGTCGTATTCCTCTTGTTAAGCCACTCCTGAACCACAGACAACGTCAGAGGCTTCTTACCTGGGCTAAGGAGAAGAAGACCTGGACTGTTGCCAAGTGTTCCAAAGTCCTCTTTTCAGATGAGAGATAAGTTTTGTATTTCATTTGGAAACCAAGGTCCTAGAGGAGTCTGGAGGAAGGGTGGAGAAGCTCATAGTCCAAGTTGCTTGAAGTCCAGTGTTTAGTTTCCACAGTCTGTGATGATTTGGGGTGCAGTGTCATCTTCTGGTGTTGGTCCATTGTGTTTTTTGAAAACCAAAGTCACTGCACCCGTTTACCAAGAAATTTTGGAGCACTTCACATGCTTCCTTCTGCTGACCAGCTTTTTGAAGATGCTGATTTCATTTTCCAGCAGTATTTGGCACCTGCCTACACTGCCAAAAGCACCAAAAGTTGGTTAAATGACCATGGTGTTGGTGTGCTTGACTGGCCAGCAAACTCACCAGACCTGAACCCCATAGAGAATCTATAGGGTATTGTCAAGAGGAAAATGAGAAACAAAAAATGCAGATGAGCTGAAGGCCACTGTCAAAGAAACCTGGGCTTCCATACCACCTCAGCAGTGCCACAAACTGATCACCTCCATGCCATGCCGAATTGAGGCAGTAATTAAAGCAAAAGGAGCACCTACCAAGTATTGAGTACATGTACAGTAAATGAACATACTTTCCAGAAGGCCAACAATTCACTAAAAATTTTTTTTTTTTATTGGTCTTATGAAGTATTCTAATTTGTTGAGATAGTGAATTGGTGGGTTTTTGTTAAATGTGAGCCAAAATCATCATAATTAAAAGAACCGAAGACTTAAACTATTTCAGTCTGTGTTCATTGAATTTATTTAATACACGAGTTTCACAATTGAGTTGAATTACTGAAATAAATGAACTTTTCCACGACATTCTAATTTATTGAGATACACCTGTATGTGGGTTGTTTGAATGAATCTGCTGAAAAACTTGAATCTGAGAGCATTTTATCTGAATTTTGCTGAAATTAAATAACCAAATGGCTCCCAGTTGTTTAGAGGATTTAAAAAAATTATATTTACATATTTACGTATTTTACATTTATATTTATTTAAGTGTATGCGTTATATAAGTATTTGTCCAATACCATGAACAAATGCCAATAATATGAAATGAAAAACTAAATAAATATTGTAAATTATTTATTTTCAATTTTTATTATGCAAAAATGCAATGTAGTTTAAATGATTATATTTGATTTCATAAAATGATTTTAAACACCTAAGGTGCATGCTGTGTGCATGGTTCGCACCAGAATAAATGTCAGGAATAAACATACTACTTTTTCATACTGATTCATACTAAAAAATAAACATTAAATATATACTTTTATGTATATGTGTGTGTGTATTTTTATACATACATTGTATATTACAGTTAATACAAATAGCCACACACACACACACACACACACACACACACACACACACTTGTTTGATAACCTAATACTGATACATACTGAAAGTAAACGTACTGCTTTTATAAATGAAAAAAAAGTTATTGTTTGGAAAGTCAAAGCTGTTTTTGGTGCAGAATTCAAGATGGAATGATTAAATCTTGTATATACAAACAGACACACAATCTGCTGTCTCATATATAATCATGTGTTCTTACACTGGCAGACTTTGCTATTATCAAAAACAGCTGAGCAAACATACACACAGTGACACATGCACATTGATGAATGAACACTAAATTCAAAAATACATCTCAAACACAACGGCCAAGCACAAATACTAAAAAAATTTACTCACAACGTACCAGTTCTGTGCAAGTTAATGAATGTTCCTGTAGTTCAAGTGTATGTGGTTGACAGTATTGTCTGCCAAGTCCTTTGTAAAGCGTTTGAGGTGGTCTAGGGTAGGCTAAAGCAAGGCAAGAAAGGCAATAGATTAGTCACATCTATCTATCTATCTATCTATCTATCTATCTATCTATCTATCTATCTATCTATCTATCTATCTATCTATCTGTCTGTCTATTTTTTTATACGTATAGTGTACTTATTACAGTGAATACACACACACACACACTTGATAACCTCATACTGAAAAATAAGATTTATTACTAAAAGCTCCATTTATTTTCTACTTGCTTGCATTCAAATCCAAATTAAATTAAAGTTGTGCATCCTGTTTGTTACTAATACCAAAAGTCCTAATTAGAAAAAAAAAAAAAACCAACTCATCCAAAAAAGAAATTGGCATTCAGACATCCGATTTATGTTATTTTTGTGTGTGTTATTCACAGATTTTCACCACTGCACCATGCAGCTCTCAATGGAAATGTGGAGGTTATATCACTGCTGCTGGAGTCTCAGGCCATAGTGGACATCAGGGACCAGAAAGGTACCAGATATACATCAGTTTAAAGTGTTAACTTAAATTATATATTTGACCTGTTTTGGCACACAGATAAAAAAAAAAGTATAGCTTTGGATCTCAAGTCTTTACAACCTGACATAAGCTTAACTCTAAATGTATGTTTTAGTCTAATGTGTATTTTTAATATTTTGCAGTGCAGTAATATTAAAAGTCTTTTCTTTCATGTTCCAGGGATGCGGCCTCTGCATTATGCAGCGTGGCAGGGAAAGTCGGAGCCCATGAAGTTGCTACTGAAGTCAGGCTCCTCAGTGAACGGTCAGTCTGATGAGGGTCAGATCCCCCTGCACCTGGCTGCTCAGCACGGACACTATGACGTAGTGAGTGCACACTGCTACAACACCATGCCCACTGTTCTTCAAAGACTCCATATGAGCACCGGTGTATGAGGAAAAGATTCGGCATGCGGTTATGAATACTGACAACTTGGAACCAGAACCTGACGAGTAAATGCTTTGAAGCTAGATCATCCCACACACATGCATTTAATGAAAGGCACAAGGCAGACACTTTTCCTCCTCTCTGTCAGAGTTTCTACCGCCTAGTGAAGAAGCAGCTTCAATAGATACTATGGCTCTTATTTTCCCTTTTAAAGACTTTGGTTTTTGTTTAAATGTTTAAACATGAGATATAAATATGTAATTGTTTTGTGTGGCACTAAAGAGCTGGGAAGTGTGGCACTGTTTACAGACTGTCCTGATAGTCTTGTGAATCCATAATCCATCTCTGAAATTATGCGTATATAATAGGGGTGCACAAAAATACAATTTTGATAAACATGCCAGTAAGCTGTTAAGAATTTTTTTATGTTATGATTGATAGCTGATATTAAAAGTGTGGTAATACTTTAGTATAGGGACCAATTCTCACTATTAACTAGTTGCTTATTAGCATACCTGTTATTAACATATTGGCTGTTTATTAGTACTTATAAAGCACATATTCTGCATGACCATGTTCTACATCCCTAATCAATACATAAATAACATTTACCTTACTAACTATTATTAAGTTTATTGAGGCAAAATACGTAGTTAATGGTTTACTAATAGTGAGAATTGGACTTTAAAATAAAGTGTGACCAAAATTGTATACTATAATGTCTAAAATAATTAATAAAACAATTATCTAAATGTACATAAACCCTTGTGAGACTGATATCTGCAAAGGTCGACAACAAGTCAATGGGCTTAAAAATAATATTTTCAATATCGTCCAATATTCTCTTTTTGACAGATCCAAATAAATTAATTTAATAAGTAAAATGTAATAACTGTATAAAGGTAAATGATTTTTCGATTCTATTCTTTTCTACTAAGATGGGACACACACACACCACACACCACACACAACACAATATATATATATATATATATATATATATATAAATAACTTGCAGTAGAAGATAATTCAGCTGGTAACCGCTATTGTAGTAATATATCATAATCCTTTGAAAAGAACTAACAGCTGTTACCTGTTCACAGTCTGAGATGCTTCTGCAGCACCAGTCGAACCCCTGCATAGTGGACAATGCTGGGAAGACCCCACTGGACCTGGCTTGTGAATTCGGCCGGGTTGGGGTGAGTCACACGCTGCTTTTTTTGGCCACTGTCAAATTACTACTACATCTTTTTCCTGTCTCTAATGGGCTTTTGTGTATGTGTATGATGGTCTGTTTGCTCTGCAGGTGGTCCAGCTGCTACTGAGCAGTAACATGTGTGCAGCTCTGTTGGAGCCCAAGCCCGGAGACTCGACTGATCCCAACGGCACCAGCCCGCTACATCTCGCTGCCAAGAACGGACACATCGACATCATCAGGTGAGCGTTCACAGCCCCGAGACTGAGATGGAAAGACAGGATGCATGGCTCGAATGCTTTTCTAAAAATAGCAGTCACACCTCCAGTGCGCTTTTCCAGATCTCAAACTGCCTGTGCCGGGTCGATGTTACACTTCTGTTTACCAGACAGTGAAAGTAAATCAGGTCACCTTTTCAAGCCACTAAAACCTCTTGAGATAAGAAAACTTTACAACAAGATTGGACACTTTAGAATAAGGTTTCACTTACATTAGTTAGGTGTCATGAATTAACAATAAGCTAAATATTTTCACATTACTTATGAATCTAGGTTCATTTTTAAGTAACATAGTTCAATAAATTATGTTTCACTTAATTTATTGCATATTAATACTACTACTACTACTACTTATAACAATAATAATAATAAATATTCAGTTTTTAATTTATTCTTGACTGTTCATAATACATTAACTAAGGTTAACTAGAATTGTTAAAAATGGAAAGGTAGAATGTAGAAATTAACATGTACATACTAAAATTCTTTAACATAAAGAGTGCATGTTTTTTATTAGTGCATGCTTTTCATGAGCTGCTGAAAGGATTTGCTCCTCATATATTACGGGCTATGATACATCACACGTAGGAATCTCTCGTAACACATCTGTAAACCTGTTATTTGTGCAAAAGGAAATATATTTCCTGTCATATCTAAGCCTGATTCACAGTCCACAGCAGCATGGCATAAGAAACAATCCAAGTCTCACTGGTTGGCACAAATAACCAAGGGAATCCTGTTTGAACACAACATATGCTGGTTAGGTATGTTTTGAATCTGGGATGCTGGTTTGAGCTGGTTTAAGGTGGTCCTGAGCAGGAGGTAGTTGCTTAGGACCAGCTTAAATCAGCTCAAACCAGCTGCCGTGCTTCAAAACATAACCTAACCAGCATATGCTGGTTTTAAATTTTGCTGTAGGCAGACTCAAAGATTGTGTGTATTGACTAAAACATGTAGCAGTTCTGGGATGGGACAGGAAAGTTTGAGTGAAATTATAAGTTGAATCATTTATCAAGAAACCACTAATACAATTATGTCTTGTTTGTGTGTTCACATATGTGTTCATTTTAGGCAGGCTGCCTAAAATATTTACCTCCCTACACTCTTAAAAAAAAGGTGCTTCAAAAGGTTCTTCAAGCGATGCATAGAAGAACCATTTTTGGTTCCACAAAGAACCATTCGGTCAAAGGTTTTTTTAAAGAACCATCTCTTTCTTACTTTTTGTAATCTGAAGAACCTTCTTACACCACAAAGAACCTTTTGTGAAACAAAAAAAAAAGATTCTTCAGATGTTAAATGTTCTTTATAGAACCATTTAGACAAAAAAGGTTCTTCTAAGGCATCGTGAAGCACCTTTTAGGTTTTAGAGTGTACTTGTCTTTACATCTGCAGTTATATCAAAAGCCAGCAGGTTTTTGCATGTCAAACTACAGTCTTCATTTGTCACGCCCACAGAGGTGGACAAAGTACTCAACTCCATACTTGAGTGAAAGTACAGATACTGCTGTTCAAATATTACTCCATTACAAGTGAAAGTTGTAAAGACATATTTTTACTTGAGTAAAAGTACAGAAGTACCTTGTCTTTTAAAATACTTAGTACCAAAAGAAATTTCCTTTTTTTATGTCATGCACTGTTGTATTGTTTGTACGTAATCCTGCAATACGTCTGAGCAACTTACAATCATTACACCTACTGAATCCACTGACGGAGCTTGTAGTATCTTGGAATAAAGAGCTTTTAGAATTGTTAAAACCTATGGGGGAAATATTTAACACCCCTACCCCCCCCCACAAAAGCAGGATGGTAGTGATCTCACAGAGTTCTGACAGTGTGTGCACACATCTGTGTGTAGCCATTCAATCACATTTGAACGGAGTGGACAGTGATATTGCTGTAAATATAGACTGATAAGGAAGAAAATAAAAAACCTGCTTTAAAACCCATTAACACAACTGTTGCTGTATAACTTTACAACAGCAACACACTGCTTTAACAAAAAAGCAAAACAGCAAGACTATTTGACAGATCAAAACAAAAATTGTAAAAATGCTGTCTAATCGCTCTCGCAGTACTTTAATGTCACACACAGAACAGTCTGCAGTGCTGCTTCAAGTCAAACACCTTTTGTGTTTTATTAGGAGATGCACAACAGTTCTTCTGTGGCTTTATAGGTAATATTTTCACGTACACAATTTAGCAAAATCAGAAAACATTGTGTCTTATATATACCACAATATTAACTTCTTATTATTGAATTGTAAATATCACATTTGGAACTGGTCAGTGTTCAAAAAATGCTGGGGAATCTCTTCATGTAGCCCTACAAGAGTGTTTACTGATAAACTGTCTGAAAAAAAAAACAGTTTTTAGAGAAGAAAAAAATCACCCACCCAAGCTGCTACATAGTAACGACTTTCTACATCGAGGACCTTGACAGAAATGTAGTGAAAAGTACAATAAGATATTTGTCTTTCAAATGTAGTGAAGTTAACTTCATAAGTCCCCAGAAAAAATAACACTCAAGTACAGTACAGATGCTCAAAAAGGTACTTAAGTACAATACTCAAGTAAATGTACTTAGTTACTGTCCGCCTCTGGTCAAGCCATAATACTTAATTTAATTTTAAAGGAATAGTCTTCTAAAAATAAACATTCGCTGAGAATTTACTCACCCTCAGGCCAGTTTGTTTCTTCATCTGAACAGATTTGGAGAAATCTAACGTTGAATCACTTGCTCACCAATTGGTCCTCTGCAGTGAATGGGTGCCGTTAGAATGAGAGTCCAAACCGGACAACAAGGAAAGCAAGACAAAGATACTGATTTAACAATAGGATCATTTACGTTGTTCCTTGAATCGCTCTGCATTTTAACTGAACCAGCACTTTTTTATTTTAAGGGCTAAGAAAGTTGTTCTATTCATGGTCATAAACGTAATCAAACATTGCAGCATGGATTGGAGCTCTGGGATGGAAATGTACAGGGGGAAGGGAAAGCATACATCATATTAATGCAAGTTGACTTTATGAGCCATTGGTGTGATGTGACGCTGGGCCCCGCTGTGTGTGTTTGAGTGTTAATGGATCCATGTGCTTGATGAAGTGAGATTCTGCAAACAGACCTGCTCTCACTGATGCTAATGAGCAGCCAATGAGCATGTGATGATGATGCAGGCGGCGTGTGCAGGTCCGAAGTGCTGGATTTACAGCCACTCATGAGAGAGAAGGGGAAACAGTCAGTCACGTAACATGTATTACAATATCCATATATCACGTAATGTTCAACAAAGCCATTTCTGCTCTACTGGCACCAAGCAGAATTGCAAAATCAATTGTTTTCAAATAATTCCACAAAAACTCTGCCGTAGTTTGGAAGGGTGACCATATATCATCTCTTTTTCAAGGTCTTGTCCTGGCCGGGATTTTTCAATTGCCTAAAATGTCTCGTTTTTGGCTTTTTGGTTCTTGTTTTTTTTTTTTTTATACTTGCTTAGGTAATACCTGAAAAGTATTTTACAAATTCTGCCAGACGTTGTTCATAATCAACCAATCATGGTGCAAAGAAGGTGGGATTTACAGATAACTGTTAAAACAATACAGATACGCTTACATATAATGTATGAGGACTGTAGAGAGCATGTTAATTGGAAAACAAGGCCAAAACCTGGACATTTTAGGCAATTTATAAATTCCAATCAGGACATGTCTGGGAAAAAGGTTTTTCGAACAAGGGATTTTATTTTATTTTATTTATTTATTAATTATTATTATTATTATTGCATGGCTGCCACCCCCCCTTTACTCATCTTATAAGACACAACTTCAGTTCATCTCACACCAGTCTTTCCACCTCCACCCATTTTGATTGAGCCATTGATCTCTCTCTCTCTCTCTCTCTCTCTCTCAATCTCTCTCTCTCTCTGTGTGTGTGTGTGTGTGTGATGAGATCTGAGTATTATCAGAACTGGCCTGGAGCTCAGAAATCATCTAATTAAAGAAACTCTTTGATGAGCTGTAAGTCAATTATCATGTGACTTCCCATTGCATTATTATACAAATGCCCAGGGGTCCTCATGCAACTATTTACATTGGATGAGAAATCTTTCGCTCCAAATCTCGGCTCAGCCGTGCATTTTGTGCATCGACATACAAGCTCAAGCGAGACACTGGACAAGCCATGTCCTCAGCATCACCTGCTGTGTCTGTGTGCAGACAGCTGCACCTGCTTGTGATGAAGGGCATCTTTCCACTGCTAGCATGAACACGGTTGAGTGTGCATGTTCCCCAGACATATTCCTCTGGGTTTGCCAGGCCCCATCCACTCCCTAATACAACACACTGCCATCTATCATTGTGACAGCCAGAGCCAGACCTCCTTCATTATAAGACAGAGATGAGAGGAAGATCAGAGGTGTTCTGCACTGTCCTGCCTTTGTACCATCCTAATGCTACACTGCACATCAGACATTTTATTGGACAACAATCAGACTGACACATTAATCACTGCATCATACAGTACACCCAAATGTTCCTTATTTGATTGATCTATGTATAAAACAAATTGTATTATGTATTGTTTGCTTTTTTGATTGAAAGCCTCTGGTTATGATTATGATGATAGATGTATAGGCTCAGTCTCGAGCCCTGTAGTTAACAGGACTATTATCAGGATCAGTACTAGGTGTCAATACAGATGTCAGCATGTGACGGTCTGTCAGTGTATATTCTAGAGCAGGGGTGTCAAACTCTTTTTAGGTCAAGGGCTGCCTTGGTATAAATATCACTTTAGGCTGGGCTTTATTTTGTTTAACCTTAGTGTACCTATAGAGAGTTCTTGTTGTTAATTAAAACTTAACTTTTTTTATATATGCTTAAAATAAATGTTAACTGAAACAAAATAAAAATAAACAATTATTTCAACTAGTTGCCAAGAAAACATTTCTCATTTTTATTTAATTTAACTTTATGTACTAAAAATCTAAAACTAAAACTGAAATGTTTAAATTACTAAAACTTTAGTTAAATTTCAAATGAAAACAAGATAGTAAAATAAAACTAATTCAAAATAATAAAACTAAATGGTAAAAACTATAACAGGGTCTCAATGATACTAAAATAACACTTCTTTCATATAATGACATCCAGAATCAACTTAATGCTGCTTTAATAATATCCAATACTAGGATAAATCGAAATATCAAAAGGGAGCACATGAAATGTAATCATTTCATTCACAAGAGGCTTTTATGTCTTAGGGCCTATAGATGCAATTGATAACCACTAACTAGTGCTCTCATACCTTTAATTAACACAGATGAATGTGGCCATTTGGCCACTAGCAGAAACCGTTTTTTCAATGTGGGCTGATGTTAAGTGACGTCTCAGCACACAGTCAGACCAGTGTGTGCACACCAGACCAGTCAATATGTTATTTAATCTGCTGCATTTTCCAAGGGAGGTCGAGCATGAGAGGGCATTATGTGAAACTAAAACGGGTCATTTTGGCAGCTAATTATAGGGGGAGGTGTCTGATGCAGCGCCAGGGCCAAGTTCTCTCACCGTTTCCCATCCTCCTTTCTGTAGCCATGACTCAATCCACCTGTGTTTGCTTATGTCCTGCTGCCGTAATTGAATTTACTCTAGTGTCAGAAGGTCGTGCTCTATCTAATAGAGGCTGTTCAATCTTCGGGAGACTGAATGGGGGTTTTTGGGCTATTTTGCAGTTTATTATACAATAGTAGGGTAAGATGGGGAAGACACTTATTTACTTTTACATAATGTAACATATTTAAAAATAAGTTTAGCATGTACAGGATGATGATGCATCAGCCAATGTGTTATCAAGGGAAATAAATAGAAACATAGAAACACCCCCGACCCAGGTATACTTTTACAGAATAAATGACTTTTGTTGTCATTTTTGTTCATGTATATTGTATTAATGTAAAAAACTAAATAAACTATTCTATTTAAAATTGTGTTTTGACAGTTTTGTTGAATAATTAAGTAACTGATGACAGACAAAGCTGAATCCCAGGAAAAGAGATTCAGCTGAAAGGTAGATATATACTATGACTTATATACAGGTATTTGAATAAATACATATTTTATTGCTCATATTTTTAATAGAACAACACTATGGATTCAAATTAAATTATTTCACAAATTTCTGGCCCTACTGTGCCCATTCTGTTGATATTCTGATGAAACCACAAAATTAAGAACCACATATCCATTTATTAAATGTGTTGAGATGACATTGTTTATGCACCACCGTTCAAATGTTTGGGATCAGTAAGATTTGTTATGTTTTTTAAAGTAGTATCTTATGCTCATTAAGGCTGCATTTATTTGATTGAAAATACAGTAAAACCAGTAATATTGTAAAATATTACTATAATTTAAAATAACATTTGTACTGCGTGATTTTTATTTATTGGAAACTGTGATACTTTTTTCCCTTATTCTTTTAATAAAAATTAAAAAAAAAAAAGTACTGACCCAAGACTTTTGAACGGTACTGTATATTGTTATAAAAGCTTTTTATTTTTATTAAATGCTGTTCTTTTGAACTTTTTATTCACCTAAGATATGCATTTTTGGTCAAATAAATGCACCCTTGATGAGCATAAGAGACTTCTTTAAAAACATTTAAAATCTTACTGATCCTAAACTTTTGAAAGGTAGCATATGATCACGAGAGAGAGAGAGAGAGAGAGAGAGAGAGAGAGAGAAAATAAGATTATTAGGCATCTTACCCCATCTTACTCTACACCTAATTACATGGCTCCTAGAACAAAAAATTTTACTTGATTTTATTTGTTTCAGAAATGTTGCCATCCTTGGTTTTTAATCAATGACACTAAACTTTACTTGGCACCCAAAACTCATACACTCTCTTTTACTTTTCTTTTTCCACACATAATAAAGCAATTCAATAACTAATGTCTGTTTGTTTATTTAGTAAGTAGCTGTATAATAAGCAGAATAATGTATAGCAAAGCCATTTGGTTGATATTGCAAAAAAGCTCATCGGGAAGATGATCACTTGAGGACAATAAGTTTAATTGAAAATTATGATCTAGGCGTGAATTCTGGTCTCGGATGTAAGCAGTTTGATCACAGCGCTTTTCCGTGGTTGAGTCAAACTAGTTACTAATTTTGTCCTCTCTTAATAGATTGCTGATCCAGGCTGGCATCGACATCAATAGGCAGACCAAAGCGGGCACTGCCCTGCATGAGGCTGCGCTGTGTGGGAAGACTGATGTGGTGCGTCTCCTGCTGGATGTAAGTAGACACAGAAACTGCTATTGATCCCTGAGGGGAATTTAATTTATTTTAAATAAAATAAAACCAATAATTTAGAATTGAGAAAAGGCACCAACATTTAATTAACTGACTGACTGATCAACCCATACTGTTTGTGATAACATTGATTGTATTAAGAGCATAAATGACTGATATAGCCTACTTAGGTGTACATAATTGTCTTAATCTAACTTTGCTAGCAAACAGTCTGCCCATTTAGGTTCAGACTAGCAGTTTCAATGATATGGTGGTTTCCCTCAGACTCGGGCTGTTAGGTTTAAATGATTTTGATTAGTGAATTGGTTGGAAGTTGCTTTAACTTTCACCCTACAGAGTGGCATCAATGCAACAGTGAGGAACACATACAGCCAGACAGCGCTGGACATCGTCTACCAGTTCACTGCTACACAGGCCAGCCGAGAGATCAAGCAGATGCTGCGAGGTAAGAAAAGGGGTAAATATATTTCACTTTTTTATACGTGTTTGTGTTTATATACAGTATATTTTCATATGTGATGTGTAGTAGCTTATGCACTTTATATCTGTTTATCTCAATGCAGATGCCTCAGCAGCCTTGCAGGTCAGGGCACTGAAGGACTACTGTAACAATTACGACCTGACTAGCCTTAATATAAAGGCTGGAGATGTTATCACGGTAATATTCATAAGACCTGCTCTAAAACAAATTATGAATATTTTAAGCTAGTTTGAAGTCAATTTGTTTTACTCTCATGCATTATTAAAATTCAAACCATCTCAGGTCAATTTTGACTGCATAAAAAATTCCAAATTAATCCTTTGAAATAATTGTAGATAGTTCAGTGTACTTTCAGAACTTGTCAACAGAGGGTGCTGTTGACTGTGTTTTCCCCCAGACTTTCAAAAATAATTTAGAGAAGTACCTCAGCACCTTATTATATGATCTCCTCTTGCTCTATAGTATGATATTTCAGACTCTAATGGAGTGGTCTAATTTCAAAACTTTACTTCAAGTTCAGAAGTTTTCAAGGGCTCAGGACAAAGGTCAGAAGTCAGAAAAGTCACAAAATTGCTCCAAATGCCTATGAAAAATGTTTTACACACATTTAAAATTGACATTTTTTTTATTATTATTATTTACGGACATTTTTTCTGTTTATTTTATTCTAGGCCTATTTAGATAAGTATCTGTTTATTTTTCATATGGTTTTAAAAATGCCTAACAAATGCCAAAAAAAAGTCAAAATTCCAGGAAATAATAAATAATAATGAGATTATAATTAGAAATAATAGATAAGATCATAATAAGAGATGTTTCTTGAGCAGCAAATCAGTATATTAGAATGATTTCTGAAAGATCATGTGACACTGAAGACTGGAGTAATGATGCTGAAAATACAGCTTTGCCATCACAGGAATCAATTACATTTAAAAAAAATTGGGGGAAAAAAAAATCTCATCTCAGTTGTGAAAAATTTATAATTTTTCACAATATTACTGTTTTAACTGTATTTTAATGCAGCCTTGCTGAGCATAAGAAACCTCATTCAAAAACATTAACATTTCATCAACCCTAAACTTTTGAATGTATCATTTAAAATAAAAATAAACATAAAAATAACATTTGAAATTTCTACAGTTCCGTAACAATCTTAATAAACACAAGATTTTAAATGAAGTTCTGATTTTAAGTTTGCACTCAATTTTGGCATTACAAAGTATTAAAGGTGATGTAGATTGATTGTAGACGATTCATTACTTATATAGGTTCTGGAGCAACATTCAGATGGGAGGTGGAAGGGCTGCATCCATGATAACCGCACAGGAAATGACAGAGTGGGCTACTTCCCCTCCAGCTTGGTGGAAGTGATCAGTAAGAGGCCTGGGGCTGCGGGTAAGAGAGGACAACAGGCGGGTCAGTGCTGCCTCTTACTGAGACCTCACGCACTCACAGATGCACAAGTAATGCTGCTAAACTCACATGACCCTGATTCTGTTTACAGCCAGCTGTTCATGCTGCTCATGTGCACTGGATTGAGAGCCAGACAGGGCCATCTGCTTTTGTGGCAACAAAAACAGGGCAAATGTGGAGCATCTTTAGCTCTTTTCTGATCTCCTATTGCTCAGTTTATACAGCATTTTATGCTGTCAGAAAGGAATCTGCTGATAATAGTGCCTCAAATAGTAGCTAGGTCTCCATCCAAACACGGACAGAACAGCAGAACTCATTGGATTGCGCCCTCTGCTGGTCAACTGGAATGTAATAAACAATTGCATGTAATGGTGGGCATCTACCTAGATCTTCTTAGTTCACATTGGTCATTAAGTACCTCTTTATCCATGCTAGATAACCTAATTTTGAGGCTGATGGTATTAGAGAAGAGAAGAGAAGAGAAGAGAAAAAAGACGAGAAGATGAGAAGAGACAAGACCCTTTTATACAACCTTACATTAAGATGTTTTAGCTTATCACTCATAGGAAGAATATTTTGGCATCAGAAGACTTTTCTGTGCACCCGTGCAGATTTCTATGATCCATAAAGTGCGCTCTTTCCATCCAGAGGGTTTATGTCCGGTATATGGCTCTGTTTGGGAATGACAGCAGGCGACTAATCTATGTGTTCATTGTGTCTCATGCTTCACTAAGTATCCATGTCTGTGTCTACATCTGCTGCTCAGTCTCCTTCACACCTTCCATGTTTTTGTGCCCCGCTTTTTGTGCTTTAGAATATTTCAGGTCCTTTTTTATAGTCCCTTATTTACTGAAATTGCAGTTTTTATAAACACTGCAGCTGATGTAATTTCTGTTATATTTATGTAATTAGTGAAAGGAGGAGAGTTCTCATCTCAAACAAGCCCTCTACTAAGTCCTGCTGTGCTCACAGTGAACATAAATGGTCAAATTGCGCATTCGCACGGCCACCCACACACAGACTTACTGAAAAGAGTCGTGCATACTAAACTTCTAATTTTAGAAGATCACTCTATTTCTCCTCAGGCACATACAGAAAGAGACTTTTCATTTCACTCAAAGCACCAGCTCATTTCCAATTCATTCACTAACCTTGCATTTCCACACATCGCTTATATTTCAAATATATATATACAGTGGGTACGGAAAGTATTCAGACCCCCTTAAATTTTTCAGTCTTTGTTATATTGCAGCCATTTGCTAAAATCATTTAAGTTAATTTTTTTTCCTCATTAATGTACACACAACACCCCATATTGACAGAAAAACACAGAATTGTTGACATTTTTTTGCAGATTTATTAAAAAATAAACTGAAATATCACATGGTCCTAATATCCTAAGTATTCAGACCCTTTGCTGTGACACTCATATATGTTACTCAGGTGCTGTCCATTTCTTTGATCATCCTTGAGATGGTTCTACACCTACATCTTCATTTGAGTCCAGCTGTGTTTGATTATTGGACTTGATTAGGAAAGCCACACTCCTGTCTATGTAAGACCTTACAGCTCACAGTGCATGTCAGAGCAAATGCGAATCATGAGGTCAAAGGAACTGCCTGAAGAGCTCAGAGGAAGAATTGTGGCAAGGCACAGGTCTGGACAAGGTTACAAAAAAATTTCTTTTGCACTTAAGGTTCCTAAGAGCACAGTGGCCTCCATAATCCTTAAATGGAAGACGTTTGGGGTGACCAGAACCCTTCCTAGAGCTGGCCTCCGGCCAAACTGAGCTATCGGGGGAAAACAGCCTTGGTGAGAGAGGTAAAGAAAAACCCAAAGATCACTGTAGCTGAGCTCCAGAGATGCAGTCGGTGATGGTAGAGTTCTGTAAAACGTACACCATCACTGCAGCCCTCCCCCTTTGGGCTTTAGCAGTGGCCATGACGGAACATCTCCTCGATGCAAGTTTGCTACCAAACAACCTGAGGACTCCACCATGGTGAGAAAATCGATCTCCTGCTGATGAGACCAGATAGACACTTGTTGCCTTATTCCTAAGACGTTATGTGATGGACAAAAACCAGGCACTGCTCATCCCTGTCCAATACAGTCCCAACAGTTAATCATGGTGGTGGCAGCATCATGCTGTGTTGGTGTTTTTCAGCTGCAGGGACAGGAGGATTGGTTGCAATCGAGGGAAAGATGAATTACAGGGATATCCTGGACGAAAACCTGGATGAGTGCTCAGGACCTCAGACTGGGCCCGAAGGTTTACCTTCCAACAAGACAAATACCCTAAGCACACAGCTAAAATAACAAAAGAGTGGCTTCACAACAACTCTGTGACGGTTCTTGAATGGCCCAGCCAGAGCCCTGACTTAAACTTAATTGAGCATCTCTGGAGAGACCTAAGATTGGCTGTCCACCAACGTTTACCATCCCACCTGACAGAACTGGAGAGGATCTGCAAAGGAGGAATGGCAGAGGATCCCCAAATAAAGGTGTTAAAAACTTGTTGCATCTTTGCCAAAAAGACTCGTATTGGCTGTATTAGATCAAAAGGGTGCTTATACTAAATACTGAACAAAGGGTCTGAATACTTCGGACCATAGTGATATTTCCGTTTTTCTTTTTTAATAAATCTGCAAAAAATGTCAACAATTCTTTGTTTTTCTGTAAATATGGGGTGCTGTGTGTACATTGAGGAAAAAAAATTTAACTTAAATGATTTTAACAAATGGCAGCAATATAACAAAGAGTGAAAAATTTAGGGAGGTCTGAATACTTTCCGTACCCACTGTATATATATGTGTGTTGTATGAGTTTGAGTGTATGCAACATAAAATAATCATCGGAACCTTGCAATCTGTCCCCCTCCTTCCACACTGATAGTTCAGATATAACGCAAGCGTTTATTCTTCCTTTGATCTTGTCTTTTATGGTTTTTACTGTTTTGAATGCGTGATTGTTGGATTTTGTGTTGAGTTTTAATTTGCTTTCACCACTTAGTAATTTTTTTGTGTTTGTGGTGGTGTTGCTGTGTTGTCGTATCTAGTCATGTAGTTCAGTCACTTGTACCAACAGTATCAAAGATCGCTCACGGTGCTCCGTGTGCGGCCTGTGTCGCCCGCCGTTGCCATGAGTGCTGGGGCCGTATCTGATATTCATATCTCGCCTCCTCCCACCTGCCCCGCCACCACATCCCTCTCCACTTTTCACTTCCTTGGCTATACAGTCCCGAAACACCGCGGAACCCCGCCAGTGGACAAGGGAACGAATCCGCTAGCTGTCTCCACTGTAATTATTATTAATATCAGTTATAATAATAATAATTATTATTATTATTCACAAAGCTTTAAGGAATGTGTTAAATTACAGTAGTTCTCATTTTAATAGTCTGAATATGAACAATAATCAATTAGTTCCAATAATTCCTTAAAGTTTTCTGAATACATTTTTCTGGAAATTATTATTTCTGAATTTTTCCTTGTTTACATTTAATTTAAATTTCATTTTCTGACATTATTTTGGTTGTTGATTTTTTTTTTTTTAGAGGCCAAGAATGACCAAGATTTGGCTAGTAAGTTCTTTTAACCAGCACAAAAGAGGTTCACAGCCTCTCTTTGTTTGACGCTGTTATCTCTCCTCTTTTACTCCTAAATCTCCCTGAACTTGGTGCTACATTTTCCCTCTCTGTGATGACCACTCCTGGGATTCGCTCACTGCCCCCTTCACTCATTCTCACTTTTACACGTGACCAACAGGGAATGCACAGCCAGCCTCTCACCCCTCCATACCTGCATCTCTGCACAACATCAGTCTGTGTGTGTGCCGTCAATGAACATCTGTCTGTTTCATCTCTCCTTTGTCTCAACTGTACTGATCTGTCCATTCATATATACTAACTCTGATCCTTTCAGTGATTGTGTATCACACCAAACTTTCATATTGGTATGGAGCATGTTGATATTCTTATGTACTCTGGGTCGTAGTAAATTGGAATATGTTTATGTCTGTTTTAGATGTAAGTGATCAGTAATCATCAGGCTCATGTGGAATCAGTGCCCTCAGAATTTGAACGGTGGCCACAGACAATCTTGATATACTTTCAGCTACCAATGAAAGTTCTGTACTTTCAGTTCCCTTTAACACCACGTTTAAATCTATTATGAAAAATTACACTGATTTTTTTCCTTTAAAATGGTGAAACAATTCTGCACATTCTGTCTGGGCCTGGTAATTGTGAAACAAACCCTAAAGGGATAGTTCACCCAAAAATGAAGATTGGCACATTCATTCACTACTCATGAGTCCGGTTCAACCATGTAATGACTTCTTTCTTCTGTGAAACACAAAAGAAGATTCTGTGAAATTATGTGTTTTTGTTTGGTCCAATACCTGATTGTGGTTTCAAATCAACTATGTTGAGTGACTTTCATTGTATGGACATAAACATAAAAAAAAAATCTTATTTTGTGTTCACAAAAAAGACATGAGGGTGAATAAATTATGACAGAATTTACATTTTTGTGTCTTTTTTGTTTCCCGGTAAACCATATATTTTTAAAAGTCTGGTGAGACTTTTCTTTTATAGCGACACTAACTGTCAAATGTTATTTGCCGTGTTTATTTGTATATGAACACATTAATGTACATTTGTGGTTTGATGGCTTTAGAATCCTATGACTATGCCATGTATGCTGCAAACACCTTTTGTTGTTATACCTATTTACATATATAATCATATATTCCTGTGATTTTTATTCATCCTATTTTGATGTGTACTCAGGCCTATATATGATCATACTCTGATATACATACATGTTTTCTTCTTTTATATTTCATGTCCACTTATAAAAACAAAAAAATTGGCCCCCCCCCAATATATATTTGTGTTAGATATACAGTATATATATATGCGTGCTTGCCTTGTGTGTGTGTTTGAAAGGGAGAGAGAGGCTTGCAGTCAAGCAGACTGCTAAAGCGACGTAGTTTAGACATAGTTTAGCTGTCCTCTTGCCTGACCTGTCCAGAAAACTTCTGATGAGGCCAAGCCAGGGCACAGTTAATGATGGTTTCTGTGTTAAAGGTTCTCGCGGCTCAGAGTCCAGTCCACATGGCTCACCCACCCCAGCCGGTGGTCCCCAGGGCGGCAGCAGCGAGGAGATCTGGGTGCTGCGCAAGCCTGTGGCAGGTAACAGCAGGGCTGCCCCCTTTTCCTCCTCCTCTTCTTCTTCTCTCATAATTCCCCCTGCTTTGCCACGCTCCCGGTGCAGCTGCTGTACGCCTGACCTCAGAAACCTCCTCAACTGCAGGCGTGTAGGCGCATTGAAAGGCTCTCATTCGCTCTGTTAGAGTAGCATCCATTAAGTAGTTCCCCCAAGAACACACATACAGACAATCCACAGATGTGTGTGTCTGTAGCCGTGTGTGCAAACTGCATTTTCAATGAAGGCAGTGTGGGCCTGAGTGTGTTTGTATTAGTGGCTATGCTAACATGTCGTGTGTCATCAGTCACCTGGTCTTTGGTCACCATTGTTATGTAAGTCTCTGTCATCCCATGTATCAGATCAGTGCATTGCAGAGGGGAAGTTCACAATGGTGTGATTGGAGGGTTTCGGGGAGGTGTGATCCGACTGGGCTGACTGTGTTTGTGTGTGTTTGCTGGGGGCTTGTTGTTCCAGGTGGAGACCGTAGCAGTGTGGGCAGTTCAGGCAGTGTGGCCAGTGCTCGATCCTCTGGTAGTGGACAGAGCGCAGGCAGCAGCAATATCCTTCATGCACAGGCAGAGGGTGTCAAGGTAAGCTATCTGACATGCAAAGTGACTCAACTCCAATTGTGGTTTGAGAAGATGCCTGAAAGAACTTACTTGTATGTTTCTGGTTTAAATAGTTAGACATGTCTTATATCTAGTAATACTGGCAATAGAACAATCTCCAAGAACTGAGAAAAACAGGTCATAATGTGCTAATGTGAACAACCACGTCAACCAGGGGTGTGTTTCCCAAAAGCATTGTCAGCTAACTATGGTCGTAAGTTTCATTGAACTCTATTGGTAATGACGGAACTTGTGACCATAGTTGATTTTGGGAAACGCACCCCAAGTTGTCATTGTTTTTTAGAATATTGCCTGTTCGCAAAGAGCTTGACTGACAGGCGATCATCTGACTATCTTGAATCCGCCATCTTGAGGCGCTACAGTGATCTATCACGACCCATTAAAGTGCCACAAAATTGTATTTATTGTTTGAATTTCTTAAAAAAAGAAAATGTTAAAGCTGAGACCTTGTTTCATTCCAGAAGTAGCCTGCGTTGTCTCGTCTGTCGGCGTGTTGTCAGTTTTCTCTTTGCTCTGCGATGTATTTTTTACTGCTTGAAAACATGGTGTGTGGCGTGGAGCGCATTGCTTCTCGTACATAGCACCAGTATAAGTAAGGTAGGGTTTTGCAAGGTCCATTGAACCAACCTCAGCCAATGACCTACTCACTGTTCTTCAACTCCAGTCCAGGGGACCCACCGCTTTGCACATTTTGTATGTCTTCCTTATTTAATGCACCTAATTCAGATCATCAGCTTGTTAGGTGAGTGCTCCATGAACTCAACTGAGTGCATCAGATGAAAGGGTTGACAACCACTGACCTAAATAATCATAAATAATAAGCTTCAACAAGCTAGAAAACATTTTAAACCAGCTACCATTAGAAGCTGGTCTGCCAGCCCTAATCAATGAGCAGAACAGTATGGTACAGTACAGTATGATTTGGGATGGTACACCCTGATTTGGCTTGCATTTCCACCGCCAACAGTACCCTTACTTTATAGGCATGGAGTATGCTGGAAAGTAGCCATCGATGTCATGTCTTTGCGCTAAGAATAAAACGCAAAGTGGCCGGTTGTGTACCGTGGGTTTTTTTTAAAAATATCCACCTTATTTTTCCCGTAAGAGCGGACTCTTACAGGAAATTTGTAAATTTTATGGGTCTGTCTTCTGGTCTCATCCACATCCAGCTATTTTTAGCTGTACAAAACAGCTCGATTTGCTGCTTGATATTGCCAATTGGTGTGTCTTACCATATTATTTTAATGTATTATCTGAACTTCTGAAACAATTGGTTTGTATGCTTTACCGTTTACTGCACATTGTTATTCTTGTTCCTTATAGGCTTAAGCCCTGTTCACACCAAGAACGATAACTATAAAGATGACTATAAAGATATAGTTCTAAAAATTGTTCTCAGTATTAAAGAATAGCAGAGTCCACAACACAGTTATAACGATAAAGAGGCTCAACATGGTTTACAAGGTCAACCTTGACCCTACAAGTTATCAGTCTAACTAAACCCACTTGGACCAGCTAATCACTTTAAATGACCAGCTTAAACCAGCTAGAAGCTATGTAAAATCAACAATATCAGAAGCTACTCTCTACCAGCCCTAACCAGATTGATCAAGATGGTTTGCAAGGTTGACCTCAACCCCTGTAGCTGGTTGTCCACCTAAACCAGCTTTGCCCTGATTGTGATAAGCTTCAACCTGCTACCACGAGAAGCTGGTTTGACCTAAATTTTCCAAAGGGCCATTTTACACTTACTCATTCTTGCAAACTTTTATTCTTCAAAGCTGAACACAAGGGAGGTGAACCTGAAGTCCAACTGGCATAGATATGCATTGATATTTTCATGTTATTTCTCGATCTGATGAGCTTTGTTCATTCTGTAGCTTCTGGCAACGGTTTTGTCCCAGTCTGCCAAAGCAAAAGAACACCTGCTGGAGCAGACCAAGTCTTTGGACCACCCCTCTCATGCTTCCATCAACAAAGGTTAGTGGGAATTTCAAACAACTCTTTTGAGAAGAAATCACACGAGAATCTCTGGTCACAAAGAAGTCTCTCCATCCAAAATGTTTTATCTTTTTTTTTTTCACAAATTGGCTGCTTTTTCTGTGCCAGATGGTTGTACTAATAGCTGTGGGTGTAAGCATCACAAAGATCTGATTGGCTAAGTGGAGTAGTTGGTCAGAAAACACAAAAGGGATTGGTTTGTGCAATAGCAGTGCTCCAATGTGTATGAGTGATCTCATGGTTCTTCTAGGACCTTCCTCACGCAGTCAGAGTTTGTCAAGCTGTCCACTTCATGAGCAGCCGTATGGGGAGGCGGTGTCCCAGAGGAAAGGGGAGGTGCTGCCCGAGGGGAAGGTAAGGAGACTCGTACTCCCGCTCGAATCACACTGTCCCCTTACCTTTCCCTCAAACAAGCAAACACTTTTCTCACGCACACATACGCATGCATGCACTGGCATCTGCACATCCAGGATGCTTTCCCAGCACTTCCTCTCACAGCTGGCATCATCGGTATTACGTGCTCTCGGTTGTCGTCAGGACACGGTGAGTTGGCTTCTCCGCAGGCTTCCTTGCACGCTGTCCTCAGCTTCAGGTTTCTGTCAGCCACTCTGTCTGATACTACTGTCTAATATTGACAGCGATTCCTTTCACTCTGATCTTTTCTGATCATTCATTTCATTTTTTTTTGCTACATTTTGAAGTCCATTCCAATTTTTTGCCTTATTTGCAGTAATTTTCACCTTTTGATTTATTTTCAGAGAGTACCCAACAATGTAGACTTTTGATTTGAACGTGGAGTGTATTTTAGAGATGATATGGTAATGGTACATAATCAAGATTTAGTCTGTCCACACTGAGACTTGTGAGTGTAGAGGATATGAGACTATGACGTTGATATTTTCAAGAAAGGTGTATCAACACAGAATGAATATGACACTGTCTAGGTGTTATTATCCTTTATCCCTTGAATGAGCTTGTATGTTGCAAACTGTTAATGCATATTTGACACTCGCCACTTTTGAAGTCATTTTTTAATTAGCTGAAATCAGAAATTACACTGTTTAGAGTCATATAACAGAGAAATTTGGCTGCCATATCTTCCCCAGTGGGACTTTGGAGCTGCTGAGTAGAGCTGCTCCATGCTGGACTTCTGGACTGAGGGCCATCTGTTCAAAACAGCCCTATTTTCTTTGCGGCCCATGTCCATTTTTGCCTCTCCTACACAGAGTTACAGTACATCCTCCTACTTTCAGGGAAATGGCATTCCAAAGCAGACACTCCTTTTTTTAACTGAACCATTTGGTTAATAAGAGCCTTTATTTGCTAAACCTTTGGCTCTTGTTGCCAGAGCAGGTACCTGGACCAAAAGCAATAATTTTTACTCCAGTATAATACCAAACAGAAGTAGGGGCAGGTTTTAATTATTTATGAACTAATAAAGTTTAGTGGAGTTGAGACATTGGTCACTGGGACTAATGTTTTCAGTTTGTTGGCCTGGGGTCTGGTTCATTTTCAGCCACAGGACCCAAACAATGATAGACTGCCACCTATCTTCTCTTCTAGAGCTCAGAGGCTGTTATCGAATGGCTGAGTGAATTTCAGCTGCAGGTCTACGCTCCAAACTTCATCAGCGCCGGCTATGACATTCCTACCATTAGCCGAATGACCCCTGAGGTAAGAGTTGTCCCACCCCCTTAAGCCACCCTGAACTATTCACATCACTCCCCTCTACCCTAAATGTAACACTCACAGGCCCACTCAAAGCACAGAAAAGAAGCGAAGCAACCAACAAATTATCCTCAAATTTTCAAATAAAATTGCTAACAATGTGCCAGAAGCACACAGGTTTTATGAGAGTTCGAATTTTGCCCATAGCAAGTTGGAAAATCTCAGCCAGAAAATGTGTTTGTCTTTTCCTACTATGTTATGTTGGTATCTTGATGAATTATATAATAACTTAAGCATATGTTGTGATTAATGTACATGTTGTTGTGAGCTACTGTATGTATTTTTGTGTATATGAATAAAATCAAAGGCAATTTAAACATCTCATAAACATATTTTGTAGTAGAATTATTAATGGTCATTTCATGAATATTATGGAGTGTAAATCTGTTACTAAGTCAAAAGCATTACTAAACCTGGAATTAATCTTTGAGCAATTGGAATTCCTGAAAGAAAGCTCATCTACTCACATTTAATTACATTAGACCACTGACTTCATAGGATTTACATAGTGTCATTGCTGAAAGCAGAATTAACAGGGGTGTTCTGTTGAAACACTGAGGACATGATCAATTAGGATATGTTCATATAATTATGTTTGGGGGTACTCTGAAAAGGCTTCTTTTCCTCACTTGTTTTATTTTATTTTGCATCTGCTTCTATCATCCTGGCACCTTTTGACAATCAGAGAGTTTGATATGTCTGATTTTAAGTGTTTTATCTTTTATGTGTATATGTAGTTTTGCGTATAATATTGTAAATTTTTGTGTAAATGTTCATATGCGCAGAATATATGCCACTTGGTTTAGTGTGTATGAAGGTTTTAGGGTGCTGAAATGTAATTAGCTTGTTTAGGGGCTCCTATATTTATTTTCAGGATTTAACAGCTATTGGAGTAACCAAACCAGGACATCGAAAGAAGATAACCTCAGAGATCAATAAGATCACTGTTAATGAGTGGCTGCCTGACCAAAAACCAGTGAGTTTAACACACAACCACACACACACATTCACACACATCCAGATGTTAATTTGTTAATTTGTAATTTAATCTACAGGCGAGTCTTGGAGAGTGGTTAGCTATGATTGGGTTGAGTCAGTATCACCAAGTCTTAGTCCAAAATGGATATGAGAACATTGAATTTATCACTGACATCACTTGGGAGGACCTTCAGGAGATTGGCATTACAAAACTTGGTAAGATAGATAGTGGACTGAGATCCATACTATTAACGTGATTTCACACACACAATCTTCTGTTCTTTCCACACTGCTTGACCATAGTGGTTTACTCTCTTTCTCTATCCAAATTTACCTAGGACACCAGAAGAAGCTTATGCTTGCAGTGAAGAAGCTGGCAGAGATCCAGAAAGCCTCTGACGGTCGCAACACATTGCGTAAAAAGCCCCCAGTCACTCAGGAGGTGATGGCTATTGAGAGCCCACCCCACGACAGCGGAGAGTGTATGTCCCCTAAACTGACCACGTTCCAGGACAGTGAACTGAGCGGGGAGTTACAAGCTGCTCTGACACGCCCTGCTGATGTGCAGGATGGCGCAGAAATGAGAACAAACAGCAACTTGGGAGCACAACACCGAGCCCGCAGTCTGCATGAGAACAGTATGAACAAGAGCCGAGACACAGAAGAGCCTAGTGGGCCACCCAAAAAGGAAGCACGTACTATGCGCCAGAGCAGCCAGGGGGGGCAGAGAAGTGTCTTATCGGCACAGCCAAAACCGCGTCAGTCTTATCCCCAAGGTACAGTACCGCCCTATACTCCACCACAAACGCCCACCAAAACAAAGCCTCCCACCTCACAGATGGTGAGCAACCCACCGAGTAAACAAAAACCTAGCTCTCAGCTGCATCAGCAGACCGAAAAGCCCATGACATCTCGTGCTCACCCCCAATCCCCCACTCAAAGGTCCCATCCACACCGAGCAGCCCAGCCTGTGGAAACTAAGGAGGCTGCACCTCAAGGACCTGCTGTCTCAGTACCACTCCTGTGCCTGCCTCCAGAAGGCGACGAAGCTTGTGATGAATATGGTCTGCCTAAGAAACGGGCCCACAGCCTGAATCGCTATGCTGTGTCTGATGGTGAACAGGAGCGGGACGAGCTAAATGTGCCAGATTCAGGAGTAAAGTATGCCACAGTACAGAACCGGGTGGGTCGCAGCAACTCAATGAAAGGGCAAGCAGACACAAATGTCAACCGAAGCCAGTCCTTTGCGCTCAGACAGAAAAAGAAGGGTCCTCCATCACCCCTCCCCTCACCCCCAAACGCTCTAGTTCAGCCATCTCAAGCTCCAGTATTAATCTGACAGAATATGCCCAATGAACAAGCAGTGGAACCTCTTCTGGAGGTCCCCTACCAACCACAAAGACGTGCAAGCGACCTGGGTGGCACTGTAGACCGCAGGCAGTGCCGGTAGTGTGAGGAGCATTGCAGCCATGTTGGAAAAGTCCTCCATTGGTGGGGGTGCCAAGGGTCTCGCTTTACAGAAGTCTGCAGGTCACTATCTGCTGGTAAGTGTGTTGTCATTGTGTCTTTGCGATGATACTTACAGTGGGGAAAATATTTATTTGATCCCCTGCTGATTTTGTAAGTTTGCCCACTTACAAAGAAATGAAGGGTCTGTAATTTTTATGGTAGGTTTATTTTAACAGATAGAGACAGAATATCAACCAAAAAATCCAGAAAAAAACACATTATATAAAGGTTAGAAATTGATTTGCATTTCAGTGAGTGAAATAAGTATTTGATCCCCTACCAACCAGCAAGAATTCTGTCTCCCACAGATTGGTTATTTGCCCATGTGGAACACAGATTAGTCCTGCCACTTTAAGAATTTACTCCTAATGTCAGCTCGTTAGGTGTATAAAGGACACCTGTCCACACAATCTGTATCTAACATTCCAACCTCTCCCACCCCCATGAGCAAGACCAAAGAGCTGTCAAAGGATGTCAGAGACAAGATTGTAGATCTGCACAGGGCTTGAATGGGCTACAATACCATCAGCAAGAAGCTTGGTGAGAAAGAGACAACTGTTGGTGCGATTATTCGGAAATGGAAGAAATACAAAACAACCATCAATCGGCCCCGGACTGGAGCTCCATGCAAGATATTGCCTCATGGGTCCGAATGAACATACAAATGTGTGGATCACCCCAACACCCTGAAAAGCTTGTTAATGAATTTAGGCAGTTGGGACCACAGTCACCAAACAAACCATTGGTAAGCACACTACGCCGCAATGGACTGAAATCCTGCAGTGCCTGCAAGGTCCCCCTGCTCAAGAAGGCACATGTACAGGCCCGTCTAAAGTTTGCCAGTGAACATCTAAATGATTCAGAGAAGGCTTGGGAGAAAGTGCTGTGGTCAGATGAGACCAAAATTTAGCTCTTTGGCATTAACTCGGCTCGCTGTGTTTGGAGGGAGAGAAATGCTGACTATGACCCCAAGAACACCATCCCTACAGTCAAGCACAGAGGTGGAAACATTATGCTTTGGGGATGTTTTTCTGCTAAGGGTACAGGACAACTTTACAGCATTAAGGGGCAAATGGACAGGGCCATGTACTGTAAAATCTTGGACAGAGACCTCCTTCCCTCAGCCAGAACACTGAAGATGGGTCATGGATGGGTCTTCCAGCATGACAATGACCCAAAACATACCGCCAAGGCAACAAAGGAGTGGCTCAAGAAGAAGCACATTAAGGTCATGGAGTGGCCTAGCCAGTCTCCAGACCTAAATCCTATAGAAAATCTGTGGAGGGTGCTGAAACTTTGAGTTGCCAAACGACAGCCAAGAAACCTTAAGGATTTAGAGAGGATCTGTAAAGAGGAGTGGATCAAAATCCCACCTGAGATATGTGCAAACTGAAATGACATCTCGTGCTCACCCCCAATCCCCCACTCAAAGGTCCCATCCACACCCAGCAGCCCAGCCTGTGGAAACTAAGGAGGCTGCACTTCAAGGACCTGCTGTCTCGGTACCACTCCTGTGCCTGCCTCCAGAAGGCGACGAAGCTTGTGATGAATATGGTCTGCCTAAGAAACGTGCCCACAGCCTGAATCGCTATGCTGTGTCTGATGGTGAACAGGAGCGGGACGAGGTAAATGTGTCAGATTCAGGAGGAAAGTATGCCACAGTACAGAACCGGGTGGGTCGCAGCAACTCAATGAAAGGGCAAGCAGACAAAAATGTCAACCAGACCAACTACAAAAAACGCCTTACCTCTGTGCTTGTCAACAAGGGTTTCTGCAGTACTAAGTCATGTTTCGCTTGGGGATCAATTACTTATTTCACTCACTGAAATGCATATCAATTTCCAACCTTTATATAATGTGTTTTTTTTTCTGGATTTTTTGGTTAGTATTCTGTCTCTATACATTAAAGTAAACCTACCATAAAAATGACAGACCCTTCATTTTTTTGTAAGTGGGCAAACTTACAAAATCAGCAAGGGATCAAATAAATATTTTCCCCACTGTAGTATTTATCATAGAAATGTATTTTGGCAATATCTAGTTCAGTAAAACAAGATTGTTTCTCTTCAGGTGGGTTCTGCAGGAGGAAAGCAGCGTGATGCCATTGGTTTGGATGGAGAAGTAGTGAACCGTCGCAGGACTATTAGTGGGCCGGTCACTGAGTTAGTAGCAGCTGCTAAGCGAGGACCACAGCCGGAGCCAGTCCAGGATAGACAACGCAATGAAACCCAGCCAAGCTCTAGTGGGAGCTTAGCAGAGAACCTTCCATTTGCTGATGATGGAAACCTCACTATCAAACAAAGACCTAGACAGAGCAAAGATGAGACTGAGGAGGGACTAGAAATGTCATACTCTTCACCCCAGGAAGACCCTTCATCTGTGGATGCCACAGCCTCGCTGAAAAGGACGGTCCAGAACACCAAGCAGCAACCAAATGGCACCAAGTTCCAACTCACAGAGTCAAATACAGTTAAGCGCCGCCCCAAGAACAAAGACAAAGATACAGAAGAACTCCAGGACGGGCAGATGCTTGTACCATATGAGAATGGAACTGGCACCATTAAAAGGCGCCCTGTGTCAGAGGTGACTGTTTCAGAGCAGCCCAGGCCACAGGAACATCCTGAGAACTCGCCTCGTCGGGACAGTGCAGACCTGGAAGGCCATGTTACTGAGAGTGCCCCTCGTAAGTCCGTCAAACCTCCGGTGTCCCCCAAACCTGTTCTGGCCCAGCACATGAAGAAACAAGGACCGCCGGCTGCCATCACCAAGAAAGCCCCATTTCCTGGACCAACTGGGGCACCTGGCAGCCCAGGTACTACACAGTGTGGCCCTTTCACTTGCCCTGTCTTTACACAATTATGTGAGTATCCCGTAAAACCCTGTAGCATTTAGACCTTGTTGCATCAAATTCTGCTCAGTCTCTTTTCCCATCTCTCTCCCTATCTCTTTTTCTTCTATTTACAGTTGAAGGAAAGAAAGTACCTCCTCCAATTTCACCGAAACCTACACCTCCTCCCACAGCTCCCAAACCATCCAAAAATGTTCTGCAGTCTTTAAATGCGACAACTAATCCCACTCCCACGCCCTCTCCAGCCAAGCAGACTGTCACCAGAATGGCCAGCACAGCTTCTGCTCAGAACAACCACCCTGTCAAAGCTACAACCCCACCAGCCTTGAGTGCGCAGACCCCACACACACCCCAGTCTCCTCACACCCCACAGACACCTCAAACACCCCAAACCCCACAGACACCCCAAACTCCCCAGACATCAGGTCCCCCAACCCCCATCCCTACACCACCACCTGTGAAGCCCCCTCGCTCCTCAATCAGTGGGGTGTCCATGGACAGTTCAGCTGGATCAGCGTTTGTCGCAGGGGTAGTGACAGTAGATGCAGTGCACCAGAAGATAGAGGAGACCAGTGCCTCACTGGCTGCAGCCCTGCAGGCAGTCGAAGAGAAGATCAAGGAGGATGGGCAAAAAGAGTGAGTGTCAAGAAAAAATGTTTTCAGTGACATTCCTGTAGGAATCTTAGCATTTCATTTCAAGTAGTTTCTAACTTTTTTTTCTAGTCTCAAGTCCTTCAAATCAAGTCAGCAGTTTTGAGGCCACATCTGTGGTTATTAAGAAGCAAAGACTTTAAAGTAGGAATGTCTCGAGTCGATCTCAAAGATGATTGGGCCGATTAAGCGGTTTTTAACTGATCGGTATTGGCTATCCTGAGCCTGATCCTTATTTTATATCAGCTGTCATGCTGGTTTTGTGCAGTAGGTGGCGACGTGCACCTTGTGGTAGGTTTGCCAACCTCCATTAAAATAAAAAGACGCCAAAATGTGCGTGTGATTTGCGAGAAACAATGAGGTCTGTTCCAATGCATTCGATCTTCCATGTTTAGCATTTTTGATGTGCACTTTAGTAACAAAACACTCGAAATTTAACTTATTTATTTACCGTTTACTTTTAACTGCCATCAGACTGTCTGAGACATCGCTGTCATAACGTGTTGCTTTGGGTTGCGTCTTGCTTCGGACTTGACTGACAGACTGGCATTCTGACACGGCAAGCTTCATGCTTTCTAACCTTATCTCCATTTTCACATGGTACATACATTTGAGCCCCTGTGACTGGGAAACTCTCTGCACATCCATGTGTACATTGGATTGATTTTAATAACTTTAATTTACTCGAAATGTGCCCTAAGCACTAGGAAAATACTAGTATCGGATTGGGACTTTGTATCGACAGATACTCAATATTCAATGACTCGGATCGGGGGCACAAAAAACCTGATTGGGACATCCCTACTTGAAACACTTTTTCACCGTCAGGTTGAGTACAGTGAGTGATGGTATCAGGATACTATAGTAATTTAAATATTTTTGCATAAAATGTTATCAAACCAAATTTTATAATTAAGGGCAAATTCTTTTAAACTTTTGAACTTTTCTCTTAAATTCACCACTGGGGATGTGTTGACCGAAGAAATCTATTCGTGTCACTTGCAGCCACATTTTTTTAAATTCCTAAATTATATTTAAGTATGTGTGTGTTTTGATCCACAGCTCATTGGCGGAAAACAAGAGCACAGTGAGCATCCTAGACGACATCGGCAGCATGTTCGATGACTTGGCCGACCAGCTGGATGCCATGCTGGAGTGAAGAACACAGCCTGTGTCTCTGTGGCACAACCTCAGGGCCCCTGGAGAGCACAAGGGCACAATGACCAACAACAAACCCACCTATCCCGTCCTAATCCTCATCCCTGGCTCCTCTAACCCCCCTTTTCTCCTCCCCCATCTCTCCTCTCTCCCTCCGAGTTGGTTTGCACAAACCCGAGCTGATGTACCTCAGGACTGGGCAGAAGGCCATCCAGGGCTTTAAACATCAAAGACAGAGCAGAGGGTGGAGAGCAGAGGTTGGGTTTTAATACATAAAGCTCAACTCTCTGTCAATGAAATATCTCTATCTACCATGAGCAATGAGTAGTAAAATAATACGAAAACAATAATAACTGTATATGAAATAATAGTATGGTATGTGTATATTGTAAGCATGAGGAAAGTTTGTATCTTTAAAGAAAAAAATCTCATAGTGAGAGTCATGCATTAGTACAGTTATATATATATATAAATATAAATAAATAAACATTTTTATGTTTTATTTAATGTTCAATGTAACATACAGTGTTGAAACATTTCAAATTCTATAAACTTTGATGACAGATAGTTTATTTTTCTAAGATATCTTGAGTAAAAAAAAAAAAAAAAAAGATGAATAACATCCTGTATGCTTGGGGCGGTGCTCGCTGAAGAGTGTTGTGGGCTGTGTTGAATGTAGTGAAGTGACTGAAGTGGCTGTTTCACCCCCTGCTCTGTGCGTGCTCTGGGATCCTGCTCTGTGCTGCTGTGACACTTTATGTTTCCACTCACGTTCTGCCTGTGTGAACTCATACATTCCTGCTCCTGCACAGCCTTCCTCCTTCACCTGCCCTCTTTCTCCTCCTGCCCTCATCATGTGGTGTGTCCTGTGTGCCTTAATATGAGAGGTGACCTCAGTGCTTCTAACACACACAAGCAAACTGGTTCAAACTGAGAAAGGTCCGGTGTCCATGTGGGAGGCATTACCCTGTGTGCTCTGATTTGGAGAGGAGTGACCTCATTCTTGGACATCTCCATGCTTCAGTCATCTGCAGCAAGGTGATAAACAGTTTAGGCCTTGAAGTCGACATGAATTGTCAGTTTACTTCCATGATGTGATGTATTTCCAGGATATGCAAGGAAAAATTTTAAGGAATGCAGTTGACTGGATGATGAAAGTAGGCACTGGATACCAGAATAGCTATTGGTTAGTATTATGCAATAGCCTGTGTGGCCTATGTAAAGTGCAATGATAAATTGTTCAAAATGAGACCAGGATCATGCATCTAATAGGGTTATGTTGACTTTGACTATATGAGTGACCTCAGAAACACAGGCGATAAAAGGGTCCATTGAAGGTTGACGGCTTGCAGAAGGTGAGACGTCAGGAAGCACAAAGTGAGGAAGTTGCAAATGTGTGTGTGTGTGAGTTGCATAAAACAGGAATCTAAAAGAAACATGCATGTACAGACTGACAGTGAACTAACAAGGATTTCGCAAATGTTGATGTGGCTTGATGCTCAGTATTTCCACCTTCCCAAGGAATCTTCTTAGCTTAAGGGTCTGTGAGTTTGGACAGGTGTAGTTCCATTGGAAGCCTGCATGCAGTCTAATCTCAGCACATCGCTCAGCGGCTGTTTAAGGGTGTGAATGTACCATGGTGTGCCTGCTTTGTTTTGCATTCCCCCCCAATATCATCCAGACAGATATTTCCTTAATGACCAAAGTAAGAACACCAGTCCAAGATGCAGTTAAGCTTGGGTCCATAACTTATTCTGAAAAACATAGCAGTATCTAGGTTAAGCATATTCACTTTATAGGGACACATTGAGGGTAGACTGAGTGATGCTTTTACAGTTGTAAAGTTTGGTCTCTGTAGACATAAGATGTTTCCAGATGCCATGCTCTCTCATTTATAGTGGGAGTGCAGTTCGCTGTTATGACAGCACCGGTCACAAGTGAACCTCTTGCAAGCCTCTGAATGTCATTATCTCATTGCCAGCAAACTCAGTCTCTCATTATCTTTAATCGTCTGTGTTGCCATGACAATCTGCCTGCTCATTTTTAGAATCGTCACAGTATCAAAATGATCTTAAATGTAATTAAAGAAAGGGCCCAAAGGAAGGGGACACAAGCAAGAAAAGTAGTTGAGTAGGTCCCACAATGCTTTACACACTTTCAGTAGCTCCATATATGCTTAACCCCTTCTCCGGTTCTCAGAAGAATATTTGTAATATTTAAGTTATGAACAGAGATTATTATAGATGTTTTCAACAAGTATTTAATGATGCAGCATCAAGGGGGCTTGTTGATGAAACTGCAAATATTTGAGATAAGTGTTTTAAATGAATTGTAAATGGTCATTTTTTTTAGAACTTGTTTTCTTTTTTAAGGTAGCTTTTTGTGATAAGTTTTTTGACTGCCATGTCTTATTGAATAAGTTGTATATTATGCAAATGTTTTTTTGTTTTTTTTAAACATGTATGTGCCTTGCTTTAGTTCTTTTCATTTTGTTTTTCATGTTTAAACAATGTTTAGAGGATATGTGGCCGGTCTTTGTCCATCAGATGTTCAGAATGATATCCCTTTTTGTTGCGGTCTGCTCTGTGGACAGAGCGCAGATGTCTGGCATGGGAATGGCTTTTATAAAAGCTTTATCATGCTCATCGCTTCAAAGAACTGGGTGTCGATCCAGTGTTAATTGAGTTGTTACGGCCCTGTCCCCCTTCTTCTGTATATATAGCTGGATGTTTGTCACTGAATCTTCATCCTTTTTTAAAAACTTGTTTTCGCCACTTTAAAATTCTCATTCCGTCATTTACTTATTGTCATGTTTGCTTGTCTTTTTTTAATGCCAGTGGGGGGAAAAAACAATGGAAAATAAGGAAATTCTGAAAACACTTGGCGCAAGATGTTATTTAATAATGAAAGCTGTTTTCAATTCCATCCTATTTGCAGAGACATTAAAAAAAAAAAGACAGAAAAAAGAAATCTGCACTGCTCAGTGTGTGCAGGCTGTATATTGTGTTGATGTTCTGCCATTGACTTGTATGAGACCTGCTGTGACTGGCATTGGGAACAGTGGTGTGCTTGCAGTGACTGCATCAACAGCCACCTGCTCTAAATAAACATTATATACAAACACTCTCATAGCCGTCCAATTACTGAACACCAACATGACCAGCTGGAAACGCCATAGTGTTTCATTAGTTAACATATAAAATACTAAGTACTCCTCAAAAAAAAAAACTAACAAGCTTGTACCAAAGGGCCACACAGCCCTTGGCAGGTTTATTTCTCAACTCAAAATGCATTAAGGACACTAGAGGGAGTCAATGCCATATTATGTGTGAGTAAAAGACTCCAATTCACTCAATACAAGCATTAAAAGTTTATGTATTTTATACAAGTAACTTCAGTTGGAACAGAGTCTTCAAGCTCATATCCTCTCTCAGCTTAATGAGGGGGGGGGGGAAATTCTGCTGAAATCTTGTCCTAAATGTGTAGAGCGGGATCGAGTTGCTCTATGCCACAAAAAGGCACTTTGATATCCAAAATAGCAGCTGTTTTTATGCCTTTGGTCTTGGATTAGCATCGACTTATCTAGCACACTTCAGGTTAAATGGAAGTTCACCCAAAAATGAAAGTTCTGTCATTTTACCCATTTCACAAAGGTTTTGAACAATTTTGGTTACCATACTTGGTTACTTACTTGCATTGTATGGACAAAAAAACATTTATAAAAAATATATTCCACAGAAGAAAGCAAGTCATACAGGTTTGGGACAACATGAAAATTAGTAAAATATGACTAATTTTAGATTATTCTTTTTTGGGGCGAATTATCAGTTTAAACTGAGAGAGGAACTCAACTTCACATTAATGCAACACAGTGTTCCCTTCCCCTCCATTGACCTCTTCAATGTTATGCTGGGATGCTCAGTGATAATGAAATAAGTGCTTTACGCTCAAACTAATTACTGTTATTCAGTTCAAAATTGTTTAGTAACTAGCATGAATTACATTATAAAAATCTTACTAGATTTGCATGGGCAAAATCTGGCTTCCACGGCAAACATGGAAGCACGCATGAAGCAATTGCACCTTTGGTAAGGAAACATCACATTATTTACACAAAATCATGATGGTTGAGCAGGTCATTACAGCGTCATACAAAGGTTTCACATCAGTCAACAGGCAGTTAGAAAATATCTGAGCCGTTCTGGGCGCTCAGTTGGCACTGTCAAATCGGAGATAAAAACATGGGTACTGTGTTGTCCAGAACAATGCTTTGCTGTTTCAGGCCCAAGTTGGTGTAGTGTAGGTCTTCATTCAGCCCTAGGATGATGGTCGCTCCATGCATCTCCACTGGCGTCAGACTGAAGTTTAGGCACTCACTCAGTCGTGAGACTGCAGCTCATGAAGGTCAAAGTTCAACACTCATCGCTGAGGCCACTGACGCAGCAGCTTTTCCATGGACTGCAGGGAACATGACCTTAGACTGGAAGTCTTACCAAATCTAAATAATACTTTCATAGGAAACGATCGTGTGTGAATACATAAAAAAACAGTGTTGTCATGTTTATGACGAATGTTGGCGGTCCGCTGGGCCTTCATAAATACTGAAGGTTTGGAGGTTCTGTTTGCGGTCAAGAGGTGTCTGGTAAGAGGAAAGCAAACGAGCAACATCCATCCAGCACATGAAGCAACAGTTTACTGCAAAATTAACAAGGTACAGACGCCCAAGTCCATAGGGTACAGAATAAAAACATTTCTGGTCCAACGCATGTTGTAATGTTTTCTTGAATAATATTCTTATTCATACTATAAGTCTGTGCATCAGAGTCCATGTAGTTTCTGAGTTCCAGGAGATTAGAGACACATTACTCAACATGTTGACAACTAATAATGATTAGCGGTCACGTTTAGCACGTCCACACCTGAGAAGAGAAAACAGAATAAATTGTTAGAGTTCATACAGTGAAAGATCTGATTCCAGTAGAAAAGGTTCAAGGAATAGTGTACATGGACTTGTTTTAAATTAATGCTCTTCTTTTGAACTTTCTATTAAAGAAAAAAAAAACAAGCACACCACGGACAGCGTGAGCAGCAGATTGGTGGAAGGAGGTAGGGGCCGAAGTCCCCAATGAGGCGTCGGCGCAAGCTTCGGTGACCCGCCGCTCAAACCCTATTCGCACACGGGGTCTTGATGGGACAGATGATGGACAGACCGAGTTCCGCCAGTGACCACCCAGAAGCGACGAGCAACCTTGTAGCCAATCAGCAGTAAGGGGCATGTCTACTCATGATGTGGAGGAGAGAGCGTTCAGTACACTGGATGGACATTAGCGAGCAGAGCGACAGAAAAATAGAGATGGCAGATAAAAAAACAAAATAGGAAAATGTCTGCGGAACAAACGGCGGCTTAAGGCACTAAGGCAAGAAGCAGGACCCGGGTAATACGGAAACCGTTTCCAGCGGAGACAACTCAGGAGCGGAAAGGCTGCGACAACGGCGAGGTTGCTTGTTTCTTCCGATAGGTGGGTGACGTGGACCCGTGGGGGGGGCACCAACGACAGCGGACGGGGCCCCTCAAGGAGTCCCGGCGTGGTAACCGGGGTCTATAGACGGCGTTAGATAGTAGCAGGCCTGCAGCCTGGCGTCGCCGAGCGGGCAGGGGCTACGCGCACAACGACAGGGGAAGTCGAGCAAGCGCCGAGAGCGCTAGGCGGCCCACCACATGCGCCCTTTTTGACATTTTTTTTTCGGTTTCCCACAGCACGCATGCGAAGGAAGCAGTTTTCTGTCGGGGATTTCGTGTGATGGTGTTTTTCGCTCATAGTCAAGATTTGATAGGAAAGGAGAAGGAATACGAAAAAAACGAGACGAGGAGACAAACACCTTAATGCAATGACCTTAATTGAGCTGACAATTAGCTTCCCCCCTTGCATCACAGGAATTAACATTCTTTTAAATATACAATTCAAACTGTAAAATATTTCACAAAAAAAAAACATACAAAAACAATCCCCAACTGGGTGATATTGATCATGTAAATGCAGCGTTGGTGAGCTTAAGAGACTTCTTTCAAAAACTTTGTTTAAGTCTTACCAACCACAAACATTTGAACAGTTGTGTACACATCATTTAAAGTACAAAGAGGTACCCTATTTCTGGCCAAGCTACAGTTGAAAGCAGGTCCCCGAACTCATTGGCGAGTCTCTGACTTTACAGTGGTCTACGCTCCAGAGAAGAGTCTTCCTTGGACACAGCGAGGCGTCACATACCCTTGTGCCGCAGCGAGGCTGGTGCAGATATAAGGCCGACATGCTCCACACTGCACCACCACGTGTATCATTACTATTTTTACCCCCCATATGCCCAAAAGAGGTGCACCCACACGCAGCCCGGCCCCATACTTCATTACCCACCCGACCGCGAGTAACCCAAGCCTTGTCCTTACCCTAAGGGAGCGATCATAGGAGGCACTGAACACTTTGGTCTGATCGGGGGTTGAGATGACGGCCAGGGCATACACTGTGCCCACGTGGCCCGTCAGCGTCCGCACCTGCTCTTTGGACTCAAGGTACAAAGCAACGCTATCACAGATCGAGCGGATATGTGGACGAGGCGCCAGGCGCCGATGTATTTCTCCCGCGCCCCACGCTGCAAGAGGTGATGTCACAACCACCCCTTCCACCGCAAGACTCTACCATTTTCAGGTTTCCATGATCATTACCCTTGCAATTAAAGCTCTGCAGGGCGTAAGAGATTAATACTACTTACATGAATAAGGTTCTCGTAGGTGCCACAAACTATATGGTGATTGGTGACTGCAATGGAGTACACACTGCCTCCAGATGTCTGGAGCACATGGACACACTCCAGAGAACGGATGTCCCAGATCTGAGGGGAAATCCACAAAAATCCATTTCATTTAGTGACACTAGATAGGTTCTGCATGAGACATTAAAGGGGTGGTTGATTGCGATTTCACTTTTTTAACGTTAGTTAGTGTGTAATGTTGCTGTTTGAGCATAAACAATATCTGCAAAGTTACAAAGCTGAAAGTTCAATGCAAACGGAGATGTCTTTTAAAATTCTGGCAGTTTAATGCCTACAAAAACGGCTGGTAGGGACTACAAAAAGTTACTTCCCGGGTTCGTGACGTAACAAACCCAGATAAACCCCGCCCTCGGGAAAAGGCAGCAAAGGGGGCGAGGCCATGCTGCGCTGCTTTAGAAAAGAGGAAGAGAAAACTAGAGGAGCACGTAAACTCTATTCATATATGAATCGTGATTCTGTCTTCTAACGATTCTAATGGATTCACAAGTTTCAAAATCAATGTCCTAAAGCAGCGGTTCTTCATACTGTTCCTCGCGTCCCCCTGCTCTGCACACGCTCTGCATCTCTCTCTCATTCAGCTCAGCTCCAACAATGAACTGTTACAATTATACACTTATTTTCACATAGTTATGAGAAGCGTTAAACATGGACGCATGCAGTTGCTGTACTGTATTAAAGCTTTAATCAGGATAAAACCGTATACCAAAATTTAACATAAGCAGTAGCATTTACAAATAACAGCGTATCTAAAAGTATGAGACAACAAACAAAAAACATAGGCCTACCATTAAAAGCAGTACTTACACAGGTTCTGCACGATCCTCTTCAATAATATCCTCTGCTTCTCAATCGGGCTCAAACTGATAAGCGATATTAACGATGCCATTGTTTACAATACAACCGGAGCACATGCCGCTGAGGTGAGGGCCGGGACATTTAGAAGTGTCACTATCCCCGAGGCCGCCGCCAACCGACCGACCACGCCAATCACAATACACTGGGCTAGCTAACCAATCAGAGCCCATCGCCTATTTATGAGTGTGGGGCTTCATAAAAGCAGGAAATGATCAACATGTTTCTCAGAGAAGGGACAGAGTGGTGTGGAATAAAGGTAAATTGTGAAAACTAATTAGACTGCACCCCATAAACACAATCAAGCCTAGGAAAAAAAACTGTGAACCACCCCTTTAAAAGAATGTGTCCAAAAATATACAAATAAATAAATATATATATATATACACATACACACACACGTATGAAAAATCAACAGCCAAATTACTGGTGGAGAACCACAGTACACAATCCTGTAAAGAGATCAACCAATTAGAGAAGTCATTGTTTCCATGAAAATGAAATGAGAAGAGTGCAAAAAAAGTGGAACGTGAATGATGTAATCAAGTCAGTCTCCCTACACTCTCAATTTAAAACTTGAATATTTGTATACATTTCAATATTCAACAATATATTTTGTATTCTGTACTCGTGATCAATGACTATAAGTTAATAGTTTATATTGCATCTTTCACAATGCTTTTATGGGCTGTGTAGCTCATTGTCACACTTTTTTTTTTTTAAACCTTTTTTCCCTTTTAGTACTTTTTGTTCAAATTAAAGGTAATGTGATTAATCTCAGAGTTATTTTGTTTGGTTCATTACTTTAACTCGCTATAATTCTTTTTTTAAATCACTATGGAAGCAATGAATGAGAATTAGTCCACATAGTTTGCTAAAAAAAGCAGTGGTCGCTGTAGCACTCTATAGTGATGGAGGAGCGTTTCTATTTATTTGTTCTCTCTCTGTGAGCATTTGTAGCAGTCTGTAGTCAGCTTCCTGTCAGAGATCTCTGGAGTCTTAATTAGGCAACTTGAGACAACAAGCAGCTTTGGTCTGTCTTATCTGGTTTTACAAACAACTCAGAGAACTGTTCTTTTTTTTTTTACCAGTTAGACTGAACAGTAAAGGAACTAATGAGAACAGCTTCAAATCTGAAAGCCTAACATTACTGTTTCAGAATTTATATATATAAAACAGGGCCATTTAAAAAATGAGGACAGAATCACGGAATACATTACGCTATATATCTTAATTTTTAAGATGCTGCAAGGAGTATGTAAACTTATGAGCATGACTGGATGAGAAAGCTGACCATCATTATTCAATATGTATATGGTCCTTTATGATGAAGTCTGGGCGTTCCTGAAGCAGTTCAAAGTTTAACACTTCTAACCTTTATGGTTTGATAAGACCCGCTGTACAGATGATTCTGAGAAGCGACCAGAGCTCGAACCCAGTGATTCAAGCCAGTTAGTTCCTTCTTTAGCTTCAGCTCTGTGCCCACAATATCCCACACCTACAGAGGGAGAGAGAATGAGAGAGAAAGATGTCCAATCACTTGAAGAACACTTAGAATTAGTAAACTGGAAAGTCCCAGGGAGATGAGATCATTCTACTTTTAAGCCTCCACTTCATTCCTCCCACACATCACCATGGTGATACGAGCTCAGCATGTGCTCTTCTGACGGACTCTCAGAGCCAAGTGGATCTAATTCTGCTCCACTCGTGCCTCAGTAACTTAAGTCTGTGCTTTTCTCTTCTCTGCTGGAGCACCGATCGCATCCTCCACATCACTTTAGGAAAACCGTACACAGCTAACGTGCACATCAGCAAATGGGGCAGAATAAAGCTCAATATTAGCTGCTTGATTGGGCTCGTGTCTGTAGACATGCACATCATCTCTTCAACAGACACCACTGACCTTAATGGCTTTGAGAGAGCCGCTGAATAGCATGTTGTGTGAGGACACCAGAGTGCACACTGGGTTGTCATGTGCTCGGATGGTGTTCACTTTCTGCAGGGTCTGAATATCCCAAACCTGTAGGAGAACAAGCACATGTCTGCATTAGATGCACATAGACCATGTCATGCACAGTATGATTCCTCTGAAAAATGTATTTCAGGAACACTCACAATAATGGTGCAGTCAGCTGAGCCACTGTAAAGCTTGTTTCTGCAACAGAAAGGAGAAAAGAACATGAAACAACATCTGCAACCCATTTTACTTTCACAATCCTTTCCATTGTCAATTTGTTAATTTATTTTTACAGTTTATTTGTGCAATTTTTTTGATAAACCTAAAATTTAAAAAAAAATTATACTTCTTGAACACCTAAACATTTATTTGTAACATTGTTCATATTTATAACAATTAACAATATATTTATATATTTTTTTTTGTTTAAATATCATGTCAGTTCAAAACCCTCAAAATGCTTACCCCTGAATGCACAATGCCAACACTATGCCATCATGGCCCTCAAGGGTCTTCTGGCACTTATATGTGGTGCATGTGTCCCAAACCTATATGGAGCATAGAAGTACAGGCAATTTATACAAATGAAGAGGGATGCACATAAACCAAAGCAACAGAAAGCTGATGGGAGGTTAAATTACCTTGATGGACTTATCTGATGACCCACTAAAGAGAAGATCACCAGTAGAATAGACACACAAACACCACACTGGACCCTGGTGTCCCACAAAAGTACCCTTGCATTTGAAGATCTGCTGGGGATCGTAGGCTACAAAACATTTCATACAGTCAGACAATGACATATCTCATTATCCTCACAGAAAGTAGGAGTATAAATGAGGAAGAGACACTCACAGCCCAGTATACCCATATTGAGCCTGGCATTGATGTGAGACAGTTCATCCTGCAAAAGGAGGGATGGGTTAGAAGGCTCTTAATACTAAACCACCACAGTTGTACATCTTGATTTGGTAAAAACCAGAGTGAAGATAGACAAACATTCAGCATGGAAGCATCTCGTCTGAACTCCATCAGATCTTCACTGAGTTTACTCTGGTTCTCATCCAGCACATCTGCCATATTAGCACAAGAAAGGCCCAACAAGATGAACATTCATGCATGTTTTGGCCTAAAAACTGCAAGTAGTTAAGAGTTAGTTTCCTCACCGAACTTGAGTTCCAAGTTCTTCTCCAGCTGATCTAGTTTCTCAGAGAGTTTGCCCAGCATGGAGCGCAGGAACGAGATGTCCTGGTCCTTCTGTGCCAGTGTCACCTGCATCTCATGGAATCTGTCATCCGTCTGCTGGAGAAACTCCTTCAGCCCCTCGAACTTACACACCTCCAGGTGCGTCTCATATGTGTCCTGATTCCCGATGAAGGTGCAACTTTAAATTAAAAAAAAAAAGGTTAAAGGTTAAAAGATAAAAATATTTTATGTCCTCATCTATGGAACTGAAGGAAAGATTGTTAGCTTTTCCAAACAGCCATACCCATATTTAGAGTGAGGGCACTTAATGTGTTCACACTCTTTCAGATGGGCCTCCAGGTTCATGGTGAGCAATGGAGGGCAGTTGGGGTTGTTGGGACAGCGAACAGGTCTGTAGTCACAGCTTAGTTCATGATCTCTGTCACACACAATCCTAAGTCATTACACTCCATTTGCATGACTCATGACTATGTCGCAACAATAGAAATTAAACGCTGATATTGTGAAATCCAATGAACTGGTGTACTCACTTCCTGATGCTAAGCTTGATGGTGAAAGGACAGCCAAGCGGGTCAACCTCAAAGGCACCAGGTTTGCCCGAGGCAGCTGGCTGACAGCCGTACTTGCAGTGGATGAAAAGCTCTCCGATTTGCTCGGCCACCGCAATGTTATTCACGACCACTGTGAGCTTGGAATTGTCCACGGGGCATTTCTCTGTAGAAACACAGGTTATTGGCAAATGTATGTATGTCGAAAACATAGCTCAGACCAAGAGCATGAAATTAGAGATTCAGCATGGAGAGGAAATGAAACAGGAACTGAGCTAGAGACCTGCACTTGGTCCAAAATTAACTTTAAGGCACTTGTTCCAACGGCGAGCAAATTTGGAAATAAAAAAATATATATTCAAACAAATTTCATTAAGTATTCAGACCCCCTCATTTTCTTTCACATTTTACGTTGCACCCTTCTCTAAAAAATTTATTTTTCTCTGTGAATTTAAAATGATTAACCTCACAAAAAAAAAAACCTTCAAAACTGATTAAGATTGGCATTGTTTCATTATGATTTAATATAAAAATTATTATACACGTGTTGCCACATGCGGTTCTAGATGGATACGTTCTAGGCATCCTCGATGGTAAGTTTTCCCCTCAGATGACATTTGATGAATGATTGACAACGGATGTCTTCTGCCGTAGATATCAGATCATATCAGATTTTCACTCCATGATTATTGTGGCCAAAATATTTCACAACAACATTACTGTGATAGAATCTTTGACCAAAAGAATAATGCTGTTAGTCAAATTCATGTTTATTTTGTGTTTTCTCTTTTTTTATTGGCCAATGAATCACACTTAAAATATAAGTCCAGGAAAGCGTAGAGAGAGTTTGTAACCATAATTGCACAAAAGCATCCAAAAAGTGCTTCCTTCCTCACTACTGGCAGCAGCGGTCATCACGGGAAAGGTGAAAGCAAGACATATGTTTAGAGTAAAAATGCTCTCCTTACCTGAGGTCAAGGCACATCGCCTGCAGAATGTGTGCTGAGGTGACAAAGGAAGAGAAAAGAGACCACAATGAGAGCGAATAAAAGCTGAATTTTCATTTTCATCTACTCAGCTATTTGAAGTGTAATTCATCTCTCAACAGACACTTGTACTGTGGTGTCCAACAGCCTGACAGTGCCTTAGGAAACAGGTCAATGAGGCGTGCTGTTCACGGCCCAAGGTGACAGGATATCAATACATGGCCTAGAACCAGATCATGACGGGCAGCCCTATCCTGAGGGAGAGGTGAGGGGATGGCTGGCTGACTCACTCCGCAGGTGGTGATGACGGGGTCCTTGAACACGCTGCAGCACAGCTGGCAACAAAGCTTGACTGAGGGCTGCTCCGCAAACACCTGTGGCTCCTGGAAAGTAAAAGAGAGGGAGGGTGGTGTGGGAGGGAAGGGGGGGAGAGAGAGGAGAGAAGGAGAGAGAGAGAGAGAGAGAGAGAGAGAGAGAGAGAGAGAGAGAGAAAGTCAATCTCGTGCTGGGCACATGTGTAGGTCTGTCAGTCTTTTGCATCACTATACTAGATCAACATGTGAATAGGAAACAGAAGACTGCTGACACTCACTGTGTCTTCCTCTTCCTCGTGCAGGGAGAAGGTGGAGCGCAGCGACATGTTGGACTCGGAGTGCAGAGAGCGAACCGAGATGGCAGAGTCTGAGCGACGAGGGGTACTAATAGGCAGCTGCAGGGACAGAGACAGTTTGCATCTAAACACTTTTTAAAGGTCATTTAAATGTAATTTGGGGGTATTCCAGAAAGCAATTAGGTGACATAATGGGTAAGTGTAAGTACAAGTAAACAGATAACCTCAACTTTCAGGATTTGCAAGCAGACATAGCAACTTATTCTGTAAGCTTCTCCAGAGCAGTCTATTTTTCAGGGTTAGTTTACTTCAGAAGAATTCAGTGCACTGATGAGCCTTCAGTGAGATTTCACACAATATTAAATTACAGTTATATATTGTTTTTAATTTGAAAACACTAATATAACGTAACGTTTATTTAATTGTACTATAATTTATTTTATTCTCATCTCACACACGGTTGATCTCCTTCCACAAGTGTTTTTTTTTTTGTATGCGTGTTCACCGTGAACGTTCTCGAAGCTGTCTGAACTTACTCTTGGCTGTGTTTTTTTAACTTATAACTACAATTAAGAAAGGTTTAGATCAAGAGTTCTGGGTTTATGTAATTAAGTTGGTTTATGTGATTAAGTAATTGTGCTTTCTGGAATACCCCGCTGAGCATTACAAAAAGCCACTGAATCAGACACACTCCCTCCTAGACAACCCCATCCTATAAAAATACCTCTGAGCTTGCTGTAATCATCTCAGTGTTACCAAAATCAACAGTAGTAAAACTTTTCTAACTTCTGATTCAACTACCTCAGCTCATCTCATATACGGGCTTTCCTGTGAATGTCCAAAATGATCGACTAGAGGAAAACACCTTCTGATAACAGTCTTCTGATTCACTTAAATTTGGTGAAAAGCAAATCTGATTGTAAATATCTGAATTTCCATAAACTAATTTTGCACCTAGCCAGGCATTAAGAGCCACAAGAACGGTCTACGTCTTTGTAAATATTCAGGCCGTGGCTGTGTGAGAAATATATAAAAAAATAAAATAAAATAAATAAACTGTATGGTTTGACACTCTCTCTAAGCTAAGCCCTGCCCAAAGAGGAAATAAGCTACTCCAAAAGCTTGCTATTATGTACGTCAATGACAAAACTGAGGCGTTTGATTTCCATTCCTTAATATGTAAATGTGATTGGCTGTTTTGAAAAGGGATGGCGTCGTGATTACCATGCCATCATCATCGTCACGAGCGGAGTAGGTCAGAGTGCTGGAGGATGAAGGGGTTCTACGGTGCTGTTTGTAATTAGTTTCCGCTGAAATGAAAGAGCACAGCTACAAGCGACTGATTGAACCTTGTTGCTAGGCAAACGGTCAAAAGGATTTCTGCACAATCAATGCTGATCCGGGTCATTTTCAACACCAGCAATTTCTTTCATAGTGGTTTGAGGTACAACACTCAAAATGTAAATGTTAAATATTCATTTGATAATCTTTATTTTGTAGGAATTTTAAAACAGCTGTATCATAAGGGTTTATAAGGACAATTTATAATGTAGTTTTTGTGCCATATTTTAGTTTTTAATGACCATTTTCCAGCTTCTTATCGGACTCTAAATAGCCCAACAGATAATACTGACCTTTTGCTACTTGAGGGACTGCTGGAAACGTGGATCCAAAACTAGCTTCCATTTTCGTCTGCATACAGAAGAGTATGAAATAAGAAAACAATGAGAATTTTTGCTACTGAAGTTTTCACATATTTGTAATAATGTAAATAAATGTAAATACCCATTCGTTCTTACCCGGTTGCTGTTGTCAGGTGAGGGTACAGTAGTGGCACTTGCCACAGATCCTCCTGAGAAATGATCGAAGCGCGATGGTTTACTACAGCTCATAATACAGCAAAGCCCTGTAGAAAATATCTGCTGCAGCCTGTAGAAAAAGAGGGATAAAGTCACATTTCAAACATAAGATATCGGCCTATAAACAGACATGGATAGATAGATAGATAGATAGATAGATAGATCTCAACCACAGGACTGTTTAAAATAAGCTAGTACAATGTGATTAAAATGGTGAAAGATGTGTAGAAATGCTGACCTGCTACAGAACCCAATATACTCTCATTATGACATTCTTATCAAATGTAGCCTGTAACCTAAAATCTTAAGAAAAATTTGTCCATGAACACTTTTTGCGTCAACTAGCCCTTCTTGAAAAGCGTTGTTGTTTAAACGCGGCAAGGCACACTTCCTGACAGAACGTCAAAACAAATCACAGCGTTTCAAGTGTCAGAATAAACATTGACGGGGCTGAATGTTAGCAACACAGAAATCACAACTCGCACAAGACTAATGCTTTAGCTTTCCTTATGTCTCACACAACTGCTGAGAATCAAAATGCTCAAACGCACCAATTATAGACAAAAATGCTGTTAAAGTACGCAGCTCACTATGTTTTGAGACACGGTCAAGATTTTGCTAGCGGGTGACTGCTAAAATGTGGACGTTGTCCTATAAAGCAGCAGATAAAACGGAAATAAAACGCACAACATGTTTAGCGCATTATGTTAACACGGCAAAACACGCTAAAAGACAAACAAGCAGATACGTTTGATCATGTACTAGTGATTCGCGTGTCTGAAGTGAGCTGGCTAAGTTAGCTATGTTAGCTAGCTGACGAAGTTGGTTTGTCGAACAGCTTTAATAAAACACCAGATTTAGCTTTACGAGATTTAGCAAGATAGACCTCTAGCTTAGCTACAAAAGACATAAGATACATCTCGCATGCCTATTTAGCCAAACAAGGTCGGTTCTCACCATTGATGCTAAATCAAAGTCTGCATATGGTCCAATTTTAATTTTTTTCTCACACACCCAGACGCACATAACGTTACCAGAGGATTGTGGGTAATGTAGTGCGGATACAGCAAATACGCTTCATTGTCGGGAACTGACACAAGCAGTGCCTGGAATCGGCCGAGGCTTATTCCATTTCTTCTTCTTCTTCTGGTTCTTCTTCTTCTTCTTCTTCTTCTTCTTCTTCTTCTTCTTCTTCTTTCCAGTTTAACGGCGGTTGGCATCCAGCTTATTGGTGCATTACCGCGCCCTTCTGCTCCAGAGTGTGGATCAGATAATAGGTATCTATTCCCTTTTCCCACTAAAACTTACACAACACTCACATTGTCCCCTCACATTAATATCCACACACACATCATACATCAAATCCTGCTTAAAACCCCTGCTTCCCTTAAAAAAAGTAATCAATATTCTACTCTGTGCCCTATTTACTCACTGTGCTTAATAACCCTTGTAATGTGATCTCCTGCACCCCAATCTCCCTTAGTTTATTCTTCATTACCTGCCTCTGTGTTTCATATATTTTACAAGTCATGATCATGTGCTCCACTGACTCCTCTTCTCGACATCCCTCACACAACCCTGTCTCGTGCTTCCCTATCATCTTTAGTGTTTTATTCAGTGAACAATGTCCCAAGCTTAACCTAGTCATCACCGCATCTTCTCTCCTATTTCCAATTTCCATCCTTTCCTCTTTAACATTTCTCTGAATTTGATATAAATGCCTCCCTTTCTCCTCTCTTGCCACCTTATATTGACTTTCTCCCATATTATGCATTTAACCTCTGCTTTACTTACATTAACCTCCATTTCTATGTTCTCTTTTGTTAGTGCCCTTTTAGCCAGCCTGTCCGCCATCTCATTACCCCTAATCCCAACATGTGCTGGGACCCACATAAATCTTACCTGATATCCCTTATTAACTATTCTTGTGTTTAATTGAAGCACTTCATACAGGATATCTTGCCGAGCTTTTGAATGGAATGACCTTAAACTCGCTAAAACTGCTAAAGAGTCAGAGCATATCAAAACCTTTCCCTGCCCTTCCCTTTCCACCCATGCAAAGCAATTAAAATTGCCATCATCTCTACTGTATATACTCCTAATTTATTAGATGTTCTTTTACTAATTTCTATTTCTTTTCCCGGAATTGCCACCCCAAACCCTGTTTTTCCTGTCTCTGTTTTTTTAGCACCATCTGTATAAATTTGTATGAATTCACTATAATTACCTCCTACTCGGTTATTAAATACATTTTTAAAATTAATTTCTTCCATTGCTTTCTTTTTCTCCTTAAGCACAAACCAGTCTACCTCAGGCCAAGCAATCTTCCAAGGGGCAATCTCTGGAAAAACTACCGTAGGGCTTATTCGCAAGTTAAACCACCAAAGCAAGCACAAGCTTTAGTAAGTAGAGGCTCCAAGGAAAAAATGAGCCAGTGCAGTGAACGAGAAGAATGATTTGTTTCCTTGAAAGGTTTGTTCAAAACACTGACTGATTCATGTATTAAAAGAATCATTCACGAACAACACTTGACTTGCTGCAGGTCAACATGCACGTGTCAAATGTCACGTTACGCATTCTCTTATATTGCTTATAGCTGCATATTCTTGAATGTTTGTCAGGCTATTCTGTACCTACATTTCTATTTACATTATAATTCTGGGTCTACCATATTGAGTTAATTAGTTAAACGGAAGAGGGTGCTGTTTGCTCAGATCCTAAGTCTGGACATGAATTAAACTCCTCTGTAATTCACATGAACTCAGCAGATCAGTAAAGTCTGACAGCAAATATAGGTCGATCACTATAATTTAGACAATTATACCGTGATTGCCACCTTTAATTTATGCTGTTGTCTCTAGATGTTGATTAAAGCAACAATTCAGCCTCACCCCCCCCAAAAAAAAATACTTAGGCCATCCAAGATGTAGATGAGTTTTCATTCTAACCGCTCCCAGTGGATCCTCCGTAGTGAATGGGTGCCATCAGAATGAGCGACCAAACTGCTGATAAAAGCATCACAATAATCCACAAGTAATCCACACGACTCCAGACGATCGATTAACATCTTGTGAAGCAAAAAGATGTGTGTATGCAAGAAACAACTCCATCAAGATGCTATTGACTTAAAACTGTTGCTTCTGGTTAAAATGTGAGTCTTCTATCGATAATATTGCTTTCTCCAGTGAAAAAGTCAGACGGATGTACTGTTACTTCCTCTAAAGTAAAAAAATTGGGTGTTAATTAAGACAGCAGCTTGTCTTTGACAAATCTATTTCAAATGTTACAAAAAACAGCATCTTCCATCTAGAAACATATTGCCAAGTTCAAAACTGTTACCTGTTTTCTGATGCACAGAAAAGCTTAGTTCATGCTTCATGACCTCTAGCCGGACTATTGTAATGCACTGTAGTGGTAGTCCAAAATGAAGAGGCTGAGTCCTTACACAGGTCAAGAAAAATAGGATCATATGTTACTCCTAATTAGTCTCGTTGCACTGTGATACTATAAGTTCCGTATCAGTTTACAAAATATTATGACTACTACAAGGCCTTAATGGGTTAGCTCCTGCCGTACTAACAGGGTGGGGGTAACTCCTTACAAGTAATGCGAGTTACGTAATCAGATTATTTTTTCAAGTAACTTGTAAAGTAACGCATTACTTTTAAATTAACAAGAAAATATCAGAGTTACTTTTTCAAAAAAGTAACGCAAGATACTTTTTTTTCCAATTTATTGATTGACAGCTCTCCTGTCCCATGCTGTGAAATCAGAGCTGTTACTGTAGCTCTAAAATAAATATGAATATGCATTCTCACTCACAAAAAAAAAATAGATTCAGTATTCCTCAAAATTAATACAATTAATGCAACTCGGAATATGACGCAAACCGGCAATAATTAAATGTTAAACAACACAATATCCTTTATGTATTTAATCCCATACTATTAACCAATGTCTTTGCTTCTGAACTTCGATGATCCAGTTCAACCTCTTAATAGTCAATAAAATTACTCTAGACAAAAATTTTGGTGTGTCTTTTTATTGCTGGAAGTGTGTTGAAATGTCTTATTCGATTCTACTGTACGGATACGTAACTTTACTTTTCCTTCGCCTGGGCTTATTCATTTCACTTTTGGGTGATGAAAAGTCTTGTATGATTTGCGCAAAAATATAACTTTTTTATGTTTTAAAAAACAACAGCAGCCTTGTTCCTTATTTTAAAAGTAACGCAAAAGTAACGTAACATTACTTTCCACAAAAAGTAACTAACTTAATTAGTTACTTTTTTATGGAGTAGTACCGCAATATACTGTTTTTTATTGAGTTACAAAAAAGTAACTTTCCAACACTGTGTACCTAACTAGTCTTCTACCATGCTACAATCCATCACGCTCACTAAGGTCGCAAAATTCTGGACTTTTGGTTGTACCTAGGATATCAAAGTCCACTAAGGGAGGTAGAGCTTTTTTGCATTTGGCTTCCAAACTCTGGAATAGCCTTCCTGATGACGTTTGGGGTTCAGACACACTCTCTATGTTTAAATCTAGATTAAAGACACATTTATTTAGACAGGCATGAACATAACATTTCAACCTGGACTTCAGTTTACATTGATCAAATGGCACACTTTCATTCTTTTGCTTGGGGTGAGCACATCCATTTTTGCTTAGTTGGAATTTTCTCACTTGTACTTGGATCAGCCCTTACAAAGACTTGATGATTTTCCGAACATCCTGAGAAGGATGAGAAACCTCAGACGAAATACAAAACTACCAAATTTTGCAATAAATGAAATTAACTAAATTACTTGTATTTTACCTGTACATTTTCTGTCCATTGTGACATCTAACTGATGTAGTCACCATGATAATCTAAGTAAGTATGTAATAGCTTATCAGTGGTAACTATCTCAAGCTATCCTAAAAAAGCTTAGTTTTGTAAAGCGGCATTGTTGCAACGATTGCATCATGAAAAGCTGGTTATACAAATAACTGATGATTGAACTGAATTGAAATAGGTATGAAACAGATCAAGCACTGTTTACAAGCAAAAACAGTTCAGTGATTTTTGATGTGAGAAAACAACAGGGGATTGACTTTTGCTTAATTATGGATTATAAACGTGTGTTTTGGCCAGAAATGATGGCCACTAATGAGTTAATGCTGGATTTGTTTTTTACAAACACACAGTTTTTCACAAGATGTTAGTTAATGGACTGGGGGGTTGTAGTGCGGGGATATTGGTGTTTTTATCAGCTTTGGACTCTCATTCTGATGGCACCCATTCGCTGCAGAGGATCCATTGGTGAGCAAATGATGTAATGAAGAAACAAACTCATCTATATCTTGAATTTTCATCAAATTATTCCTTTAAATTCTGCCATGTAGTTTTTATCATTTACAGATATTTCAGTGAAATATTTTGGAAATATTTCTTCATGTGCAGTAAACTCTGTAAAGGTTTCTGTCACCTGTTGTATTGTAGTATTTTGGGAATAGTATAGTAATGTTATAATACCTATAATTGTATCCATTGAAATGTATAAAATGATAATGATATTTTGGCATTGTTATTGTCATGCACATTTGAGCAGAGATGAATGATTTGACCTGCAGTCACCTGGCTGGAGATGCTCCATTATGCTGCTCTCAGAGACACAGGTAAACCACTTAAGGCCAAAATAAATGCAGAAATGTTGTGAATATAACATGTCTTGGACTGCTACGGTCTTGATTCCTTTCAGCTGCAACCTCCATTAGAGTAGCTTACGGCCCCTTGCATTTGTGTTAAAGCACTAATGGCAGTTTCTCATGGACACCCATCAATTTAGGACACATGGGACGTGTCTTTATCTTCAGAATGTGGTCCCAGGCTATTAAAGGGTATCTGTGTAAATTCTCTTTGATGAAGCATCACTGCTTTTATGAACTGCTGTCCTACCTGCCACTTAAGTTACTCTTTGCACTGTTAAGCCAAAGAATAGCCAGCGGCTACCCATCAAAAGCTTGACCCCCATCGGCAAACCATTGCAGGAAGCTCTTCATTCAGGATCCATTAAGCGTATTCAGAGCAGTGCTCCATTCTGTATGCCCATCATGTAATAAATGATGGATGGAATAAAAATAGGATGTGCTAAAGTTAGGAAGTAAATGGCTGAAGGGAGAACTGGTCAGTGGCTATTAGTCTGTTTCTGTTTGTGAAACACAAATTCAAACTGGTTAATGCATTGTCTAAATGCAGCAATGTTAATAATACTGATTAAATGTATTGAATACACTTAAAAAGCAGTCAGTTTGGATAAGAATCACTTCTCATAGTTTGGTCATGACATTTGACAATAGGTCTGGTGTTCTAGTACTGTGATATGATACAGACATTATACTGGAGGTTTGACAATCAACTCTCAGAATATAGTTTAATCCCTCTAGAATTGTGCGTATGTACAATCTGGTACACCATTAATCTTATCAAGCCTATATTTAGCATACGTATTACTACTTTAAATTATATTTATATCACGTTTTGTCTACAGTATTTTAGCCGTGGTTCCCTTTGGTTTCACTTTGTTTTCCATATTCACATTATCAACCAGATTTTGTTTAGTTAATGATATAAGCAGTTTTCATTTTAGATGGATTCTGTGGTGAAAGTTTTTTTTTTCTTGCCTTGTTTTTATGAAACAGCCATTTGTTCCCAATGTTTTTGCCTGTCTTTCACCAAGACATCCCTTGTTTCATTTAGCATTAGCCAAAAATGCATTGCATGGTGACAGTGGTCTAACAAAAGGGGGCTCATCTGATCTGCTGCTCCTGCTGTCCCGCAGGCACCTCTCCTCATCTTACACCTCCTGATGTTGCTCTTGGGTGTGATATCACAGAAGACTGACATGAGTGCTGCTCTGAGATGAGCAGATGACAGATGCCCTTGTATCAGCCAACAGGCAAACTTTTAAATCTCCCTGTGAGCAGTTTACAGCCCTTCCACCTTTGATGGAATACTATTGTCAGTGCTTTCAGGTTTATGTCAAATTGTATGCAAAAGCATTTGCAATATAATTCAAACAAACTATAGCTCAAATATGTTAAATATTTCTGTTTTGCATAAATGAACAGTAGTAAACAACACATAGTCTCAATCGTTTACACTGTAACTTTTGGCCCTCTAGCAGTTATATAAATATAATATAAAACTGCAAGTGTTTTACAAAAGAACATTGTTTTAGTTGTGGCTCTGCTGTGCATGGATAAATGAGGTTGGAGGCACCAGTGTACAAATGGATACAGGACATCTTATCAGAGAAGGATGGTCAAATATATACCATTTTCTTGTTTTGTTTTTTAAACGGGTGATTCCCTAGAGGTTTGCCATTTTGTAATGTTCCATGGCCAATTTTTCTCATCTGTTGTGACAAACCTTCAGCGTCATGCTGTTCACAACCAGAGCCAAACTTTTCTTGCGTGTACAAATATGAGGTGAGACACGTGGGCAAATGACGTAGGCCTATATACAATTTACCACAAAATTCGTCCACCAGCTCTACAATACAAATACTCATAGAGTGCTATAGGGATGACATATTTTTGTAGGCCAAAACTTAGAAACCCACTTCTGGTTTCATTGTACTTAAGTGAATGGGTTTTTGGTTAAATGTCTGAAATTAGATCTCTGGTTTACACAAGATCAAGTAATTTTCACGTTTTATTCTACTACAATATTGTATATATCACTAATACACCTATATGTGTGTGTGTGTGTGTTTTTTTTTGCTTGTCTTGAAAAAAGCAGTCGCTGTGGCTAAATGGGAATACAAAGGTTGTTGGGGACATTAAATATCATCAGACCAAACATGAAAACTCATCTCAGCTTTCACTGCCTCGTTGCGTTTATAAGCAATGGTGACTATGAGGTCATGCGACCATGGTGTAGTTTTAAAGCCTGCATTTAACTTTTTCACTTCTGACTGTTTTCAGCTTAAAAATTCATAAAAGTCGTGTTCACTTGTCCAAAAATCTAAAAGCCAATGAAAAAATCCTATCGATCTTATTCTTGCCATTAAAGTTGGCACGGCCATTTGTACATTTTATGGGACTGGCTTCCGGTCAAGCATCCGCCTCTGCATCCAGCTATTTTTAGCTGTACACCACGTTTTGTTGCTTGATATTGCAAATCAATGTGTATTACCTTGTTAATTTAATGTATTATTATGAACACACTTGTAGTCCAATGTTGTTATTCTTCTCGTTATTTCGGCTAATGAACCGGAAGTCTCGCCAAAAGGCTTAGGCTACTTCCGCGTTTAAGGAATAAGGAGGATTTTATTTTATTTTTTTGGTCAAGGGGACCAGGGTGATGCTAACTTTCGTGTTGGCCAACAAATATCACTAAACCATTCTATTACACGTGCATTAATGTGTAGCCTAGTTGGATAAAGGCAGGGTTTGTTAGATCAATTGCACACACTCATTTATAACATTTTTGTTATTTTTTATAAGTGTATAGTGTAAATTTAAATGTGTTTAATAAGTGGCGTTCCAACATTGTTCATATTTAGTAAGTTCACTGTTTGTATCCCTTCAATGATCTTGACCACACAGCCAGAAGCAGTTTGAAAGTCTTCTATCGTCAGCATTTCCTATCGCTCCGGTACGATTTGGACCGAGCGAGCGCTGTTTCGCGCTAATGAGCGATGAGTGGGACATTACACACCCGGAGCGGATTACAGAAGGCTTTGAGCAGAAAAGCCTCGTTGACGGTGAATCCGCGTCAAAATACACGCCACTCCAGCCCGCCTTTCGAACTACGTGTTGCTTGGCAACAAGCAAAGCTTGGTGTTTTGGCTGGAACTATTTTATCTGGCGGAGAGAAAACAAACAAACAACCGGCCGATTCTTCTTGCTTTTTTTTATTTTTATTTTTTTTTAAGCAAGAGTTTCGTGCGATATAGGCTATTCAGAAAAGCATCCTTGCTTTGTGATTTAATTAAGCAAAAGGACATAAATAAATCGCACAGCGAAATAATGTAATGTTTTCTTAAACAAAAACGCTTAATCTCAAACTGGAGCTCAATTTTTCCATATTAGGGCATAGATAGTGGACTAAACGTACTTAGAAGCAAATGCGTATGGAAAACCTAAACACCGACACTGACAAGTCTAGCGAATAGGCAACGGGATATCGGGCGTCCTTTTGTCTCCAACAGTAGAAGAGGCATTTTAGACTTCAGCAGCATATAACCGCCCTCCGATTCCCCCCTCCCAGACAGATTTGCCCCAGCACCTCCTCTACATTGGCCCAGCAGCGGCTGAACAGCGTCCTTGCACTTTACTAGGCTGTAACCACTGCCACCAGCTCAACTTCTTCAGCATCGCTTCAGCCGCTGCTGCCGGAGCCTACCTTCAGTCTCCCCGTCCAGTCCGCTGGCTGTCTACATCGGATACACAGTCGTCCGTCGTTTTTCGTCAGTTAGACACAGGCGTATGTGTGTTTTTGATTAATCTGAGGACATTTCCCATAGATAAGAACAGTCTGCACCAAAGACGGGCTTCGGGTTTTACCCAAAGATACATCACCGAGGTAAGCGACACAAATGTGAATTCATATCGATCTAATCTTTTCCGTGATTGACTCTTGATGACAGTTGACATAACTTAAGATGTTAGCGTGACATGTTAGTTATTGATATCCATGCATTCTTATTTTTTGCATTTTAATATTGTTTTTTCCACTCCCTCCATCACCGCTGTGGCTGCTAGCGATTTTGCCGGTGTTACATAAAACTTCGATTTTCTGCGTCCCTGCTTTTATCCGTCCCTCTTTTTTGATTAATAAAATCACTGGGTTATTTAAATGTAGCCCATATTTACAGGAAGGAGGAAATGAAGAAGCCTGCAATTCAGCCTCAGCCTGCAGTAGCTTCCTAATAGTTTGATCTGCTCTGCCAACCTAAATATACCCACTGGAGGTAACTGAGATGCAGCAAGTCATGTTGGTCTTCATCAGATGATCATGTAGCTACAGAAAGTGTGTTATCACATTTATTGTCAGATATGATTTCTCTTCTTTTTTAGTTCTTTCCACACTAGTGTATCAGTTAGGACACAACATACACGTATCATATGTGCTTTAGTTTAGTAATTGTTACATTTTGAATCATTTAAAAAAAAAATCAAACTGAAATGTAATCCTTGCTATTTAGATGCAATGTGGCGATGACCTACATCACTGAACGACCTACATGAAGAACTTGGCTTGGGAAGTTCGTCCTGGTCCTCCATCTAAAATGTTACACTGTCCTACTGTACTGATAGCCTACACATAATATTATGAACAAACCAAAAGCATAAACCTGATGAATAGTATCATTCATTCATTTAATCTAAGATTTGATGCATCAATAATATTTGGTTCATGACTAATGGGTGTGGGAAAAAAAGAGGTTTATGGCTTGCGGCAAAACTGCTGTATATTCTGGGACACTATTGATTATATTTTTGTATAGGGCATCAGTGAAGCACTGAAATCAGTGTATTTACCTTCTGGCAATAACTGATTCCTGCTACCATTGTATTGGTGCACAATGTCACATTTAAAAAGTAGTTCTTGAATATCTCCATATGAACGAATGGTTTGAAAGAAGTGAGAAGTTTTACAGTTTGCGAAACATCTTTGTTCCGCCAACCATTTCTGAGCATCACGTTTGATTTGAAAAACGGCACAATCTCCCAGCTGCTCTGAGTGTGCTTAGTCTCAGATAGTGAAATCAGAGCTTTTAGAGTGCGAGGCTCCAGTGTCTGGCTGGTGTTGCTGGGAAGCGCTTAAAAGGCTTTATGGGACGGATGTAGAGAGGCAGCAGAACACCTGCATGCTGAACTGTCTCTGCTCTCTGGCTCACACATGCCCTAATGCTGGACTCCTCTCAACACTCTCCAGACTCAAACTCTGGTCCCCCTTAACTCCTGCTCAGAGAGGAGGAAGCATTAGACAAGCATCTAATTACTGAAATCTTTATTTATTTGAAAGCCAAATACATTCATGCAGTACGTCTCAGAACAAAATAGGGAGGGGAGAAAACAGAATATGTGCGGTTGCAGTATAGTCAATGTTGAAATGTTTTGTCAGGTAATCTAAACTGTGATTCATGTGGGGACATGTGATTTAACTTGTTTTTTGAGTCAAAAATCAAATGCAGCATGAATTAGCCTTATAACTTTAGACTACATTAAATAAAACATATTTTTAATGGATAGATTAGATGGAAACGGCCCTTTAAGTTAATAACCACACATTTTCACTTTTGTGAAATAAAAATACAAGAGCAGACAATTTTTTAAAATTAAATTAATGAATCAAATGCTAAATAAAATATGTATCAAATATGCCAATAATTGCTGGAAAAGCCCAAAATAAATGATTGTGGTAGTCAAAGCAACTGAATAAACATTACAAAAAGTGGTTTCTTTGTTTATTTTCCTATCATGGAACATATGCAAACAGTTCAGCATGGGCATACAAATCACATTCATAAATCCTTAGTACATACAAATAGTGTGAGGTGCTGATTTAGCAAGATTATTAATTGCAATCCTCATCAATTGATGCAGCTGTTCAAGATAAATCAAAATAAAATGTATGTTTTTGTATGTTACATTTACATTTTGAGCCGGCACAATTTGCCTGTCTAAAAACTCCTTAGGGTGGCTGTTGAAAGAATCACAGAGTCATGTAAAAGATCCACTAAAGCAATTTAAGTACGAGCATCTGTTTTAGGACACAATGTGCAAAAACCATCTTCTTTCTTGTTTAGGTTTAGTTTGATCACTTCCACATCAAGCCGCAGTCATGGATGAGATGGACTTGCCCCAGATGAAGAAGGAGGTAGAAAGCCTCAAGTACCAGCTGGCCTTCAAACGGGAGAAATCCTCAAAGACAGTGACAGAGTGAGTGTGCTCTCTTTTGTTCTTCACACTGTGATAGTCTCTGTTCCAACCCATATATTTTACGCTGTCGCCCCATATCACAACAGAAAAGATAATGACTTCTTCTATTTTTGTTGCTTTTCGTCACATAATCAAGTACAGAGAAACCTAACAGCAAGTCGTTAGAACATCACCCTTGTATTCTTTCCTTTTATTACACAAATACTTTATTGTAATTGGTCAAAATTGCATTGACCAGTCAATGTTTTGTTATGATGACTTCTAAACTATAAATTTAGTGGTTGTTTTGACAATATATTAGTTCTAGGTTCATTTCTCATATTAGTCTGTGACCTCTCTCTGCATACTAATGCAAATTAAGACTATAGGTAACTGGAGCAATTTTGTGACTCTTTGCTGTGGGTAAAAAAAATTGCACTTTAAAAGGGTCATATTTCAGTATAAACTACAGTGCAAAGGTTTTTTTCTATTCCCAAAAAAAAAAGGATCTTATTCTCACCAAAGCTGCATTTATTTGTTAAAAAAATAAAAATATTGTGAAACCGAATTAGTTTAAAATAGAATTTAAAATGTAGATTTAAATGTTTGTTTTATATATTTTAAAGTCGTAATTTTCTTAGGAGTCAGTATTTCAGTCTCAGTGTCACATGTTCCTTCCGCATACATGTATTATGTGAATTGCCCTGTTAAGAAATATTTTTTATTATTATAAATGTGCAACAGTGCTTATATAGTTTTTGTGGAAACCGTAATGGATTAGAATAAAACGTTCAAAAGAACAGATTTATTTGAATCTTTTGTAATGGAAAATGTCTTTACTGTCAAATTTTAATAGTAGTGTATATGGGGAACATAAAACCTCAACAATATATATTAATATTGTTGTGTTATCTGTCCTACTTTTTGTTGTAATGTTGTAAGGACTATTTTTATGCGGGAAACGATTTAAAGCCTATAAGTATGAGGTACATGAAGTCAACACAAGTAAAGAAATTAATATAATGAATACTAAAATGGCTTGAATTAGTATTATGGTTCTCTGTTTATTAATTTGGTAAATAGCCATCTAATATGCTAAAAAAAAAAAAAAATTTGCTTTGCCAACTTATCTTACATAGTTCTACTAATAGTTCCGTGTGGAGAGTAATCTAATCAATTTTGTCAGTGGAACTGTTTCCTGATTGAATAACCCTTATGCCACCATGAACTCACTGCAGTTATTTCTGAATTTTCAGGTTCACCTCATGTCACAAATTAGGCTGCCCAGAGGCCAGGTCCTCTTGGTGATTGTTCAGGACAAAGCTAATGCTCTCAGATCTCTGGTGCTTTACTCTCCAATTTGAGAGCAAGCGTGGCCTCTTAGTCACACCCGCCACTGTCACATTATAGTGACATCTCATTTCCCTGCATCCCAGGGCTCTCTTCCTGAAATATTCACAATGGTAATTTCTCTGTTACAAATTACCTGTAGTGAACAGCCCAGTTTACGCCAGCATAGTGGTTCCTTCAGTGTTATTGTGCAGTTTAGCTGAATAAGCAGTTGTGGAGACATAATGTTGGGTCATGATGACTTAATTGCATCTGGGTTTGGATGGAGTCTAGCGTGAGTCTTAAGAATATCACTCTCATCTTTGACACACCATTTCTATTAATGATGGATGATACTTCAGCAAAGAGTTACGTGATTATCACCCTCATTTATCATTTGTTCAACATGGGTGCGAATCTTGCATGGCCCTGATTCCTTAACACTCAGCATCCATGTTCAAAGTCACACGCATCCAGAGCAAATCTCTGCTCTATTTACTCCTAAATAGTACTCATTTTTGCACCAAATGCGAGGTTTGTTGCTTTAAATAGATTACACAGTTAGCATTGTGCCGCAGAATGATGAGGAAACTTTCTTCCTCTCCTCAGCCTGGTGAAGTGGATCGACGAGTGTGTGCCTGAGGACCCTTTCCTGAATCCTGAGCTGATGAAGAACAATCCATGGGTGGAGAAGGGCAAGTGTGTGCTTCTATAGAAGAGTAGCAGCAGTAGCAGCAGCAGCGGTCGCCCCAGCCCTCCGTCTGAGCCTCCACCAGGCCTGACAGGATCACACGGCGCTTGCTCTTTCTGTTTCATTCCCTCACCATGAATGTACAGCAGTTTAGCATCCACTGCACAACAAAACACACACTCGCACACACATTAGCTCTGTGTAGTCACTTACAGAACTTGACACTTTGACATGCATTACTATGATATTTATAACCATCAATGTATCTTTATATGCAGTTAGTGGAATTTCTCTTGCCTAGTCGACTTCAGTGTTGTCGCCGCTGCTTGCATGCTTGATCTTGAGTTCAAGCATGTAGTGTCGACATCGAAATGCCAGAAAAGGCCTGTTAGACAACATACCACATGACAGAGGCGAAAAGAAATGGCAAAAGAATGGCTCAAAAAGGCGAAGGCTGCAAATCTGTGAGTTTCCCTCTGTTACGCAGCATGGTCAGTTCTCCTGCAGGCCCGTACACTATTTACACCACACTCAGCACTCTCACTTACAGACTTACAGTTTTTAAACATGTACAGATCGTTTTAATTTATTACCTTATTTATGAGCATTAATTTATATATTTATGGTTTGATTCACTACCAAAGCTGTCGGCGCCGACTGCTTTAGAAGCTACAATGGACCTGCTGTTGTTCAACTGCACCCTTCCTTCCTTGAAAGCTAAAGGATAAAAAAAAATCGCATCTTGCCAGGTCACCATCGAATACTGCCTTGTACACAATTTCCTTAAAAAGAATGTATGTGTGTTGTGAGGGACTAGTAAACCATCAGCACCCTTAAGCATTGAATGGATATGCAAACGGAGAGGTTGTGCACTGGCCAAGGCTTTTTTTTTTCTTAGATTAATAGCTCAATCTGCATTTATGGCAAGGGTGTGGGGTTAATTTATGACTTTTGATTTGTTCATGTTTTTATATATTCAAACAGTAGAAACCTGTCTAATTATCTAGGTGTATTACATATGAGAATGCTTTGAGAAAATATGCATAAGTAGCATATAGTTTAATAAAAAGCAATAAGTGATTAGATTTTTTATTGAATGTTTTACAAAACATCTTATTAAATAAAGTAGAGGATTTTTAGACAGCTTTAATGTCATTTGTGTGTTTCAATTGGGTGTGTGTCATGGGTTTGGCAAGTTTTTGTTTACATAATAACAATTACTGATTACAGTAACAATATAACACATTAATTTAGTTTTAGAATGTACTAATACAATAATAAATTATGATATTATGATTAAAAAAAACAATAATTAATCATGTCCCTTCACCCCATTATGAAGCCCTGCACATGACATGCAGGGAAAATAAAAACACATTGTTGCCATGAATTAATGTAAAAAACAAAAAATCACCACTTTGTACTAATTTGTAGAATAACTTTTCGTTCGCTCCAACATCGTGCCATGATTAAAACCCAGTAAACAATAATACAACACTGGCACAGTTTAACAAAATGAGGGAACAAATGAATAAAACATGGCCACAAATTAATAAGTTGTGGGAGCGAATTCTTAATTTGTGACCACAATATCTATTTTTCTGCAAGCAGCCATATGCAGGGTTCTGTACCGCTGTACCTAAAGTTCACAATAAGAGGTTGTTTACGTACTGTAGCACCGACACGCTTGCCTGATCCGTTATGTTTTTTGACAGCTAATGAATAAGGACGCAAACGCTGTAGACAACTGAATGGTTTCAAGGTTTAGAGGTGAACTGCTGTTAACTTTACACAGTGTCGTAGTAACCGACATCTTGGCGTGAGATGCTGAAAACAGCAGGACTGCACACCAGCTGCTGTTCCACCGGACCACCAATAAAAAAGCACAGACAATAAACAAGACTGTTTTTGTGGGACACGGCCCCAAGCTTTGAACCAGACTGCCCGCCTTGATGACTGACTGCGTTGCATCGGTAGGCTTAGCACCACGTGGGGTCAAGGAGGTATTTGCCCTATCGACGATTACTCTACAAAACCAATTAGTAGCACCCTGGACTTTCTAAAAACCTTTTTTTGTCATGTTTATTCAGTGCTTTCCTCCATGTAATTAATGTGCGTCACAAGCTATTCATTTGGGGGTTGTCTTAACCCACCCCTATCCGAACCCCATTACATTTATTCATTTTTCTATAGATGCTTTTATCAAAGCAATTATAAAAAGAGGAATAAAAGCAATTCATCCTAAACAATCTTGATGTCCCTCTGAGAGAGGGCACCAGCTGTTCTCTTCTTCTTAACACGATCTCCGGTCATCTATTTTGTATAAAAAGTAGCCATTTCAATAACACAGTTTTTTAGTAAAAAAGACAAATAAAACAATGAGAACAGTATGTCATCTTGTCCCCGCATTAACAACATCACTGCAAAAAAACACCTCCAACTGCTTATTTAAGCTCAAGTAATGGACCACTTGAGGTATTTTTCTAACACTAAGGCAAAACTCTGCATTTCCCACCCCCCCCCCAATATCCAGGTAAGGGAATGTTTAGCTTACTTTTTACACATTTGAATCGACTCTGTCCAGACCTACGTGTATTGCCAACCGTGGCCGTGCCCCCCCCGCCCACCTGTGGATGAAACCATCTCACCCCCAGGCCATATAATCGCCCCAGCCAACCACCCAATGCATCTTTATGCACTTAATAGACCTGTGCGTATCGGACCATACAGCAGTCACACTTTTACCAAATAAAGATGCCATGAGTGGTTCTGGGGACCACCCCAGAGAACTAATTGCAGCAGTGGATAATCGGCTCACTTCTTAAGATTACGATGGGTTAATCCTGCCATGCCCCCCCCCCCCCATTGCATAGCAACACCTTAACATGATGCTCTAACGCCGCGGCGGTCGATCCTTTGAAACCACAGCGATACACTTCTAATCTGCCCAAAATAATCCACTCTCTCAGCCCCGCCACAAATCTCCATTTCTAAATACATATGGGATCACATGACCAAAAATAACAAAAAAAACACCGTGAATCTGCATATATGCCAAAGCTTAATGCTTCTTTAATCTAAATACGGCAAATGCATGAATTTGAACCTTATATCTGGATCTGAAATGGGGATTTATGCTATATTTATGGGCATATGGACTATGAAGGGACATATCACAGGAGAGAATAAATGATGGGTTCTGGCTTGTAAAACACTTGCTGCTCTAAACACTCTTGCTGTTCTCCTTTGAGAATCTAAAAAAGATGTGTTGTGAGAAGAGAACAATCTCAGAGTGTAAAAGTGTGATCCAGACAGTATTTTAACATCACATAAGTCCGGTTCAAATGAGGATAGTGGTCACCAGGGTTTGTGATCATTTAAACAGACTTAGTGTCACATTTATGAATATAATTGTATTTTTAACCACAAGGCAGTGCTAATCTAACCTTTTAGCTCATGCATGACCGTGTCTTAACAACACCATGAACTAAATATGACTGAATTAGGCAAATATGTATGTCAAGTCCATTATCAATGCAAAAGAAACAACTCAAACTTCCTTTTTTCTAGGTCATTAGTAGATGTTTACATATTAATCATTATTCTCAAATACATTTTGTGAATTATTTGTTTGTGCATGTGTGTGTGTGTGTGTGTTTGTGTGTATACACCTGTAATATATGTATATACTGTATATAATGTATGTATATATCTGTGTGTGTTTGTGTGTGTGGTGTGTTATATTATATATATATATATACACACATATATTTCTATAAATATTTATGGTGAGTGCCAATTTTTTTCAAATTTTAATAAGCACCAGGTTTTTTTTAAAGAAATAATAATATATGGACTAGTGCAAGAAACTGTATATGATTAGATTGTCTTTTCAAGGAATTGTATTCTTCTAATTAATTATAAGCTATATACGTAGCTTTTCTTATAATTAAGCTTTTTTTTCATTATAATATCAGGGCAGCTGTGCTGACATTTTTTACATTGTCCCTAAAAGAATATATAAAATACATTTTAATAAAAAAATTAAAAAAATGTTCATCATAGATAAGAGGTTTAATCAAATCATTGTATGAATAAACAGTTTTTTTTAATTATTGGAGAGGACAAAAAATGTTAAAAAAGTAAAACAAATAAATGTAAGAAAAAAATATAGACTTAAATGTCACTGGTCTGCTTGTATACAGTATAGGTAACACCAACTGAACTCTCATTAACCTGATTTCCAGGGGCCATCTCTACTTCAGGCTCCATGAGTAGTTCATTTAAGAGTAGGACTCAGCTTAAAGGGGTCATATGATGCTATTTAAATTTGTCCTTTCTCTTTGGAGTGTTACAAGCTCTTGGTGCATAAAGAAGATCTGTAAAGTTGCAAAGACTAAAGTCTCAAATCCAAAGAGATATTCTTTATAAAAGTTAAGAGTCAGCCACACCCCCCTAAACGGCTCGTTCGAACACGCCCCCACATATCTACCTCACTATGTGGGAAGATTTGCATAACACAGCCCAAATGTTCACGCAAAGAAAGAAGGTGTATCTTTTATTCTCGCTGTAGTATTGTTGCCGCTGCCGCCATGTCGTGAAGATGCTGTGTGTTTCATTGTGAAAGCGAAACTACTTGTTTGGCCTTCCAAAAGGGGACGATATCGCTTCGTCATGCCTAGAGCTGATCTGTTCTGGTCGCTGAGGGAATACATCAACTTAGTGCTGTGGATCGCCAGCACATTTTATGGAGGACTGTTTAATGATCCTGGTAGAGTAGAATACAATGCCGGCTGTTCTGACTCACAGTCTGTAAGTACGTTCTCATTTAAAGGATTAGCCACTGATGATCCAAACGCGAGTTTTGGGCAGTAGTGTAGCACTTGTTGTTTGTCATTTCTCTGATCACAAATGCAGACAGGGTTTTATGTTTACGCGGCACGATGCAATGCAATGCAACGCAACGCGTAAAAAGACAGAAAAAAGTCATTACAATCCATAATTATGTCCACACTGGATGCAACAAATGCCTCATTTTAATGGGTTTTAATGTTTTTGTCTCGTTGCTCCGGCCGGACACGGCATCATCACAGTATGGTGAGGGGCGTAACATTTCCGTCTCACGCTTGAGGTATTCGGCCAATCACAACGCACTGGATAGCTGGCCAATCAGAGCACACCTCGCTTTTTCAGACCGATGAGCTTTGTAAAAATTGACGCGTTTCAAAAAGGTGGGGCATAGAGGAGAAACAATAATGTACAGTATGTGGAAAATTATGTGTTTTTTTTAACTTAAACCGCATAAACACATTTCATTACACCAAATAAACAAAATAATGTTCTTTTTAGCAGCATCATATGACCCCTTTAAGACTCAGAAGTGTTCATTTTGGTATCGGGGTTGAGAGATGAACAACAGCAATGAGCAAGTAGGCTTCCTGAGACTTAATACTGTATATGTAAAGTAGAGTGTATGCATGCAGTGTGTGGCCATTTATGAGCCATTTCTGTCACTGCAGCGTGGCTCTTGTCCCCTGGCAAAGGCAACTGATCCAGTTCTGTCAGTGCACTCTTATATAGTCAACCTACACGTATATTTTAGCGCTGTCGAACATCTGCACGCTTCACTCCATTTGCTTGAGCGCCCAGGGAGACGGGTCAAGCCGAGGCCATGCTTCATTTCCTCAAATGAGGACAGTGCAAAGATTCTGGAGACACCAATTGTTTCCCTCTCCCCTCTAAACTCTTCTGTTTCCGCACCCTGGGCTAATTGGAATCGGCTGAGTGTAAATTGAATGAGTGGAGATGTGTGTTGGGATTGTGATCTTTGGCCCACTTTTGGCACATGTGCAAACGTGCTCTAAGAGGGAGATGTATGGTTCTAATGCTGCGAACGGCGGTCTGATCGTACACTGAACCAGAACGAGAGGTTCCTTCCCAAGGTACGTGTCCTCGCAGTTCAGAATCATTTTACAAGGCAAGCAAAAACAAACTTTTGCACGGCTGCCCATTATTCCACTGTGGTGTCATTACATGGCTGAGTTAACCCCAGTGGGCCTACTGTGTTTGCACAACGATCTGGCTGAACTGCCCAAGAGGGACTGAATGCCTCTTATTCCACTCGGTGTTACGTGGCCACTCCTACTATCTCTCAGGGAACCGATATGAAAACACGTACAGTCTGAGTCTTTTGTTAATAAGCAAAAAGCATCATCCTTCTAAGTCGTGCATGAATGCTGTCACTGCCATCCCTCCTTCAGACAACAGGCAGTGACAGGAATTATGTGCTGTGACGTGCCTGTGTGCCCCAGCGGTCCCTCTTTAGGAGATTAAAGCCCCGAACTGACAGCTCTTTAATCTCTGGTGCTTTGTTAGCAGACCATGTGGTGTAGAAGCAGTAGTGCCTTATGGGGAATAGGTCTGGGACGAAGTCATCCACAACATTTCACATCATCAGCAGCTGTGATAGAGGTAAAATCATCAAATGTTACCATAAATATTAATCGCTGAACTCACAGATTCTGAAAAGCGCATTTTCAGGGACCTAAAATATGCATCTTCTTAAATATTTTTTGCCACGGTCAACGTTTTAAGTATGTTGCACACTCCACGGGACATTCCAAACCGTGCACATCATCCGTGTGCCCGCTAAGACTGATGGCAGCTGCATATTCTGTATGTCTTACTGTGGAAAAATACTGACTCACTCTAACTGACTGTGTGACATAAGGAGAGGGAGCGGGACTCAGGGAATTCCATAGCAACACACTGACCGAGAGACGACAAGATTCTAGAAATATTCCAAAAGAAGAAATACAGTGTACATGCTTTAAGACCACAGTCTTCCTTTTATAGCGCTCTCCTGTGTGCTCCCAACAGCGGGAGATTTGCCAGTGCACTGATGTTTATGGCAAGATAATAAGACTGCATTCTTTGATTCTGTGTTGTTCTCTTGCAAGATACTCTTTTAAAACATTCAAATTATTTTGCAGTTGGATTTAAAATGTAGTGAAGTAGAGCATACAAATGGTTGTGGATTATTAATAAATCTAAGAGGAAATATCGTGCAGAGACAGTGCAGACTGAATGCACAGCTGAAATAAAATATTTAGTGGGAACATTTTAAATGCACGCTTAAGAAAATGCCACCCACTTGCAAAAACCTACAAAACACAGAATTACACAAATCTCAGATTCGAGCAAGATCAGAAGTCACAAGATGGGGCCCCATAATCTAAATAGGGGCGCAAAATTAGTATATAAAATAGTGTATACACTACCATCCAAATGTTTGGGGACTGTAGAATTTTTCTACATACTTTCTACATAATTTCTTATACTCTAAACAAGGCTGTATTTATTTGAACAACACTCTTAGAAGAAAAGGTAAGCTGTCACTGGGGTGGTACCTTTTCAAAAGGTACACCTCTGTACCTAAGGGTCCATATTGTACTTTACAGGTCATGTTAGTATCTAAAATTTTACCTTTTTTTCCTGAGAGTGAAAAATACAGTAAAAACAGTGATATTGCAAAATACTGTTACAATTTAAAATAACTCTAATAATAATATTTGTATTATTTTTTATTTATTTTCGGGCTGGCATCATTTTCAGCATCATTACTCCAGGCTTCAGTGTCACATGGTCCTTCAGAAATCAAAATGCTGATTTGCTGCTTAGGAAATTATTTAATGAATAGAAAGTTCAAAACAACAGCAAATATAAATATTTTGTAATATTTTAAATGTCTTTACTGTCAATTTTGATAAGTTTAATGCGTCCTTGCTGAATAAAACTGTTAATTAATTGAATACATATCAATTCATATAAAAAATAATATCAATACCTATCAATTCCATATCAAATGTTTCCCTTAAAAGTTACTTTCTGACACTGCGTGAGAGTTATAACATCAGACACATAGATTTCTTTCCCCATCCAACCTGGTGAGATCTACTGTGCATACTGTAGATAATGTCACTTCTCTTTGTCAGTTTTGTTCTCTCTTGCTCCGTCCCTTAGGTCTAATTAACCAGCTCAGGCTCAGCAAAGCTCAGTCAGCCAATTCAAAGGCATTAACAATTCATGGACAGACATCACAGAAATAACCAGACCTTCTCTTTCCATTTGCCTCTGGATGGGGGAGGGTGGGTCAGGGAGGTCCCTGGTAGAGAGTGGTGTAGGTCCATCATGTAATCAGTTCGCTCTCTCCTCCGGTACAGCATCCTTTTGCTTGATCCCATGAGGTTGCACTTGCTGGAGCACTTTTATGAAACTGGAACCCTGCCATAGAGATCGAATGATGCACAGTGAGATAGAGTTCCTTCTGCACCATCAAAGAAGGCCCATCAACATCTTTATGAGTCATTAGAGATCATATTTACTTTTGCTATAATAGCAAACACATTTTAAAGTGGTAGTTCATCCAAAAATGAAAATTCTGTCATCATTTACTCACCCTCGTGTAGTTGCAAGACCATTGTGAATGTCTAGAAAGTCTTACATGTGCGGAAAGACACTGATGATGACATAATGACGATTCATGTTTGGTTGAACTATTTCACCTTTAGTTAATTGTAAAAACACAAACCCAATCCAAAAAAAACATAATATATATTAGTATTTAAAATATCCTAAAATATTAAATAATATAATATATAAATTAGCCCAATCATTTATAATATGAGCTGTATAAAAGCACGCTGAGTTCTAATAGCTCATGTCAAAGAAAACATATTTTTCACACAAACAAATAAGGAGGTCTGCATTTGCCGCAAGATTTATGCCTCAACTTCTGGCATCTCTCAGTCCAGAGAAAGCTGCTCAATAAAATATTGCTGTCATGGTAAAACTTTAATGGCTCTGTCTTCGAGCATTAACCCACATAAACACACATTTAGGGCATCTTTTCTGCATAAGCCTTAGTTGAAAACACCAGCCACCCCACCTCCCCACTCCTAAAATCACCAGAGAAGATTTAACAGTCATTTAGCAAATAGAGCTCCCCAGCCCAGATCAAAAAGCATCTGTTCAAATGGTGCCATGGATGACTGTGTATTAACCCTTTTACATGACAGGTGGATGTGGCGTCTGTATAAAGCATCCACTTTGTACGAGGTTGTTGCTGTTAGCTACAGTAAACACATACAATGGTCTTCCTTGTATATTCATTTAAAATGAGAGTTTTGTATTTAATAGATAGTTCACAGTCTGTTACTTATCTCATGACATTCAAAACCCAGATTTTTTTTACTTCCATGGTGAATATTCTAAGAATTTTCTTTCTTGGAAACCTCTTTCTATCATTTATTTATTTATATATATAGACAAAACCCTCTTCTTCTGTATCTCCCAAATCAAATATGGCGCCGTTGAGGTCAAAGACGTTTGGTTATGAGACACATGGGAACCAATAAGGTTTAACGTGAATGGTGTTAGGCGCCATTTTTGTAGTCCATGTAGCTGTTGTAGTCCATTTCGGAGCTTCGACGGTGAGGAAAATTATCAAAGTGTAATAACAAGTTACATAGCGGCAGAATTTTCATTTTGGTTTAACTACTAATTTAAGCAAATATGAGATAAAACTGTTGCTTTAATTAGACATGTTCCCACGAACGCATAGCATACAATTATGCATTTGCTGAACATGTATGTCTGTGTTCACAAACAAGTGAGATTAGTGGACACCCCACACTCATCCACTGCCAGAGTCAAAGACAGTGAGAGATTAAGCCATAATCTGATGATGGGGCACTCCCGTCAAATACAATACAACAAAATAGATCTCCTTTTTATTGAAGGCTGTTGATTAAAACAGCTTAGGCTACCTCACCATACAAAAGCACCATGATCCTAAAAATCCACTGAATCCTTGCTCCTATAATGTCTTAAGCACTTTAGACTAGAGCATAGCCAAATTAATGGAGGCCATTTACTAAGAAACTGAAGTATTCGTATCCGTTTATTAAACTGATAGTGTGTTGGTTTAATAATTTTGAATAAAAATAATTTTTAGATTTAGGTAGGGGTCTTAAAATCACTAATATCTTATTTTTCTTATTCCTGTTTGACAATATTATGATATCAGCTCTATATAATTTTCTCTGTCTCTCTCTTACCCACACCCACACACCCACAGACACACACACACACACACACACAGGTTTGTTTTTATGGTTTATGGGGACTCTCCATAGGCATTATGGTTTTTATACTGTACAAACCGTATTTTCTATTGCCCTACACCAACCCTACCCCTAAACATACCCCTCACAGGAAACTTTCTGCATTTTTAGATTTTCAAAAAAACTCATTCTGAATTATTTATAAGCCTTTTGAATTACGGGGACACTGAAAATGTCATACAAATGGGGAGTTGCACAATTGTTTTCAAATTTTTTTCAAATTGTGTCCTCTTAAACCACATAAACATGCACACACTTACACACACACACACACACATGCATACATATGCTGGCTGCATAAGACTTTGTTATCACAGTGGAGGCTGCAGGATTTCAACAAGAAAGAAGTCTGCCCTCCATCGTCCTGTTCCCTGAACATATCCACAGATCACAGTCACAGCGGCCACATTCAATTTAATGATGAAAGATGAAGCAACTCATTCTAGCAATGATATTTTGACGACATAGAGTAATACAGAACTTTATTGGCTTAAATATTGTATAAATAAGATCTTGTCATAAATGTGAATCATTTACCAAGTAGGCTTCAAAAACATTACATGCAATTTGTTGAATATTCTGTATGAAATTCATCTACATTTTGTGGTAAAAGGGCACATAAATCACACACGAATCTCTTAAAAGAAGCATACATCTCATAAATTATGCATAAATCTCTTAAAAGTCTAAAATGTTGTGACAAAAAAATTACAGATCAGCCTATCACAATCATTCCTTTTACATTTACAACAATTACTATTTTTCATTTTTCACTGGTTTACATCCAAAGGCACCCACCTTCCTCGAGCTGAATAGATTAGTTGCGCAGGTTTGATTGAGCAGCGATTTTAAACAGAATATTTACAGGTTCTAATATCATAGTGATTCTTTCTGGCTGACACAATAAGCTGCAATGATGACTTCTGTATGACTAATTCCTCTCCCTCGGGCTGGACTGGAAACACAAGGTTGTCCTATGAGGCGAGAAATCTCAGAGCTGCACAGTCCTCCTCCTCCTCCAACTGTGGTGAAATATGATTCACCATTCGCATCTCCAGAGCTGGATCTATTCTTGGAGTCTTAGTCTTGTGCATAAAGCAAAAACTTAAAAGAAACGCTGGGGCCACCTGTGTCTCCACATCACCGTATGATAAACAAATGCTGCTTCACGGGTTTCAAGATTCAGGTTACTTGCATATCATAAAAACAGCTGTGTCAGTCCAAGGTGGATGAATGCACACTTCTGCTCAGTCCTCTTTAGGAAGGAAGTCCTCGTTGGAGGTCTGGTTGGCGAGGGCCTGTTCCAGCAGGGCTCTTTGCGTGATTGCAGGTAGGTAGAGGAATGCGTAGAGGAGCCCCAGTAGCAGAAGAGCGATGATCAGAGGAAGACCCCAATCTGTGGTCATGATTGGCTGTTCACAACGGGCCTGGAGGAAAGAGCCCTGCATTGTGCCGATAGCCGTCGGAGAGAGACGGAGGAAAGTGTCCGCTGTCCAGAGACTGCTTGGAAGTGTGTGTCTGTATGCGTCCCTTTGGCAGGACACACCTGTCACTAGCTGCTCTGCTTGGCTCCGAGACACAGCTGTCAACGTGACACTCCTGCCAGATGTCAGGCCTGCCCTAGGAGGGACATGCCCAGACTGACAGCAGACACGGTGACCTACGTCAAAGACATGCAGAACTGATGGCGTCATAAGTAAACATCAAACATAAAGTATGTTTCATTGTTAAACTCTTATATGTGTATTACCTGTGCACGATTGTTGACCTAAGCCACTCTCAAGGTGACATATGGGTAACACGGAATACGGCGTAGAGCTGATTTGAAATGTTATGCAACGTTGTTTGGGCACATCACACTATGTTAGGACTAATACCTGCATCCAGCACATCCTCAATCCTCAAATCACCTCCCAAATCTAGAATATGGATTATAGTGCTTGCATAACATAATTATGTAATTCTTGGTAACGTTTTATGACACCATATTTTACGAATTATACTAAATTGCCTGCACTTCTCGGAAAGAGTGGGATTAACTGTGGGATATTTTATCTTGTAGTGTCTTGTAGTGCAGGGGTTTTCAAACTTTTAAATGCCATAAAGCCCCCAAATATGATACCCTTGTGAGAAACCCCCTTCCTAAAACATAAAGACAACTGTATATACTTTTTTTATATTAAAAAAAGGACAGATGAACAGAATAATAATAATAATAATAACAAGAACATATAATGAATAATAATAACAAATAGTGCAAAACATTCATTGTTGTTATAATAATAATATATAGTTACAATTCGTAATATAAAGTAATTCATAATAGAAGAGTTAGTTGGAAACATAATGGCTTGTCTTTTTAGAGATAATGTTATACTATCATCTATTACTAATATCTATAATAATAATAATAATATAAAATAATCATTTCATTAATGTCAGAAGTTAACGTATTAACTTTGACATCTCTAAAATACATATTTTTAAAGAAATAACTTTTTCTCTCCAATTTTTCCCCCTCCTCGTGGCCCTCAGTTTGAATACCCAGTTCTAGATTAACTGTCAAATACAAATGTACAATAGTTACATTTTTTAAAAACTGGATACTGGTCCAGAAAATAAATAAATAAATACTGGTCCAGAATTGTAGCTCAATTAAATAACATCTTAGGTCTGGCTTTGGATCCTGACCCTCTGTCTCTTCTCCTGGGTTTTCCTTGCAAGCTTATTAATAATAAGCATAAAAAAACATATTTTTTGCCTGTTAACTTTTGCTGCCAGGAAGAATTTACTAATGTCGTGGACCAGCGATAAACCTCCTTCTATAAAAGGATGGCATTTAGTTATTAGAGAGACTATTCCTCTGGAACTTCTAACATGTTTTATTCACTCTACAACTAATACATTTAATCGCATTTGGACACCATATCTGGACAGCATAAATGCCTCTATTTGTGATATTCTGAGGTTTGGAATGACATAATGTCTCTTGAGGTACTTGTCTTCTGTTTCCTCCCTGGTCTCTGTTGGTCCTGCTGCACATTTTTGTTTTGCAGTACAAGGTTTTGTTGGTATCATTTTATGTATACTTTTGTTTGTGTATCTTTGTTGTGTGGCGGGCAATTTGCGTTATTCTGTTTTGTGTTTGTCAAAAAATAATAATAATAATTTAACTTTAATTTTATCATGAAGGTCTGTACTTGAAAGGCCTGGTTATTTATCCAGTTCTCATACATTCAGTTCAAATGAGCGCACATCTTCATTTAGACCGATGTGAAAAGCAGGAAAAGGACGGCAAGCGTGATGGTTACTTATACATGCATTGACTCAGACAGCTGTCTTAACCTCCGCAGAGAAAGGCCTCTCCCTCAAAGCCTGCAAAATCAGGTCACCTCACTGTGGAGCACCAAAGCAAGGTCAGGACACACAGTGCTGGTGAAACCTCAAAGGTGTCCATTGTTTTTCAGACACAAAAGCATATTTCACATAATTGTCCCCTCTGTTTTGTCTTTTCATGATTGAATCTGATTAATCATTTATTTATTTACTTATTTGTTGTCAGATATAAAGATTACATAAATGCTGTAACAGACAGACTCGGCTAATCAAGACACAGAGGTGCTTAAGGTAGAGTGACGCTAAGAAGGTCTAAGGCAACTACTTGATTTTTTATTACATGTGAACAAGGCTATTAAGGGGAATATTTTTGCAATTCGGATGCTGTTAATTGCTTTGGATGAAGAACATGAATGTAATCATGTTGTTGTTACTTTTTTTAAGCATATAGGCCTAGGTAATTGATCATTAAAGAACTGTGCTTTTTATGTCAGGGTCAGGGTCATTTTCTCAGTGCTCTATTAATAGAATGTGTAATATTGTACAAACATGGGTAGTTGACATTTAAAAAATAAAGTTCAGAACACACCAACATCATACCTATCAAATGAAACATGCAAAATAAATAAATAAATAAATTTGACACCTGCATTTCCTTTCCCTTTCACCACAAATTTTTGTTTAGAATATCCAGTATATTGTCCTTTTATCTGTCAATTTATTTACAGCTAACCTCTGTATTAGTTATAGATTTTATGAATAAATTAGTCAGATTAGTTAAAAAAAAGGGATTTATTTTATGTGTGAACAAGGAAACATATACCACAGCATATGAGATCAGAATTCATGTTTGAGCTATAACTGACATTTTAAATATTCTACAAATACAAAATGTGTCTTATATACTCACATTCAAAAGGTGCAGGGGTGTCAGTAAGGATGCATTAATTTAATCAAAAGTGACAGAAAAGATGTTAATAGTGTTACAAAAGATTTCTATTTCAAACAAAAGCTGTTCTTTTGAACTTTCTAATCATCAAAGAAAAACGAAAATTAATTACAGTTTCCACAGAAATATTAAGCAGCACAACTCTTTTTTTTCAACATTGATAATAATAATAATGTTTCTTGAGCACAAAATGTCTGAAGGATTCATGTGAACACTCGAAGGGGGGGGGGGGGGGGGGGAAACTGGAGTAATGATGCTGAAAATTCAATTAACATCACAGGAATACCTTATATATTTTAAATACATTTAAATAGAAAACAGGAATTTTAAATTGTAATAATATTTCAAATATTATAACATAATATAAGTGGACTATTTACGGTAATTACTTTGACAACCTTGAGCTTTGGTGTGATAATAAGAGACTTGTCCTAAAAATTTTCAATGGAAAAATTCGTTATTGACTTTTTGACAGGAGTGTACGGTGGCTGAGAGAGCTCAATGCACTGCAACTTAAGAAAACACATGCAAATTGAAAAAACACCAGCAAATTAAGAAAACATCTTCATCAGTTTGACAACACACGCCTGCAAATCCTCACAACACATGCAAATAAAGAAACGCGCTGCAAATCCTCACAACACAAACAAATAAAGAAAAGACAGAAACGCTGCAAAATCATCACAGCACATGCCCAAATGAAGAAAGAGAAACGGCTGCAAATCTCACACACATGCAAATGAAAGAAACGCCTGCAAATCCTCACAGGCCACATGCAAATGAAGAAACGCTTGCAAATCCTACACGCATGCAAATGATAGAAACGCGCAAATCCTCCAACACATGCAATGAAGAACGACTGCAAATCTCACAACACATGCAAATGAAGAACGTCCCCTTGCAAATCCTCACAACACATGCAAATGAAGAAACGCTGCAAATCCTCACAACACATGCAAAAAAAAAAACGCGCTGCAAATCCTCACAACACATGCAAATGAAGAAACGCTGCAAATCCTCACAACACATGCAAATGAAGAAACGCTGCAAATCCTCACAACACATGCAAATGAAGAAACGCGCTGCAAATCCTCACAACACATGCAAATGAAGAATCGCTGCAAATCCTCACAACACATGCACATGAAGAAACGCGCTGCAAATCCTCACAAAACATGCAAATGAAGAAACACGCTGCAAATCCTCACAACACATGCAAATGAAAGAAACGCTGCAAATCCTAACAAACACCAGGACAAATGAAGAAACTCTGACAAATAGCACGAACCACAACGGAAATGTTTCATGGGGACCCAAAAAAGTGACGGACCCGGCTGGGGTTTGTTTTGTGCAGTGGCTTTTTTTTTTGAGTTTCTGCTAGTGATTCCTTTTTTAAAATGTTTTTTATTTATTGAAGATTATAACATTCACAGGGGATACAGTCATAGCAATAAATTACATACACAACCAGAATATAAAACAATAAATATAAAGAATAATAAAAAATGAAATATAAACAGAACAAAAACAAATAAATAAAAAGTTAAACATATTTTCTTTTTTTTAAATAAATAAATCATAAATTAAAATAAAAAATAACTTAAATGGAAAATTACACAAAATGTCAACTTCAAAGAATACACAGGAGGTAACCTTACATCAAAGTCAATATTTTTCCATAAACACAGTAGTTTTAACAGCTTTCTTATTAAGTGATGAGCAGAGAGATTCATAAAATCATTTCAAATCAATACAAAAAATCCTAAAATTGGGCATACGATTTAATGAAAGAAAGGACAATGGAATACAAATACAACGTGCAAACTTCAGTCAACTTGTTTTTGTTCTTCAGATCAAAATGTATTGCCCTTTCTGTAACATCCAATGGCTGACTTTGCCAAGATTGTGCAGTTCATGTGGGCGAGATGTAAGCTATGTCGTAGAGAATGCCCCTAGAACGGCTGGTGATGACCAGGTGTCATCAAACAAAACAAAAACAAGCTGACTGAAGTTTGCACGTTGTATTTGTATTCCATTGGCCTTTCTTTAATTATCCTACTAAAAGGCCCTGATTAAATAATAATTTTCAATATTATTCTTACTGTCAATCTGCAATTTATTTTGACCTGGTTTTAACAATTAATGAAGCATTGCGGATTTCATTAACCTTGAAATTATATTTAGTTGAGAATAATAAATTAAGTTAGCCATCTTATAAAACGTTTCACAGTTACTCGTGTAATTCATCAGATTATTTAGGCTAATAATATCTAAAAAACAAAGGAATCATGCAATCAGGGTGTTAAAATAAACAAAAAAAACTCACCTTTCACTTCACGACAACTCCACTGACCAATAGCCACTGCACAAATCGTATGTCCAATTTTAGGATTTTTTGTATTGATTTTAAATTATTTTCTTAATCTCTCTGCTCATCACTTAAGAAAGCTGCTAAAACTACTGTACTGGTGGAAAAAATATTGACTTTGATGTAAGGTTACCTCCTGTGTATTCTTTGAAGTTGACATTTTATGTGTAATTTCCATTTAAGTTATTTTTTATTTTAATATATTTATGATTTATTTATTTAAAAAAAGAAAAGATGTTTAACTTTTCATTTATTTGTTTTTGTTCTGTTTATATTTCATTTTAGTATTCTTATATTTATTGTTTTGTCTTCTGGTTGTGTATGTAATTTATTGCTATGACTGTATCCCCTGTGAACGTTATATCTTCAATAATAAAAAAAAAAGAAAAAAAAAATCCCTCGCAGAAACTCAAAAAAAAAAGACATGCCACAAAAAACAAATCCCAGCCGGTCCCGTCACTTTTTCCGGGTCCAATGAAAAATTCCGGTAGGGTCCGTGACTATTTGCAGGCGTTTTCTTCATTTGCCATGTGTGTGAGGATTGCAGAGTTTCATTTGCATGTGTTGTGATGATTTGCAGCGTTTCTTCATTTGCATTTGTTGTGAGGATTTGCAGCGTTTCTTTTTTTGCGTGTGTTGTGAGGATTTGCAGTGTTTCTTCTTTTGCATGTGTTGTGAGTATTTGCAGCGCGTGTGTTGTCAAACTGATGAAGATGTTTTCTTAATTTGCTGGTGTTTTTTCAATTTGCATGTGTTTTCTTAAGTTGCAGCGCGTTGAGCTCTCTCGGCCACCGTAGTATTGTTTATATATTTACTGCAGACAGCACGTCGTGCCAACCATCTATTTCGAATGGCCATTATACCAAAGTAATTATATGACTCAATACATATGATCCAGTTACAGGGAGGATGGCATTAGATAGCATTTTCCAAAAACAGGAAGCATTACATAACCAGTCAACAGAGACAAAACCTACACACTCCGCATCAGGAGAGAAAGATATAACAATTAAAGGACAGAGAGAAAGGAGACAAGGTAACAGTGCCTCCAGTTTTCCTTTTCTCTTTAAGCACAACCTGAACAAATCATCTCGACACACTCAATACAGTCCTGACTATGGCTCCACTGGCTCTTCTCAACAGATAGATAGCGTGTCCATCGCCCACAGACATGGAGGCTGTGTGTATTACATAAAGCACTCGTGAAACCCTGGCCGCTGCAGTGATGATTATACGATGATGGCAAGACTCCACATATCTTATACTGTGCATTTACACACACACACACAACACAGGTTGTTTTGATGAGTTTATGGGGACTCTCCATAGGCATTATGGTTTTTATACTGTACAAATTGTATTTTCTATTGCCCTACACCAACCCTACCCCTAAACATACCCCTCACAGGAAACTTTCTGCCTTTTTAGATAAAAAAAAAAACTAATTCTGAATTATTTATAAACCTTTTGAATTACAGGGACACTGAAAATTTCCTCATAAATCACCTTCTCGTTGTAATAACTATGTCATACCCCATTTATTATACAATTTGTGTCCTCATAAACACATAAACACACACACACACACACACACAACACACACAAAGACTCCAAAGCACATCTCTAGACACAGTGACCCCTGTCCGATTTTAGCTCAGCTCGTGGTGAGAGAACTTCACTGCTGAGGGAAGCATGATTCAGAAAAGTATGAAAATAGTTGATGTTATTTAAGAGCCAAGACAAACACTGTAGAGGCAGTAATCTCAGGACAAGACAGAATAAAACATCACATTTGGTGATGAAAACAGTGAAGTCTTGCTTATGTGAACATCAAAACAGTCCCTTCAGCAGATATACAAGGAGCTAAAGGCACCTCCTCAGTGCTTGGAGGCATATAAACAGTTTCTTGAGTTCAGATGCTGGATATGTTTTCCTGATGTAAATCTATTGAGGCAAGACAAATCCTCCCACACAGAAACCAGCAGCCAATCAACATTTCTCTGCCTGGTCTAATAAAAATAGATTTTACAGTTAACTGTTTCTGTTAAATGCTACACGAAGGGCAACGGACCATGAGGAGGGATGTTGGTTGTAGGGCACACAGTGTAGCCTATAGCTGTGCATACAATTGAATAACTAGTCAATACAATGTCAACGTGACCTCAGCTATGATATTGAGATAACTGATCTGTGGGATTGTATAACTATAGGAGAATTTCAAGCTGGCAGATGTGGTCAGTGAGGGATTACAGGACCATCTTACACAACACTGTATTTGCTTGAGCACATTTCAGTCAAGGTGAGGGGGCTGTGCATTGTTCCCAGCTCATGAGCAAACAGAAATACTGCAGAGGTGCTTGAACTGGACAAAATGTGTTATGTGCTAAAACAAATAAAAACTACCATTAGAAATGGAAATTATTTTTTATTGGACTAATTAGTTTATAGTGCAAGCTAAATTCACAGCAAAGCCACTTTAAGTGTATTCTATAGTATTTAATCACAATCCATGTTTTACTATAATTTATGGCGATTTTAAAGAATTTGCATACTACTACACTAACTTTTGCATAGTAAACTTTAACATTATTTGGACATAAACTTTTTTTACAGACGAAAAAAAAAGCTCATCAGCATTGTGGGTGAGATTTGAGCCCCCGAGCGCAGAGTTCTGTGGATTAATGAAGCACGTTTCAAAATAATAGCGCCTCAGTACGGCGGGACAGCGAAACGATACAGCAGCGCCACCATGCGGTTACAGAGGGTTTAGCAGGTTACACAATTTTGCATGTAAAAAAAATAACATCAGCTTCATGCATAAATCAAATTTGATTCGTAATACATTCAAATCCAAAGCATAAAACGAACACACATTCAATTAAAAAATGATAAATTAACTGAAATGATAAATGAACGGAGACTTGTTTGTTGTCATCCTGCATATTACATATACAACATATTTTATATGATTTTTTTTCGTTAAAATATTTGTGTATATGCAATGACGTTATATATATATATTAAAAAAAATCCATTTTGTACTATGTTCTGCAAGTGATGTCGTCTTGGTACTAACCGGAAGCGGAAATTGCGAGGGAGCGGTTGACAGCTGCTGGTCGTCTGAAGTGGTTCGCCAGCAAAACAACAATAATTGTGCAGAGATGGAGCTGTGTGAAATATTATACAACAAGGCTGAATACATCGAGACGGTATGTTACTAAAATCGATAATATCCGTCAGCTGAAACCAAGCGGTTGCTAGTAATAACTTGAGAATGATCTGACCCGACTAGTATGTCTCTGCAAACCGAATGTGTATTGTATTGTTTACATTTGGTCATTTAGCAGACGCTTTTATCCAAAGCGACTCACAAATGAGGACCAGTATTATAAACAAAGACGATTCTCCAGCACAAGTGTTAGTTTGTCATAACTTACCAGACAGTAAACGTCTAAACACACGGTGTTTATTAAATGCTCACAGCAGCCCAGAGCTGGACCGTCATGTGATGGCAACGTTCACATTTGATTTCTCTAGGCATCAGGCAACAAAGTCAGCAGACAATCAGTTCTTTGTGGCAGTCAAAACATTGTTCTCAATGGAAAAGTGAGTTTTCTCTTCTTTATTTCGTCTTGTTCTGTTCCCCAGCTATGTGATAACTATGTGAAATGGCCTCTTTTTTAAGACCATCGTGATGAATGACTGTATCATCAGAGGAGATCTCGCTAATGTCAGAGTTGGGCGCCACTGTGTCATTAAAAGTCGTAGTGTGATCAGACCTCCGTTCAAGAAATTCAGCAAAGGGTGAGCAGTGCTGCTGGTTTAATGTAAAACATCTGTTTTCTCACTGATACTGTTTGTATGATTGAACTTTTCTTGTGCTGTGTACATCAGCGTGGCTTTCTTCCCCTTGCATATTGGGGATCATGTGTTCATAGAGGAGGACTGTGTTGTCAATGCTGCACAGATAGGATCATACGTCCACATTGGCAAGAACTGTGTTATTGTAAGTAGCTCCTTTGTCTCTATCCTCCCATTATGCAACATTTTTACCTGGTGGCGCTTGATTGCGATGCATATTTTTTTTTAGGGTCGGCGCTGTGTCTTGAAGGACTGCTGTAAGATACTGGATAATACTGTCCTTCCCCCAGAGACAGTGGTTCCTCCGTTTACAGTATTCTCTGGCTGTCCAGGTTGGCACCTTCAGATATATTATTTTATTTATTTACTGTAAGTGTTGTATATTTTGTAGTAAAGTGTTTTTTGAATTAATGTCACTCTTTGCATATAAACAGAGCCTAAGCTTTTTTGTGTTGTTCTATATTTCAGGTCTATTTTCAGGAGAGCTCCCTGAATGTACACAGGAACTGATGATAGACGTTACCAAGAGTTACTACCAGAAATTCCTCCCTCTCAGCCAGATCTAGGACTGAACTTTAGTTTGGGTCTTGCTCACTTTCATTCTAGGACCAAAGGAACCAATGTGGACTAATATTCCCCAATCATCTCTTTAGCTCTAAGTTACAGTTGTAAATCTCGAACAACAAAGAAATACCTTTTTTCTTTTTTCAGTTTTGTTCACAGTTGTATCCACTTGCAGTAAAAATCCCTTGCTATAATGGCAATGTTAACATAGAAAATGAAATTATAAAATGTGACTTGTTCGCAGAACACCAATTTTTTTCCCCCCAGTATTTTTAGATTTCTGTTCATGTGTCATATAATCTCAGTGTACATTGCAGTCCTATTGGCGTGGCTGAGAAAAATATCACAACACTGTTATTAGCTGTTAGACTGAAGGGCCTTTATTTATTAAACTTTACCATTTCTGCAACACTAAACATTTTCTGTTTGTATAGACAGATTACAGATGGTAATAATTAAATGCTTTTTTTGTAAAGAAAAAAAAAAGTGTCTATACTGACTCGTTTTAAATGATGGTTTTGGGGGCTTTTACCAAACAACGCGCTCCTTTTGTAAGGTGCAGTCACATTAGTGAAATTTTGGTGGGCAAAAAAGTATCATTGTTAATAGTGTAGCAGCGTATGAAGCATAGCTCACATTCAAATCAAGCAGCTTTCTGTTGGTCAAAACGGTGAATCCATGTGTGAATCTGCATGAAGACATTTTTCATCCTCAGCTGAAAATTTCAATCACGTGAATTCCTATTTAAATGGACTTTGCCTGTGAACATTTGCTGAACAATAGTAAATGTCTTACAAATATTATCTAACAGCGTATGGAAACAGGATGACATGCAAAAAATACTCCGTAGATGGACTCGTTCAATTACATACTTGAATTGAATTTGCTTAAAGGGATAGTTCACCCAAAAATGAAAATTTGATGTTTATCTACTTACCCCCAGGGCATCCCAAGATGTAGGTGACTTTGTTTCTTCAGTAGAACACAAACGGAGATTTTTAACTCGAACCGTTGCAGTCTGTCAGTCTTATAATGGAAGTGAATGGGAATCACGGCTTTGAGAGAATACACAACCAAAACCAAATTAAACCCTGAGGCTTGTAATGATACATTGATGTGTAAAGACACAAAAAAACGATCGGTCTGTGCAAGAAACTGAACAGTATTTGATCGTTGTTTTACATCTTGATTCACCACAATGTCTGAACTGTTCTGAGCGTGTTCTCAACAGCCGGCGCCTGACGGCGTCTTCTTCTTCTTGCTTTACGGCGGATCGCAGACTTATAAGTGCATTACAGCCACCTCTCTCTCAAATGGACCATTGACACTCCTAATTGAGATTGTAGATAGAGTGTTAATGGTCCATTTGAGAGATAGGTGGCAGTAATGCACTTATGAGTCTGCGATCCGTCATAACAGCCTTGAGAATGAGCTCAGGAGGACGTGCCGACGCTCAGGACAGTTCGAACAGTTCGGACATTGCGTGAATCAGAGGTAAAAAACGATATAAATACTGTTCAGTTTCTTGCACAGACTGATCGTTTTGTGTCTTTACACATCAATGTATTCGTCATGAGCCTCAGGGTTTAATTTGGTTTTGTTTGTGTATGTTTTTTTTTATTCTCAAAGCTGTGATTCCCATTCACTTCCATTACAAGACTGACAGACTGCAACGGTTTGAGTTGTGTTTGTGTTCTACTGAAGAAGCAAAGTCACCTACATCTTGGATGCCCTGGGGGTAAGCAGATAAACATAAAATTTTCATTTTTGGGTGAACTATCCCTTTAAGCAACAGTTTTAGTTTTTGAGGTAGGGATTGTTATATGACAGTTTATATGAAGCAATGAATTTCTTTAAACATGCTTCACATAGTTTAAGTACAGAAATCAAGAAGACCTTTCATACTGTAACTTGCCTGTTTAAGTAGTGGAAAAAATGGTGCGTCTTGGCCCCTTATAGACTGCAACAAAAACTGATCAAAACAAAAAAGTAATAATAAACAGATGAAAAATAGAGATTTTAAATAAATAAAAAAATGCTATAAAAGCACAAAAGCTAAAACCATAGTTATGCATTCATACAATGAACAATACCACTTCTACACATAGCATACTTGCATTTAAAAGAGGTAAAAATACTTAATTGGGAGGAGGATTTTTAAAAAGTTCTTTCTCACTGCACTCTAATGATATGCTATTCCTTTTCTTTTGATATTTTTTGTTCAAATTAGGTCCATTGTTCAATCACTACCATTTAAAGAAAAGGGTACTCTATGGAGCTGGGGACACTGCAGTGTAGCGTCAGTATTGGACTGGTAAAACAGCGTAAGAGTTCCTCAGTCCAGACTCCATTCACATAACCACTGCTGACACTGTGCCTGTTGCTCCTCACTCTCCACTGGGCTGCTCCTCCTGTGCACTGGCTCTGGATCTTCTTGGATTTCAGTTTGTGGTTTTTTCAAAATATTCTTCAGTAGGTCCTCCAGAACATTCACACATCTTTGTGGTGCCCATTTGGAGTCGAGGGTGAGTACAAAGGGATCTGGGGCTGTGACATGGATGGGTTCATTCTCTAGTGGGATGTGCAAGAAGTAGGCATGCAGCATCATGCGATACGGAGCATTGTCTGTGTGTAGACTGTAAGTGTAGTCTCCCACTATGGGGTGAGCAATGGCACTGCAATGAACTCGGAGCTGGTGCGTCCGTCCTACAGGATTATTGATACTTAAGACTTTTTCCATTTGGCATTGTGTTTCATCTATATTTTGTCTGCATTGTTGATGATACTGTACCTGTCAGAGGCTGCAGAAGCACTTTTGTGACTGGATCTCCATCATATTCTCCATGCTCTAAAAGTGTCAGCTCTGTTTGGCAGGGCTTAGGATTCTCACAACCTACCGCACACAATATGAAATTGATGCATGAATGCATTTCTATTAGTTTCTGACAGTACATCCAAAAATGAAAACCTACTCACCCTTAGGCTATACAAGATGTAGATGAGTTTGTTTCTTCATCGGAACAGAATTGGACAAATTATAAAATAATATTTAAATAATAGCTTATATAGTTGATCCTCTGCAGTGAATGGGTGCTGTCAGAATGAAAGTCCAAACAGCTGATAAAAAGTGACTCCAGTCCATCAATTAACATCTTGTGGAATGAAAAGCTGGGTTTGTAGACAACAAATGAGATTAAGACATTTTTAGCTTCCAGCTAAAATATGAGTCCTCTAGCCATAATATTGCTTTCTCCAGTGGAAAAAATTAATGTCTGAATCAGGAGAGCAATATACACAGATCAAGCATTGTTTACATGCAAAAACAGTCCAGAACAGTTTTAAACAAATACATTATTGACGTTGAGAGAAGAATAGGGGATTAACTTTTTCCACTGAAGGAAGCATTATTATGGATTATTTTGGCCATTAGTGACTGTTTAAAGTTAAACCGCCTTAATAATGGATTTGTTGCTTACAAAGCTATTCACACAGATTTTCACTTCACATGACATTAAGTGATGGGCTGGAGTTCTGTGGATTATTGTGACATTTTTATCAGCTGTTCGGACTCTCATTCTGACGGCACCCATTCACTGCAGAGGATCCACTGGTGAGCAAGTCATGTAATGCAACATTTTTCCAAATGGCCTGAGGGTAAGTAAATTGTCAGCAAATACAATTTTTTGGTGAACTATTTTTAACATTTGAGTTTAATTTACAGCAAAAGAGATTCTGACCATCTGTTCCTTCAGTACACATCATGTGGGTTTTGCCCTCTGCTGTGTTCTTGCCGATCGCAAAGTCCAGGGTCATTTTCTCCTCAGCAACAGTGCCACGGACCTGCGCAGGAAATATAAATGGCCTATATTATTATGAAAAACCTTTTATTCATCCAATGAATGTCTGAATTTTACAGTACCAGGGCGAGATAAGCTTTGGTAACAAGTCTGTCCTTAAAACAGCGCTATGCATGCCCTGCCGCTGCCTTGTTCAGTGCTACACACAAAGCACCACTGGTAGAGAAATCCAGTTGATGGCAAAACCTGCAGAATATCAGAATACATACGAATGAATTACTGATAAGATGCATGTGCTTCTTGAAATAATTGTTTGTCTCAGCACATAGCAGAGTAACAGAAAACCTGAGAAAAAGACCTGAAGCCGTAGTAGGTGCCAGGATCTGCAAGTTCTGGGAAGCGATGCTTCAGCTGACTCTGGACAGTCTGTTTCTCATACCACATCTTGCTGTCAATACGAATATCCCAGTGTTTGTTGACAACTATATAGTTTGCGCTGTGGTACAAAACACACAGGTTCTCCAGGCTCGCAGGCTCCATGCTCCCCTTTTCGTGCAAAGCAAGACCAGTGTTATTCTGTGTGGCACACCAAGAAGTTTTGTGACAGTATTTGAAATGCATTTAAAGGGGGTCATATGATGCGATTTCAATTTTTCCTTTCTCTTTGGAGTGTTACAAGCTCTTTGTGCATGAAGAAGTTTTGTAAAGTTGCAAAGACTAAAGTCTTCAATCCAAAGAGATATTCTTTATAAAAGTTAAGAGTCAGAATCAACTACCCTAAAACGGCTCGTTCTAACACGCCACCATATGTCTACATCACTGTGTGGGAAGATTTGCATAACGCCTCCCAAAAATGGGTCACGCAAAGAAGAAGCGTAACTTTATTTTCGGTAGATTGTTGACGATATCCATGCGTCATGCCTGGAGCTGATCTGTGGTGGTCGCTGAGGGAATACATCAACTTTCACTGTGGACGAAGCGGAGTTCAGCCCGGGGTCGTCACATGTGGTTGCCGCTCATTCGTCGGATCCGCCGGGCGCGCCGTTCTCGACCCCGCCGCCTCAGCCCTAAGCCGGGGCTTCCCCTCATGCTAGGCCGCTGTGTTTCGTTGTGAAAGCGAAACTACTTTGTTTGGCCTTCCAAAAGAGGACACGACTAGAAAAAAAGTGGTTAAGCTGTATTTACAACACTATTCCAGAACAATTCAACCCAAATATTCAGATGTGTGAAGCACATTTTATGGAGGACTGTTTACTGTTCCTGGTAGAGTAGACTACAATACCTGCTGTTCTGACTCACAGAGTGTAAGTACGTTTTAATTTAAAGGATTTGCCACTGATGATTCAAACGCGAGTTTTGGGCAGTGTAGAGTAGCACTTGTTGTTTGTCATTTCTCCGATCACAAATGCAGACATGGTTTTCTGTTTGCGCGGCGCGATGCAACGCAACGTAAAAAGACAGTATAAGTCATTCTAATCAGTAAATTATGTCCACACTGGATGCAACAAATGACTCGTTTGTAATTGGTTTTAATGTTTATGTCTCGTCGCTCCATCACAAGTATGGTAGGGGCGTAACATTTCCGTCATTGCTTGAGGTATTCAGCCAATCACAAGCACTGGATAGCTGGCCAATCAGAGCAAACCTCGCTTTTCAGACCGATGAGCTTGTAAAAATCGACGCGTTCAGAAAGGCGGGGCATAGAGGAGAAACAATAATGTACAGTATGTGGAAAATAATGTTTTTTATTTTTATTTTAAAGGGGTCATATGATGCGATTTCAAGTTTTCCTTTCTCTTTGGAGTGTTACAAGCTGATTGTGCATAGATAAGATCCCTGAAGTTGCAAAGACTAAAAAGTCTCAAATCCAAAGAGATACTCTTTATCAAAGTTAAAGACTCTGCCACGCCCCCTAAAACGGCTCGTTCTAACCCACATATCTACCTCACTATGTGGAAATATTTGCATAATGCGCCCAAATGTGCACGCAAAGAAAGAAGGCGTGGTTTCAGTAACCGCAGTTAGTGTTGAAGCAGCCATGTCAGGGAGACGCTGTGTGTTTCTAGGTGAAAGCAAAAGCACTTTATTTGGCGTTTCGGAAGTAGATGCATTTAGGAATCTTAAGATTACTTACAACAGAACAGCAAAGCATTTAACGGACGACCGTTTTCGTGAACCTAGGAGAGGAGTTAATTCTGACTTTGCTTTGACAATCTGGCACTTCTGAATCAGCCACTTTTATGTTTTGTTATTAGTTTAAGTATTGCTATTGACTGTTCAAATGCGGAGTTTTGCGCATAGTGTGTGTGTGTGTGTGTGTGTGTGTGTGTGAGAGAGAGAGAGAGACAGGGTCACATCACAGTAGAGTCAGCTGTCTTAACCGTGGCTTGTGTACTGCAAACACATACCAGCTTCATCACTGTGTCTGTCACGAGACTCTGTTCCCCTTTCAGGCTTGAACTGATGGTAAAACTAATGACATTATTAACTGTCTTGATATACTTTGAAAGCTGAATCTCGCGATTATGGTAAGGGGCATTACACTTCCGACGAGTGCTTGCGTGTTCGGCCAATCACAATGCACCGGGACAGCTGGCCAATCAGAGCAGACTGCGCTTGACGGAAGGAGGGGCTTTGAAGCTTTGGAGAGAGGTGGGGTATAGTGGACAATAATGTACAGTATTTGAAAAATAATGTGTTTTTTGAACATTAAAGCATGTCAACATATTCTGTTACACCAAATACACAAAATAATGATCTTTAAAAAAAGCATCATATGACCCCTTTAAACCGCATAAACATTTCATTACACCAAATAATGTTCTTTTTAGCAACATCATATGCCCCCTTTAAGTAATATATGACTATTAAAGGCACAGTTGGCACATGCTGTTTGTCTTGTTACCGCTGTACTTGTATTGTTATTGACCCCTGATTTTGTGCAGCATGCTGGTTATTGATTATTTACGTCCAGTCTTCTGTTTATCTTTCCTCTGCGCAGAGCAAACCTCCTTTAGAGGAAGCATTAGATCGCACACATTTTATTCAATTGTCGTGCAAAAAGTTATTACATTGACTGCTTTTTGTTTCTAGCTAACAGCGTAGATTAAATAAATTTACTTTGAAAGACCATTTCTGTAAAATCCCATGCGTAACTGGCAGACATAATCGTTTCAAAATAAAAGCCTCATTATTTCAACTAATTTGCACGAGTATTCCAAATGGTCTTATTAAATGTCTAATAATTAAATGGTCTAATTCAAAAGGACTCAGTTAAATATAACGTAAGAAATAATATAAATAATAAAAGAGTAAATAGTCGTTCTTTTGAGTCGGATCTTTTTAATGAATTGGATTTGTTCACTCTATTCGGTTCCATTTTCAAGCCGATTCTTTTAAACGAACTGTTCGAAAGAACCGATTCGCAAAAACGTTCTTTTAATAGCATTCGTTTAAGTCGGATCTTTTCAATCAATTTGATGCCTTCAGTTTTGAACGAACTGTTCAAAAGAAACGATTCGCCGAAAACAGCCGGACCTGCTCTGACAAAGTGCGCACGCGCATGTCAAACTTATGTCCAGTTTGTCGCAGTGAATTGTGGGATAGAAATTCACAGACATGGCGTCTCGTGCGCTTGCATACTGTGTGCGCTCCGTCGCTCGCGCCGCTGCAAGGTTAAATCATGGCAGCGTGCTCACCAGATCCGCCCGCGCGCCCCTCGCCTCAAAGCAGCGACCGCTCTCTGTCCTGTCATGCAGCCAGCGGACGAGGTGGACTCAACCAGTGCGGGTGAGCTTTCTGCAGAGGGGGATGTTTGTCTGTGTGGCCTACTAGTGCTGGATTACTCCGTGACCTACCGGTGTCTTTCCGACTAATCTATTCGTGCGTGACAGCGTGACGCTAATAGTGTATACATACTATGTGTGTATCTTCACGGGTGCTGCTCTTTGCGTCTTTTATTGTAGCTATTATTAAAGTGATGGTTCACTTTAATAATAATTCTGTCATCGTGATGTTCCAAGTCCCTCTGTGGGACACAAAAGCTGTTGGGCAGAATGACAGCCACTTCATTTGATTGTATGGAAGGTGCAACCGAACGGTGACAGAATCCACCAGCCTCTAACATTCTGTCCAACATCTGTCGTTTGTTACCGAGGGGGAAAATAAAAATAATAAAGACAGTTTTGGGTGATTTATCTCTTCATTTGGCAGAGCTTATGTTTATTCCCTAATTACCTTTCTTCTAATAAAGCTGGTATTGTGTGCACTGCAGTGAATATAGTTGGCTCTGGGATGAATTGCTTATGTTCCTCTCCTCATCTGCAAGTCATTTTGGATAAAGCATCTGATATATCAGTGAACAAATGTAAATGTTTGGATGCCTCTAGATTTCAGGCCCGTCTGTTCATCAGTGTCGGCACTATGGGGATCTTCCACCCCTCCACTTTAGAGAACATCGAAGAGCGTGTCATGTACGTCCTTAAACTGTATGACAAGATCAGTCCAGAGAAGGTGAGAGAGACTTCATACTTACCCTCTGTACTGTAACATTGCATAGGTCGTTTTGTCTATGATAATCTTCAAATACCGAAATTTGAAGGACAATGATGTGCAATTTCTGTGTTACCTGGAAACTGCATGCCTATTGCCTACCCACCATATTTTAATACATTTCTTTGGTGTAACACTTTACAACAATTTCCCAATAGTTCATGCATTAACTCGAAAAATGAGCATTACATTTGTGACAGTATTTATTCCTTTTTGTGAACCTTGATAAATACAACTGCTCATTGTTCATGATCGCTCAGGTCCATTAAATTAACAGATACGACTTCTTATTTTCATAATATATTAAGTATAAATGTTGAAATGAACTAAGATTAATAAATGCTTTAGAAGTATTTTTTGTGTTAGTTTAACTAATGTAGTTATTTAAACAAATGCAGTTTTTTGTAGTTAGACAAGCTGCTTTGTTTACATTGAGATATTGTTGAATACATACTCCTAGCATCAATCTCTGAAACTTTTTCCCTCCTCAAGCTGCAAACATCGTCTCATTTCATGAAAGATCTGGGGCTGGATAGCTTGGACCAGGTGGAGATTATAATGGCTATGGAAGATGAGTTTGGTTAGTATGGGTTTGTTCCTGTACCATTAAAGCATTTGACAACTGTGATGTACCTTCTAAACATTTCATTTGAATTGTGGCGCTCAAACACATTGTTCAATCCACAGGATTTGAGATCCCAGATGCAGAGGCCGAGAAGCTTATGACTCCTGCAGAGATTGTACAGTTCATTTCAGATAAAAAAGACGTGTATGAATAGAAGCAAGTTATATGGTATGTGCATCCTGTCTTTTGAGCTAATGCTTGGATTGTAGGTTACCTTTGCATGCTTGGTAATTTTATCTTAGTCTCACGTTTCCTTTTTTTTTTTTTTGCAGGTACGGAGGATTGACTCCGTATTAAACAATATGGATGTGGTTCGGCTGCGTCCACACAGTGTCCAGTTTCTGTCATACCATGTTCTTCTGTCTCTTGCTTATGGAGTCAACTGCCTTGTCGTGTACCGTCGTATTTAATGAAAATGTCACTATAAACTCTTGGGAACTTGAGCTGAAAATAAAGCCAAGACTAAATTGTAATTCTTTGGTTTGTCATGCCCCAAGTGAAGCCTCACTGCGATCCTCTAGTGTATGGGGAGTGCTACTGCAACTTAAATTCAAGGTCAGTGCAAGAACTTAAAGGGATATTTATCTGCTTACCCCCAGGGCATCCAAGATGTAGGTGACTTTGTTTCTTCAGTAGAACACAAACACAACTCAAACCGTTGCAGTCTGTCAGTCTTGTAATGGAAGTGAATGGGAATCACGGCTTTGAGAATGAAAAAAAAACATACACAAACAAAACCAAATTAACCCCTGAGGCTCATGACGAATACATTGATGGGTAAAGACAAAAAATGATCGGTCTGTGCAAGAAACTGAACAGTATTTATATAGTTTTTTACCTCTGATGCACTGCAATGTAATGTCGGCGATGTCCTCGACAGCCGGCGAGTGACGCGTCTTCTTGCTTTATAAGACTTATAAGTGCATTACCGCCACCTCTCTCTCAAATGGACCATTGACGCTCCTAATTGAGATTGTAGATAGTGTCAATGGTCCATTTGAGAGATAGGTGGCGGTAATGCACTTATAAGTCTGCGATCCGCTGTAAAGCAAGAAGACGTGTCACAAGCCGCATGTCGAGAACGCACTCAGGACACTTCAGACATTGCGGTGAATCAGAGGTAAAAAAAACCCCCAATATAAATACAGTTCAGTTTCTTGCACAGACCGCTCGTTTCGTGTCTTTACACATCAATGTATCGTCACGAGCCTCAGGGTTTAATTTGGGTTTGTTTGTTTTTTTGACTGTCAAAGCTTTGATTCCCATTCACTTCCATTATATGACTGACAGACTGCAACGGTTTGAGTTAAAAATCTTCGTTTGTGTTCTACTGAAGAAACAAAGTCACCTACATCTTGAATGCCCTGGGGGTAAGCAGATAAACATCAAATTTTCATTTTTGGGTGAACTATCCTTTAATGCTGGCAATTCTTATCAAAAACTGCATCCTTTCACCAGTTTAAAATGCATAAGTGTAAGTAAATCGTAGGACTATTTTAAAATGTGTGGAGCTTTCAAAACCTCGTTGGGTACCCTAACATACGGAGGCAGATGTCCCACAATTTTTAATGTTTCCAAGACTGTTAGCTTATACTCACTGGATAAAGGTTTTAAAAATTCAGGCTGATTCACTAAAGATTAATTTAGACTGATTTGTGAACCAGTTTAGCCAACTATTTTTTATATCATAACTAAATTGAAACTATTCAATTACATTTTTTAGGTTTTCCATGACTGAAAACACTCAAACCTATGTGAAAAGTTTTTTTTTTTTTTGGAAACTCATTTGGTGCTGCTGCTGGCACAGAAATTACACTGGGGCTTTGAAGGTGTATTAGGTCACTTAATATTTCACTGGTCTTAAATTATATAATGGCATCAGCATGTAGCATCTCACAAAAGTTTGTTTACAATAACAAAAATACCACATTTGAAAGTATGTCACCCATGATTTATTCTGCAATGACCAATAATGGCAGGATTACTGAACTAAACCATTTTAATGATCCCACAGTCATGTAGAATAAAACTTTTTATAGCCACTGTATGAGTCTTTGTCATGTAAACAAACATTTTAAACCTCTTTTAAAAGCACTGTTTATGTTTTTGTATGTAGAAGTACTCAACATACCAACAGGTAAAACATTTATGGTAATCAAAATGAGATTCTTCAACATTTCCATATACTAAGCAAATTAGTTGGGTGTACTCAATGTAACATTTTTGTGATGAGATTCTTGGTAATTTAACAACTACATTTCCAATTACACTTGCAGTAAAATATTTTAAAGAAAAAAAATCACCATTGCACACCATATCACTGTTAGGCTTTATTGCGGGTTGTACCCAAGTTATACAGCTTTGTATTCCGATATCAAGATCAGGACTTTACGAACAGTTATTATCAGTCTACAAGTACAGCCAACAAAAGACCTAAATACTACTCTATTACCTCAACTACCTCGTTACATATGCACTTAAGGGTACTAAAATTGAAAACCAAGCAACAGAGAAGAAAAAAGAAAAACAGCATTACAGGAAACATTCATCACTACACATTTGAGTATCTACCATGTATTACTAGACTAAACCTTGTCAACGGTTACCAATACAAATAAGGATTGTCCTTCAAAAAGTGCAGTTCCCCAAGTTAAAATTCTAAGATGACCCCAGGAAGACGCTGAAAAGAACTTCCTGCTCATTTAAGTTATCTTATTGATGTTTATTTCAATTAATTTTCAAACAGTCTACCAAAGCAGTGTGCATATAGGTTACATGTGAGCAAAGACCACTAGAAGAAATGTGTGAGTTGAGAATTTGCTATTCCACAGCCCGTTCTGTGAGGAGCGCTGTGAAAAAGGAAATGTTAAAGCAACCCCTCATTTGCTACAACTGGCCAATTATTCGTGACAAAAAGTTAAAGAAAATTTCAATCATGGCACATTACAGGAATCGTATTTTTAAATCCCGCCACTACCGCGGCCAGGATTTTTAGTAAGCGAAGACACAGACATGGAAGCCTCACCCTACACTGCATAGACTCTCTTAGAATTTCCCCATGGTGGAAGTTTCGATTTAAACTCTCGTTCATCCATTTCTTGTGCTGGTTTTACTAAAGCTTTTCGGGTTTATAATGACACGACAGCAATACTCACAGTTTAAGTCAATTGCCTTAGCACATTGTTCAACAGTAGGAACCATTTAAAAGACGAGGGTATATTTGCTCACAGGATAAATCAAAAAAGAATGACATTTTCAGTACAAAAGTAGAATGTCAGGCCAAGTCACTTATTCGTTTCCTCTATGTTCAACCTGGCTATAAAAATGGGGATTGTACATTGCTCATGAATATCCTCAAAACATCCATTTTGCAAGTGACATTTCAAGCATATACATTGTCCAGCTTTTACAAAAGAACATCCCTTTCCTCCCCCTGCTTGATAATTTGGCATGACAGTGAATTATCAAAATGTCTCAGCATGACAGTTCTGTCTAACACCAAAAAGCTGCACATACATAAAACAAAATTAAGAGAAAAAGAGGGGAGGGGGACAAAAAAAAAAAAAGGCGAAAAAAATACAAATAAACTGGGTGCCAATGGCTTTTCCCTACGCTTCCAAAAGTAAAAAGCCACGAAGAACGGGGAAACTAGCACGTTTGCCAAGACGGCAGGGAAGAACCCATTCAGAACCATTGGTAAAGCTCAGCGTAGCACTTCCAGAAAGGACTAACGCTACCCCGGACGCATACGAACATGTAACTAAAGCACAAAAGATTGAGCGATCCACATCGAGGGAGTAAACAACGTCACGGCAAAACCTTCTGCGATACCTGCATTTATACTCCCCCTAAACAAGAGGAGAATACTTGGGCTCCTGATGCGCAGGAATGGAGCAGACCACTCAAGCACACAGGCACAAACACACGCTTTAAGGGTCTAGTCAATGTACACAAAGAACAAAAAGACAAATAAAAGGCGAAGTCCTCCATCCATGCCGTCCAGTCTCCAAAAGCTACACTCTGCCTCCAGAACACAAATACAGTACAAGCTTTTCTAGTTCATTATGTACACCAAGTGCAATTCCAAAAACTAATTTTCGGCTTTCGTTGTGTAGTTCTCTCCAATGTTCCACTTAAAATTTGTCCAACAAACAAAGATAAGCCAGGTCTGGAATTAAGTAAACAAATCCTTTGATTGAAGTATATTTGGTAAAGCAGTTACTTAAAATGGTTCAATACTGGCACGCAACCATAAAGTGAGGGTAATACTCAGGGTTTTGTACGACGAGTCATTAAATATGGATAAGTTAACACACCACGCACGCAAGTTCTACTTCTCAAATAAAACAATGGAGAAAAAACTTAAACAGCTTAAACACATATTAAGGTCCATGGCTTAGCCTAATGCTGACATCTTTCTCTCCCTCTCGCTCTTGAAGCATCTCATAAATTGTGCACCTAAAATATAGTACGATAAAAGGTAAATAGTCTGTAAATCTACGCATATTATTTAAACTACCAGCAATAGATTACATTCACCTCTAATCCAGCCTTCCTTGGCCACAAGTACAGAGGCAAGCCATTTTCAATGACAAACCAGCTTTGAGGAAGGGGGAAAAAAGGGGAGAGGAAGGGGGAGAAAAAAAAAAAGAACTGAAAATAAAATGGTAATGAGCAGCCAAAACATTGATTTATTAATATTGTAAGGAACTTCAGATTAACACAACCAAACTGTACACATTACAATCATTTTCTATTTGTAAACAGTTAAAAGCCACTTGACTTGTTGCATCTTCGGACACAATTTGAATCAAGGCAATGAAATGTGGACGACTTTTGCACTGTTAAAATAACCAAACAAGATTTTCTTTAACACCAGCTCTGGCGATGAGGGGGAAAAAAAAGTGATAAATAATGATGAATTATCTATATCTATATATATATATATCAAACAATGTATATGCAAATTACTGAAACATAAAACATTACTTCAGACAAAGAAAAAGCGATTCTGTAGGCCGAGTCATTGGCTACAGTATGCATAGTTACAGATTTCTGCTTTTTCTTATGACATTTGACAGTTACTTCGACAGTCATAAAGCGAAAAACATTGAGCCACTCAGTGGGAAAAAGGACTAGATAGTGATTCAGCAAACCATATCCACTCATTAATAAAAAGACAGCATATTCGAAAAGCAGTATGTAGAATGTCTCCAGCTTAAAGCAGTTATTTGGCAGAGAAAAACTTACAGAGCTATAAGTAGTTTCAGTGCTAAAAGTTGGATTTTCCTACAAGGAGTTTCTATGGGGGGAAAACTGGCTATATTTCCTGAGAACCATGCTGGTTATTTAGCAGACAAGAGGAATAGATAAAATAACCAATGACATGGCCAAACACTGATCAGTATTCCCAGAGATAAAAAGCTTCGTCTTCATCCTCAAGATTTTTTTTTTTTTTTGTGTTTTGAATTTTTTTGGTATTTTTTTGTTTATTTTATAATTTTTTTAAGATTTATTTTTTAAATTCTTTATGCATTTTTTTTCGCCATTTAAAATAAAAGGAAGAATGACCATACTTTCCCCCTCAAAACGTTTTGTAAACAAGAGGGCACAATGTGATGCCTCCAAAACAAAATTGAAAGCCTATTTTGAAAGTGCTGTTCCCCCTGGCTTGCAGGTCGGGTTTGCAAGTCACAGCTGTGGCTACAGTTTTTTAGACTGCAGAGCTAAATTCTTTAGTTTTAAAACAAAATTGGTGCAATACTTATTTCTGTAATATCAAATAATCCTAAGTCAGCATCTATATCTTGATCTCGAACTCCACAATACTACAATAAGGTAGGCGTACATCAAGGCATAGTAGAGCGCACACTTTAAGAACATCCTTGAGTAAACAACTACACTGGAACTGTCGGCTCCCTCCATATTGCAGATTATACTGAGAAAAACCACATTCAGTGCAAAGTTTAAAAAGCTCAAACTCCATTGTCAGCAACCGAAATGCAAATAATAAAAACAAAACAAAAAGAATTGGAATTCAAATAAACATGATGAATAAACAGATGAGCTCAACTGAAGCTTTTTTCTGTATGAAGAGCACTACCTGGAAGTGTAAATACATCCTTTCACATTATAGAATTGGCCTGCATAATTCAAGTATTCAAACTGATATGTTTTGGGCTAAAACAAAGTGGACATATGTGCAGAAAAAAACGTAACTTGTTTCCACAGGGTGACCCCGCATTGGTTTTTTTCTTTTCTTTTTGTAAGTGAAGAAAGTCTAACTAGTGCCATTTGATTTTTTTTCATATAATATATATATATATGGTCATATGATTATGATTAACTATTTCCACATTGAGGTCACGGGTTTGTATGTTTTTTTTTTTGTCATTTTTTTTCTTTTTAAGTCAGAAGGTGAAAGATGCACTACATGGACTCCGGAAGGAAGGAGCTGATGGGGGAGGGACTGTTGATTCTCCCCCCTTCACCACCACTGGGGCTGCCCCACAGGCTCGTGGAGTAATTGGGAACACCCCAGAGAGACGAGCCGTGCAGGTCTCCGCTGCCGTTCCAGTGATTTGGATCAGTGCGGTTTGGGAAGGGGTGGGAACCCTCGATGGATCCGATCCGGTTCTGAGAAGAGCCCAATGTCTGCCAGCTGGGAGAGGCAGTCATTGACTGACCTTGTGCAAAGAAACGATTAATTTCCTCTTCACTAGCAAACTCTGCAAGAATAGTAGTGTTCCCTAAAACACACCTGAGGAGGAAGAGCAGAATCTTTATCAGTATGGTGCCTCACTCACATACAAGTTTTTGTGAACTTCAGAATGGGGTTCCGGAAATCTGGAAATGGCTTTGCACATTATTTCAGGGTTTCGATCGAAAGAGAAAGCAGGCTGAAAAACCATTCACTTAACACAGGGGTATTCAAACTGGGGTCCGTGACGCAAAGCCGGGGGGGTCCGCAAAATAATTTGCTACACCGTTTTTTCCGGGCTGCAACTTGCGTTTTTTTAATCTTCTGAAACGTGCTATGATTTATATTCCAACGTGACTTATTTAATGCATTAACGTCAAATAAGCAAAGCGTAAACACTTAAAAGCGCGCACTTCAAGGTTTATATAGCTAAATATATTTCTCATGTCTGTTTGACAAGTAGAAAGTATCGCTGAGTTTTTCTTCATTTTAGTAAGAAGTTCACAGATACTAAGACGGCAAGCGCATTTTGTTTGTTTTCTTTATTTTACAAAACCACAATGTCTTGATGACATTGTGAGAGTATACAAATAAAAATAGGGGACTGTTCTGAAATGATGGTCTTGCTCGTATCGAGGATATCAGATTGCGTCTATAAGAATCAAAGTGTTCACGCTGGCGCCTCCTGCGCGCTCACAACAAATCAGTTCTAGCCATTGCATTCTCCGACATACGCGCAGCCTCACCATCAGCAAACTAAATGACAACTAAACATACAAAAGGTATTTGGTGGCTCAATTTAACTTGTCTGTTGTACAATATGTAGGTTTTGCCGGACAGCGTGAGCATCGCCATTCCGTGGTTTTTCCAAGGACTTTTTTGTTTTTTTTTGTTTTTTTTTGCTATAAGGATGTGTTAGTAGCTATTCGGACATGAGAGAAGTACAAAGCCTTCTTTACACAATAAGTAGCCTAATAGAGCCAACTACGTGATTATGTTTCAGTTTTAGTAAGTAAGTATGGATATAGCATTTAAAATAAATGTTGTTTGTAAAGAATGGCACTATAATTTATTTTATGACATACAGTTAAATGCATTATTTTTTTCTGTAGTGAAGCCACTTCTAAATTTAAACGATTTGGAGTAACGATTTGAAGTAAAATTCATGTTAGTTTATAAATGTTTTTTTCCCCTAACATTCGTTTTACTTAGACCTATTCAGTATTTAAATTATTTCTGAAAGTAATAGTAAAATGCGACTTACACACCGATGCAACTTATGTTTCGTTTTTTTCCCCCTTGACCTGGTGCAACTTTCCGGAAAATTTAATTATATTATGCTATAGTATTAAAAAGTACATATACAATGGAGACCATTTGCACCAATAAAACAATCATATTATGTTCATTCCTACCCACATAACGTAGCCTTACACACTTATAATTATGAGGGGGGGGGGGGGTGGGGGTCCTTGGAAGGAAAATATCTCTGTAAGGGGTCCCTGGCTCCAAAAAGTTTTAAAACCCCTGACATAAGCATTAACAGATTTTTATAATGGGGAAAAAAAGTGTTGGGTTTGTGAAATGATCTGGTCAAGACCCTTAACGTAATCACTAAGGATAATATATTATAGAAACGTTGAGTATCCAACAAAATCCCCCCCCCCCCCACCCCTTTTTTTTTTTTTCTGATCCTAAACATTTGATCAGTGCATCCAGAATATTTGATTTCTAAGAATCGGAGTACATGATTAAACTGTATTATGCATGTCACCCTAATGCACTGGTTCTCAAACAGGGGGCTTGGGCCCACTAGGGGGCTTTTTTTAGACCTTAAAATGAACTTGCAGTCTAAGGGGCCGTTATTTCAAATATAGACGCACAGCAGGCGCGCTCATAATGGTAATTTTTTCCAGGCGCTAAAAACATTTCAACTTTTCAGAATGCCGCAAGCGCACCGCGTTGGTTCTTGTCACATGTGACAAGAACCAACCAATCAGCTTCATCCTTTCTTCGTAACATTGAAAGCTCAGCCAAGATAAAGGAACAGCTGATCATAGCTGTAAAGGGATAGCCATTTTTAAATAAATTTAGTAGCAGAGTTACTGGTTACATGGTTGCTTAGCAACGGCAGGTGGCTCCGGAGCGCAAGCGCCCGAACGCTTTGGAAAAAAGCAGAAAGCGGCACGCCTAGCGTTTTCCACACTTTTTAGGCGCGACATTGAACACCCCCTAAAACTGTACATTTACCGAAAATTCTATTTACTGTAATTAAAATCAATCTAGTTATTCCAGAATTGATCAAGTTATTTATAGCTGATTTACAAACACTAATTTCCTCTTAAATGGCTTAGTAATTATTAGCTTTGGAAATAACATTTCTGTTCTTTACCCACATTGGGGGGGGGGACAAAGGATAACAAAAAAAGGTGGACTTACATGTGCAGTGACTTCTGGGCTTTTGCCGCCTCCTCCTTAGAGCTGTAGCAGACGACAGCGTTGCCATGGGGAAGGTTCAGATGGAATGTGATCAGTGGACCGTGCTGCATGCACAGAGTTCGCAAGGTGGAGCCATCAATCTGTAAAGCACAGGCATGACTTGTTACCCAATAAATTATTCTGCTGTAGCTTTATATATAAAACAATGTAGGTTTCTAAATGGAGCCTTTCCTTTAAATAACACCCATTAATTACAAAATAGTTATTGCGAGTTGGCCACTGAGAATTACAAACTCTCACAGCTTCATAAAATTAGGGTTAAACCTCTGATGTTACATGGGCTATTTTAACGATTGTCCTTATTACCTTTCTGGACCTTGAATGTTTCAGTTGTGCTGCTGTCTATGGAGGGTCAAAGAGCTCCCGGTTTTCATCAAAAATGTCTTAATTTGTGTTCTGAAGATGAACGTAGACCTTACAGGTTTGGAACGACATGAGGGCGAGTAATTAATGACAGAATTTTCATTTTTGGCGTGAACTATCCCTTTAAAACAAGTTTTGTTTTCCATTCAAACTTATATTGAAAAAAAAAGTAAAAATTATCTATAAATTAGTAGGGTTGGGTACCGAAACCTGGTACCAATATGGCACCGGTACCATTAGGCCCTTTTGCACCGCTTTAGTTCCAGAACTAAATGTACGGTACTAAAGTACTGGGAATGATTTGCGCGACTATTTCCAGTACCATTTAAAGGGGTGCAGTGCATGACAGTGTGTGCTAAGAAGTGATGTAAGCCGGTCGACAGCGATGTAATTTGTGCGCGGCGTTCAACAACAAACAAAGAACTACATTAACAACAGGAGGATGGAGGACGCTGTGATCGGAGCTGTTTTTTGTTGTGTCTCGCGGATTTCACAATAATGGACATAGAAAGTCGACATATACGTAAAGCGATTGAAAGAACGGAAAGTATGACTAAGAATCTCCAAGGACAACTGGCAGTGCAACATTTGCTACAAGCGCCTGTACTTCAGCGTCCGTCCATGTATCGCTGTTCTCCATACTTGCGAAAAAAATTGACACAGTGTTTACAGTATGTTTACACAGTGTTTTAAATCATGGCGGGTGATGGCGTTTTCATACACGTTTGGCCAATCAATGTCTAATTGCGTCACGATTAGTACCATTTGTGCTGGTTAGACCCTGCTCCGGAGTAGGAGCTAAATTGGTTCTCGAAAAAGGCAGTCCGGTACTAAAACCACACCCAGTTCTGGCGGTACGAAAACGCCAAAAAGTGGGTAGTTCAACAATTAGTTCTGGTACTATGAAAAGATTCCCGCGGTGCGAAAGGCCCTATGTAACCGGTATGTACTAGAACTGAATCAGAACGCAGATTTCGGTGCCATGCCTGAGTGATCGATTGAAATATTTGTCTTCTGGTTCTCCGAAACAGACGTAAGAAGCATCATAACCAGCAACGCACGTGAAAATAATTTCCCGACTGAGAAAATGAACCTGAACTCAAGTCGGAAAGCTCTAAGAATACAAATCCAACACATCTTTGTAGAAACGCGAGTGTCCATGTTGTTTTCACATTCCGACAAAAAGCACAACTCGGGAAATGAGAGCATCCGAGGAATGCAGTAGGATATTACACTTGCTCTGATGGACGCAGGTAGCCTTCATAAATAAGCTAAACATGCTTAATAAAATGCCATAAAGCTAAAACGCCCGTGTATTCCATTTCTAACCTGTTGTCAACAAGAAGAAACTTATAACCTTTTTACCCACACACCAGTCAAATGCTTCTTTTGTGATCTGCTGAGGTTTCTTGTCACAGATGATGAGGCAGAAAATAGCTCCATAGCTACTTTAAAAAGAATACATGATTATCAATAGATATATATTACGGTGTCTTATTTTCCCGGACATGTCCTCGTTTTGGACTACCCCAAAAAATGATTGTCCCGGCGGGATTCTTAATGCCAAAATGTCCGGGATTTGGTGGTTTCTTATCCAGTCCCGCGGAATCTCTGACGTTGCGCATGCTCCGCAAATGTGTGGTCGCTATGATTTGGTCCATCCTGTAACATTCTATATTGATTAGTTGGCTATCAGGGAGCCGCTTCAGGATGCGGTGTTGTATTTACATTTTTGAAATGAGCGTATTTCTGTTTACTTTCACTTTCGATTTCGCCATCACACGCACTCTGTGTAAAGGGCGCACATCTTACAAGATAAGATATTTGTCAATGAGCTCAGGATCTGTGGAGCAGCAAATACTCCAGCATGATCTTGTCAGTCATCTCTCTTTATTCTCGACCTGTGATCAGTCAAAGCTGACTCCGGTAGCTCTTGTTGGATGCAGGGTTGCCAAATCCGCGTTTTTTCCACAGAATGGGGCTACTTTTAAGCTGTTGCCATGGGTTGATATTCCCAAGTGGGTTAAAGGTTTGAATATTGTATAAATTACATTTGACTGGGGGGCGGAAATGATGTATTGAACATTTTCCATTCTACCACAGATAAAACTTTCAGGACTCTACATAACGGTTCCCTCATGGTGGAATGACTACCCAGCGCAATCCAGCAGAGCCCTTAATATATTTCACGAGAAACCGCTGATGAAAGCGGAAACCACATCTCTTTCATTCTTCATTGACCTCTAAACTCTAGCACTCTCTATTCTAATGCTACTTCTAATTTTATCGGCTTGTTTTTTTTTAATTAAAAAACTTGATCCGGTAACATTTCCACTCTCTATTCTATTTATATTCGAACTACATGTTTTATTTATGAAGAAAAAAAAAGCCTCTAACACTAGCATTCTCTATCCTTTCTCTGTTCTTTAACTATCGGTTCAGGCACCGGAACCGTTTTAAAAGTATCGATTTGGCACCGGTATCGGCAAAAACCCAAACGATACCCAACCCTATCTATTAGTAATTAAGGGTAATTCATAAAACCCTAAATTGCAAAACAGTGTACCGATAAATAGTTTTACAGTGCATTTTCAATGTGTTTTCTGCTAAAAATGCTCAACCTGCTAAAACGAGTCCGTACATTCCAAATCATTAAGCATCTTACCTGAGGTGTGAGGTTTTTGAGAACAAGCCAATTAGTTCTCCCTGAGCTGCTGTCACCCCAGCTGGAACCTGCGGACAATGATCATTTCAAGTCTCTCTCGTTTCTTTAAACGCAACATTATTTACACTATTAATAGAGTTTATGTAGGTGAAAGGGAATATAACTGACTAACCAGAGTTGAATCTGGATTCAGAGCTACCCCAGCCTGCCAGTCTCAGAGAGCTGTTGTCCCAAGATGAGGGCTGTTTCTGGCCAGTCAGGCCAGGCGGGGGTCGGGACGGAGCAGAGATACCTTTTGAGGGGAGAGGAACCTTCCACAACTCATGAGCCAAAGAGGTGTTGGTGACTGTACCAGGAGACCATTTGGAGTCACTGTTTCTGGCTGCAGGGAAGAAAAAAGATCAAGTTAAAGGTGTATGAGGGTCACAAGCCTGTGTGGCTATAACGAAATAACTGCCCACCAACCTGAAGTGCTTTGTGCTGTACTGCTGAGGGAACTATTGTGGTTGGAGGCACGAATGGATGTCCAGGCACTATTTGAAGGCAGCGTGGTGGTAAGTGATGAGGATGGCCCTGGAAGAACAGAAAAAAAATTTATTGACAAACACTAATACATACAAATCTGCAAATTACACTACAATTTTAACATCTGGGGTCAGAAGATTTTTATTGTGATGCCTCAAAGAAATCTCTTCTTGAAAGTCATCTGCATTTATTTAATCAAAAATATAGTAATAATAGAAATATTGTGAAAATGTATTAATGTAATGTAACTTGTCTATATTAATATTTTAAAATGTAATTTAATCCCTGTGATGGCAAAGCTGAATGTCACCCAATCCTTCATAAATCATTCTAATATGCTGATTTTGTCCACAACAATAATAATAAAAAAATCTTATCAATATTGAAAACAGTTGCTTTTTTGTTTTGTGGACACAGCAATAATTTTTTACAAGACTCTTTGATGAATACACAAAGTTCAAAAGAACAGAATTTATTTATTTTTTTAATTTAAAAGCCTTTTAATTTTGTCAATTTGATGCATCTTTGCTGAAGAAAAAAAACACTTTTGAACAGCAGCGTATATTGATATAGCTGGTTTAACAGATTGCTTACCATTGTTCCTGTCCCTGAGGTGATCAACATCCCGGACTGTATTAATGGAGAGATTATTAATCACACTGCCAGGAGTGACAAATGGGTCAGTTTCAGGATCAATGTTTGGATATCCTTTCCAAGGCTCACCAGGACGGAACTCTGCCAAACAAACAAGACACAGTGTCATTTATGCTACAATGGCGCAGCGACAAGCTCGACCATCTGAGCTACTCTGTAATATTTTGTATCAATGCAAGATTTGATAGGAACAAGTAAAGCATTTATGAAGCGAATGGGACCGAACCTGGTGGCCAGTTGACATTGGTGGAACCATGAGGTGATTTGGCACGGCTGGGCCAGCCATCTCCCACAGAGCCAGGAGGACTGATGGGAGCGTTACTGGCATTGATGAAGTCATATGGACCAAAGGGTGAGTCTTCAAGCCTCAGGCCAGATGTTATAGCACCTATAGTAAAAATCATATCCATCAGACTTTTTTTGCACACTTTCAAAACTGCATATGAAAAACATTTTTTGTTGCGACGACACAATTATGACAAAAATATTGGTGATTATTTCCTGTGATATTGTATTCATTATTAAATAGAATTTTATTTTTTTTGTGTAGGTCAACTGCAAAGCATTATTTACAGACACATTCTCTACACATCCAAAACTCACTTGACTGCTGTTTTATACATCAGATAACAATGCTGCCTAAACAGTCAACTTCACACTCCAAATAAATATCAGCAATAGATAAATAAATTATAATAATTAATTCAAGTGTGTCAACTAATCACGCTGTTGTAAAAATCTTTTAAATATTAACAGTGTAGCCCTACTAACAATGACTGCAAAAAAAACAAAAAAAACAAGAACACCACAAACTAAAAAAAAAAGGAAGCTACCCGATTGCTGGGTTTTGATCAAGTGGCGAGTTAACGGAAATGTCCATGGCAGTCCACTTCTTCAGACGGGACTGTGGCTCCTTAAAACCAACACTGCCAATGTCAAGGTTGCTTACATTCAAGTTTGAGTTCAAACCTAGAGGAATACAAAAAACAAAAAAAAATTAAATCAGTCCACTCAGTATTTTTTCTCATTAAAGACTTGATAGAGTACTTCTAAATCATTTATTTTGGAGACACCGTCACAAGTCAACACAATGTCCATGCCACTATGGCAGTCGCAACAACACAACCAACAAAAAATTACTGAGTGCACAATAAAACATGGGAATATATGGAAGGGGAGACAAGCACAAACAAAGTAAAATAACCTTACTGTTGTCAAGCGGCAGAAATTATGAGTAGAAGCACCATACGTATGCCAGCCAAACATTGGATTTCCAATCAAATAATAAGGGTCTGAACTCCAAAGGTTTTGCAATATAGCATGGTTTTCTTTTCCCTCAAATACAAAATGCAAGAGGAAAGTTTGCTGGGGACAACAAAATAGACTATTCACCTCTTGCTGGCAGAGAGCTGCTGTCAGGACAGAAGTTCTTTCCTACCCGAGGGTTGATGGGAGAGCCTGGCACCATGTGGCCATTGCTCAGAGGTGGGGCTAGGAGGCTATGACTTTGACTAATGCCAGCTGGCTGATAGCCTGACATGTCAGAGGCAAACATCGTGTTGGGCTTGGCAGCTTGGTGCAACAAAGAGTCAGTCTGGCCTAAATTAAGATGGGGAGGACACCCACCTAAAGGGAAATTACTGAACGAGCTCAGGGAACTTTGTTCTTTCTGCAGGTCGGAGGCATTGGGGGGCATGAAGTTCTCCATATAGGACTTGAGGCTGGGCTGGTGCAGCGAGGGTGGCTGAGGGGAAGTCTGCTGCTTCATCAGGGAGGGATCGAGATGGCGGGGAGGCTGGATCATCTGTTGGGACGGACCCAGACCGCGACCCTACACGTCATCACAAATGGAAAATGTCACGTCAAACGAGCCAAGACAGAAGGAAACGGAACACATAAATGGGTCTAAGAGATCACAAACCTGTTCCTGGCGGCTGTTAACAGGCATGGCCCTCTGGCTTTGCGCTTTTTGCTGCAAAAGAAGACGCTGGGACGGGGGAAAAAAAGGGTAAGTTTTAAGTATGACAGGGAACGGGTTAACTTATCACTTCTAGGCTGGTACTAGCAACAAGATCAATACCTGTAACTGATTAATCTGAGAAAGCTGAGACAGTTGGTTGAGTTGGGACAGCTGGTTTAACATAGCAACCTGCTGTGCGGCAAACAGAGGGTTCAGACCTCCATTATTGGGAGAGTACTTCAACGAGCTCGTGCGCGAAGCGCACCTGGGCGGAGAAGAAGAAAAAAAAAAAAAAAAAAAAAAAAAAAAAAAAAGTACACAATTTTGTATAAACGGGTATATAAAAAAAACACCAGAATCATTGCAATCAATAATTAAAAAAAGATACTAAACTGAGAATATTTATTGATTATACATATTATATAAATAATGTGTATTCAAAGTATTAGTATTATTATTAAGTTAATAATAAAAAATAAATTAATAATATTAATGAATTCAATAATATTTATAGTAATGAGATATTTCTTAATGGCAATAAATAGTGGAGCCGCAACAGTGAGACCCTCAATACTTTTAAGTAGGACTGCAAAATTAATCTGAATAAAAAAAAACTGTGATATGGTTGTTATATCATGACAGATATAAGATACGGCACTGTGTTTTTACATGTGAGCAGCTCATGGTCCGGTGTTTTTAGAATTTCAGAGAAACTCATAATACACAGCAAACCTGGGACGAGTTGCATAAGAATAGCCACTATGTTAAGACCTAGTTAAGAACTAGTCTGACCAACAAGCAGTTAGTCAATGGGTAATCTGCATTTTTGGATTCAAATTTTTGCAAGTCTACTTTTTCTGTAACTAACAAAGAAAAAAAATAAGATGACTAGCCTCACTTGTAAGACTAGCCTAAGGCCACTGGAGTTTTGTAAACTGCATTTTAAAATACACATCAAAATTTTTCTTAGGAGAAAAACAAGGCCTTGAGTTACACTTGGGAAATTCCCTGATATTTCCAAGGCCTTGGGAACCCTGTACACCACACATCTTCATCTTACAGTCAGCAGGGATTTAAAAACCCAAGTGGCATTACCTGAGAGGGAAGTAGCGGAGGAGGCACTTGGTTGCGTAGACTGGACTGAGCGGAGTTCAGAGGTTGTGCTGGAGGCTGCTGAGCATTCCGGCCTTGTGCTGCTGCATTACCGACACCGTACATGTTTACATTCTGAGAAGAAACGTAACACCCCACATGTAAATGAGCATCCGGCAATCCAGTGCATTCACACCTTCAGCACACAAGGAGCAGCATGCACTAACTCACCTGCCTAACAGAGGCAGAGTTTGGATGGTGAGGCAAGCTGCACTGGTTTGGCAGTGCCTTATTTGTTGGGGAAAAGCTGATATTCTGCATGGAAGTGATCTGTGAGTTTTGGGACTCCTCTGTTACAGAGCTATCATATACAGGCAGTGAAAGCTGAAGCACGACCACAGGCCAAGCAGCGAGAGGAGCAGGATGCAGAGCACAACAGCAGTGAGGAATTGGACAAAGACCAGAAGGAACACCAGGCCACCAGAGAAAGACACATCAACAGCCACAGAAAAGGAGAGAGAAAGGCTATGTTAGCATCCTCTTTGGCATGTTTTAGCAACTGGAGTGCTTTCTTCAATTTTATTAAGTTAGGGAGGCAATGGGAAAATTGGGATCAGAAGAAAGACTACTGAAAGAGTTGCTTCTAAATACCCCATGAAATCAGCTGTAGCATTTCAATACATATAACCTTAGATCTAACAGACATGGTCTTATGCAGTGGTTATATCAGCAAATTTCCAATGGTGCCCTCAGGAGGACTGACATGTTTTTAAAAGACGACAAAATAAGCTTAAAAATAAGGTAATACAACTTAATTCACTCCCTTAATAACCCTGTTTAATTTGAGGATCTTAACTTCAGGAATACTGAAATTTAATTTTAATTAGAATTATTAGGTTATTTACTAATTGTAATCCATGGACACTCCTAGTTTCTGTAAATTACAAAATGTGTTTTTAAAACAATATTAATTATAGCAGATTTTCGCAGAGGAAATATAATTCATTATGGACAAAGGCGGACAGAGTAAAAAAATAAATAAAAAAAAGGTTGAGATCGGCTGGTCTTGAAGCCATAAGCATTAAATGTTGATATCATGAGGTCTTTAAATTGCATTCTCGTCCCATAGAGGGTGCTAAAGTACCGAACAAGCAGGAATACAAGACTGGACAAAATTAAGCCTCCATTACTGTTATAGGAGGATAGGAAATAACTGACCTTATCCATATAGTGGTTACGGTCTATAGTAGAGTCTTTGTGGATCTGGTGGCGTGAAGCAGGATTTTTCCCATACTCTCCGATATTAAGAACATGCTTGTCAACATCAATGCGCTTGTCTGTCATTCCTGCAGAAGATGAGAAGAATTCATAGATTTGACAAATTCATGCTAATACTCATGGACTGCAATAAACATCACTCTATATCAGTACTGGAGGAGCATGTGAATGTGACCTACCTCCAGACATATCCATCTTATTGCTCTTCAGGGAGTCTTCAGCAGAATCCCTCTATAAAATGACAAAAAAGCATCAATGTGCGATCTAATAACTATGCTCCATAAAGGATTTGGGGACACATAATACTTAGTATAACAGGTTTCACAAACATATAGCAATCAAGACTTGATCCTTACAGGGTACATGTTGTTGAACTGTTTCACAAACTGATTCATCCATGGAGAATCATCTTGCTTGTTGGGTCCTTTGTTCAGCTAATGGCAAGAAGGGTAGAAAATAAAGCAGCAAGCAAAATGTACACACATAATTTTGTCGTCGCTATTAGATTTAACAGGAAATTCAGTGAATGACACTTTAAACATTTCTGCCAGGCTAAATGAGGTCTTTATCTTAATTATTACCTTTGGAGTCATCTTCTTGTAGGGCCAGTTTCCAGTTTGGTTCACTTCTTGAGATGGATTGTTGTTCCACATGCCTATCTCTACTTCCACTTCCTCCTCCCAGTTGGAGTGCCCCGTCATGGACATCTCCTCTCCACCCCAGTTATCTTGCATAGGTTTGGATCCTAAAAAGCCAAAATCAAATAAAAAATTAGAAAAAAAAAAATCAAACAATTTACATTGGAAAAGCTAAACAAAACAAGAAGAAATTAAGTCGAAGAAAGAAAAATCAAAGAAAGTTCTTTGCCCCAATTGGAGATGGGACGTACCAGACTTGTGCTGTGACTGCTGTCCTATAGCAGCGTTGCTCCAGCCACTGCCTCCTGAGTTTTGCCTCCCCGGCTCTTCCCAGCTGGAACCTGTATCAACAGGGTTTCCCCAAGCAGACGTGCCATTGTCCACAGTGACAGGTGGAGCAGCATGCTCACCCCAGGTAGAGGACTCCATTTTCGTGAAAACCATATGCTCTACACACTCTCACCCCCCGTGTCCCCCAAAAAAACACTCGAATGATAAAGACCGTATACAAAAGCTATATGATCTGCACAAAAACTATGGCTGCTAGTGATGCTAACAAATGAGAGCATGGCACAATTAAAAGAAGGCATATTACTATTTTGTAAGCAAACTGAAATCTGTCAGAGCAAACAAAAATCAAAGTGTAATGCATCAAGCTGTGCGGGGGGCGGGGGCGGGGGGGGGGGGGGCTTACATAGAAAATAGCTATGCAACAACTAATTTGCGTCTAAAAATATTTAACATACTTGACTGAAATCTATTAAAGACAATGCAATTAATATTTACAAATAAACTTCAAAGTGGGATTGGACTGTACTTGCAAACTTTCCAATAGCCCAAATCCGACTCTTGCATAAACATGCTTATGTAAGCTTTGTTTACTCTGAAGTCCTTCTGATGGATCAGCTTACATTTAACCACTGAGCTTTTTGCACTTTCACCATCCAGCATATGCCCTGAATACTTCATTCAAAAATAGCCCTGTTCATGTGTGCCCTGCTGCTCAAGTTGCTGCCATATGACTGCACCATCGGCCACAATGTAACCAAAGCCTATTTTTCCCTGAGCACAGCTTATCCACAGCCAATTCCAAATGAAGTAGGAACACTATTTGCACATGCACCTTAACATTTTCTGTTTGGCAAATAATTTAAAATTAATGGAAAAAGCTGCACTTTTACAAAGTATATACATTCCTCTGCACTGCATAAACACATTTATATATAGACACACGCACAAACACTCGTAAGTTCAGCTTGTCAGTGCCGTAAGCATTAGAGGAAAGGGGTGGGAAGAAAAAGTGCATCCAGAGAAATTCCAAAGGGATGACTGCATGACTTAAGATAAATATAATGTGTGAGTAATAATTGCCAAGGGACTGCCAAAAAGGAAGACACCCACCTGAGTTGCAGTTCTTTTCCTTTGGGGCCATGGCGCTTTGGGCTTGAGGGGGCTGAGAAACAGCCATGCCATCCTGCTCTCCAGCAGTGTTCTTGCTCCACATATTTACGTTGTTGCAGTTATATTTGTTGGGATCTCCCCATGCTGAAGTACCATCATCGATCTCCATTCTACGCCTGATGGATTCTGGTGATGGATCTTCCCATCCAGTGGATTCTTCTTCTTTGGAGGCAGTAGGCATCGGGCCTCCCAGCCATCCTGTAGGCTTGTTCGGACCAGGGGCTCCAGTCTGAGAGGTGCTCCCACTCCTGAACGTTCCCATGCTGGAATCTTGGGACTTGCCCCACTCTGAAGAGTTGTGCGGTTTTGTATTGTCGCCCCAGGTGGGGTTGGAGTGGCTTGATTTGATTGGCTCACGCCCAGGTTTGGTTTTGATTGTTGATCTTGGGTGGCTCTCCCCATCCTGTGGTTGGACCACTCTGGTCAGGAGTGTTGGTGCCTCCGCTGCCTCCCCAGGTGTTGCTTGTCCCGCAACGCCCCGGCTCACTCCAGGCTGATCCAGAGCGGTCGCTGTCACTGTCCCAGCCTCCTGAACCAGATTTCTGGGGCTCTCCCCAATGGTTTCCCTTCGGGCCTTCTCCACCCCATCCCTGCTTTGCCTTCGGCGGATTATTCCAAGAGGAGGACTTCTCATCCTTGGTGCCATTCCATGAGGAGCCACCCTTGTTCATTGTAACAGAAGGGGCATCCTCCCATCTACTTTGCCCAACTGGGCCTTTGGTTTCTCCCCAGCCAGTTGAAGGTTTAGTTTCCGTCCACCCAGACACTGAAGAATCATTACTTTTGTTGGTGCTGGGTCCATCTCCCCAACCACCCGAGTTAGACGCCTGAGGGGGAGCGCTACCCCAGCCTGTATGTCCATTTCCTGTCTTTTTAGCAGAGCTTGAAACATCCCACGCAGTGTTCTGGTGGACTGGAGTTTGTCCCCACCCCGTGTTGGACAGCACCCTGGGGTCCACGTCAATTTTAGAGGGAGCTGCATTGATCATGCCCTGCTGATTACCTCTCCTTCGGTTGCCACCACATTGCCCATCCCTCTCACTGCAACCTCCCAAGCTCTCTCCACTTCCTTCACTGCCTGTAGATTTGTTCCATGTGCTGCCTTGTGACGCTTGACCGGAGCTCCCTATACCAAGAGCATCATCCTCCAAGGACTTCCATCCATTTGTTCCCTTCCGGTTTTTTTTTGTTTTTTGTTTTCTTTTGTTTACCGGCCCCTCCACATTCGTGCTATCATTGGAATGCCTGACGTTGACTGCGTCCCATTTCTTGTGTTTCAGGCAAAGTGTTCCACTCCCCGTTTGAGACCTTAGTGCCAGTGTTTGAAGAGGATGAGGAAGAGGAAGACGAGGAGGAGGAGGCACTCCCCCAGGGGCGAGGGATCCCAGCTGGGCCCACACCACTGCCTGCTCCCCAAGACATACTTTGTGAGGTAGCGGGTGCTGAGTCCCAACCTCCTCCACGACCGCCCATCCCATTATTATTATTATTCTTTAAAGCAGCAGCACTCACAGAGGAGCCATTGGCTCCAGACTGCATTAGAGTTGCATTCACAGTGTCGCCCACAGCTTGGCCTTTAGGGATGGGACATTTGTCTCCAGAGTAATTAGTGCCGGGCGGAACGCACCATGCTGTACCATAAGACCCGCTGTTGATTCTCTCACTGTTGCCATGTTGAGAAATGGAAGTGCCATTAGAGACTGGAGATATAGGGAGCTGAGGGGAGCCCCCTGTACTCATAGGCCAAGCTCGGTGCCCTGGGGGCTGTTCATTCATCTGCATTGAACCTGTAGAGTTTGGTAAACTAGAGGTCATCGTGTTAGTAGTGTTATTTGGTCCATTAAATTCAGTGTTAAGGTTTTGAGGCTGCCCACTTGGAACCTTGTTTGTACCATTGACTTCAGCTTCGGACATATTTTCCTGCAGGCATCCCCAGGACATCTTAGAGTTGATACTCTGCATGCTGGGTGTTTGACCTATGATGCTTTGTTGAGTGTTGGTGCCACCATTTCCGTTCCCCGCAGGCCCATGGGGGTTGGGCCCAGTGTTCTGAAGAACAGGCCAGGCACCATGGTTGGCATTTGGGTTCAAAGTGCTTGGATTTATACCTACATTGGTTGAGGAACCTTGGGTACCCCATGCATTTATTTTGCCATGGCTGCTTTCTGCCAGCTTGCTGCTGGGGCCCTCGCCAGAGCCTTGACATGTGCTTAGCATCGAGCCATTGGATACACCCCAAGGCCCCTTAACACTCCCATTACTGCTGCCATTTGCAACCATGAAATGAGAACCTTGTCTATTGCCATTGTTGTCACCACCAGTGCTCCCAGACGCCATCATACTAAGATTTTTTTCTGACCCAGAGCTGGAGGCAGAGTCAGCATCCATACATTCTGAGGCTAACTCTGGGTCACTACCAGTGATGGAGGGCCAGGGTCCCTTATCTACAATAACTTTTCCCCAGTTGCTGTTCGAGTTGCTGCAAGGTGAGCCAGAGCTCCATGGTGAATTTTCATACTGAGGCTCCATGCCAGCATGTTCCAAACCTGTGAACACAAATAAAAAACCCCCCCCCCCCCCCCCCCAGGGAAATCAGTTTGCGATGGCAAACATTGAGATGAAGGAACGAGAGAGATGACGGCCCAGCTGATGAGAGATGAGGACGAGAGATCGCGAAGAGAGAGAGAATTGCGAATTCGAAATTTTTTTTCCCTCCTTAACAAGTGGACAAAAAAAAACATGACAATAAAATATGGATGTATGTGTGTCACATAACACACTAAGGGACTGAAACATGTGAAATTGTATACAAAACAAAAATATAAATAAAATCCCTTACCCAATCCTGATTTAGTTACACTGTATCCTTGTACTTTATCAATGATTAACTGTAAAACACCCAGTGCAAACAACACATTCTAAAACACAAGCCAAATGCTGTACATAAACAATATCCTGAAAATATTAACATTTGGTAGACTTTGTCCAGAATTTATAATAACTTGCCCATTTATGGATTATGCGACAATGGCTAACTGCCCATAGACCCTGTCTCTGTCCTGCTGAGAGGTGTCTCACTCAAGCCAGACTGAAACGGTAGTAGATCTGCCACCATTTTGTAGCAGCAGTATGATCATGCTGCATGCCAGGATAGAGGAGGGAAAGACAAACGACTGCTTACAGCAACACTAAGTGTGAAGCGGCTCTGAAAGTTCAGATTTTACGTAGATGTGGCAAGTGTGGCGGCACTAAACTCTAACAATAACGCAACTGCTGTGTTCCTTGAAATAAATTTTCTGCTCTTGCGTTCATATTTTTCTGCAAGATGGATGCCAAGCTTCCTTGAGCACTGTTCTCTTGCCAAGTCTGAGACTTTCTCCTTGGCTGTGTTACCAAGAGAAATGGGAAGACAAAGAAACACAGACAGTCTCACTGCTGGTCTAGAGTAAACTGTTTTTTTAAGAGTGACTCAATAAAATGGGAGATTCTGTTGAAGGTCACTGAGGTAAAGGAAAATTACAGTAACATTTTGATCTAGTATTTCATCTCTCCAGGGGAGACTAAAAGAGTTGTCAACCAAGAAGAGACTTGTAGACTCCAAGGGGATAGAACAATGGAAATTCTGTCATCACATCATTCCAAAATTATCTCCCTTTCTTCTGTTGAACACAAAAGATATGTTGTCCATATAATTTAAGTCAATGGTGTCCAAAACAACCTGGGACACCACTAACTCTCTTTGTATGGATGGAAAAAAAATTATTCCACTAAAGTCAGTCAGTCATACAAGTTTGGAATGATACGAATAAGTAAATGATGCCAACTTTTATTCTTTGCATGAATATCCATAAAAAGTAGACTTGATATGTGTTATGGGCAAAGTGTACAATCGCTGACTTGCATTGTAAAACTAATTCAGAAAAGTGAGAACTTTGTACCAATTTGCAGCACTACTGCTCTGGACCTTCATAAACAGGGAAAAAACAAGAATTTGCCAAAAAAAAAAGAAAAAAAAAAAGGAAAAGTCAGTCTATCCATGCCAAGACATTATGATAGATTTCTTGCAAGACATTGTAGAGCAACTGGTTAAATTTAGATGTGAATTTAAATGTGTTTTCTGGGTTCATCACACCACAGACAAATGTGTTATTAACCACCCAGCCAAATATGAATGCTAAAAAAAAACCCGCCAAGTGAATAAAATAAGCTATCAAAATCGTGAAAAAATAAGCAGTATTCTCTGCTCTCAGACGCTGGGGGTGTGTCGGCTGGTGGAGTGAAACCACACCCACTCGCGGAAAAGCTGTCAACTGTCTTCCCTCTGCGGCTTATTTTAAATGAGGAGACCGAGTTGTTTTGTAAATGATTGCAACCAGGTATTATGCATTTACGTGACGAAGGCATAGATAACTAGCAACCTCTAGGCCAGGGGTCGGCAAGTAAGTTTGGCATCGGGCCAAAAAACATTAATTTTTTGATTTGAGCCCGAAAACTCATAGTTTGCTCAAACTCAACGTGAACTTACCTGGGTAAAAAACGAAACTGGCTTCGGGCTACAGGCCACAGGTCTTTAGGTGACTTTTGAACTTAACACACACTAAACAAAAATGGTAAACAACAGCACATGGTAAGGAAAAATAAAAAGTGAGTCACCTGTTTGGTTAGGGGAGTGGCTGACGGAATCCCGAATGGGAGCCATGCCTACAAAACAAAGAGCAGCACCATGAGGAAAACCAGCTACATGAAGCCATGAAATAGGCCTCAACACCAATTAAACGCCCACATGTTAAGACCATGCAGCAAACATAATCACTTATTTCTACAGCTATGACCTAAGAATTTCAATTCAACACAAAATGAAAACAGTAGAATGTAAACAAAGATCAAGATCTTTCATTAGAAGACATGCTACTTTTTACATGAGTGACTCCATTAGCTTGACTGTACTGAAATGGCAACCACCGGCAAAAATGAAAATGTTTAAATTTTTTTTTAAAGAATTGTATACTAAAAAAGCAACTGGGGACATAAAATATTATTTAAGATATTTTGGAAATGTATGGGAGAACTAACACAGTCAATCAGACAAAGCTTACAACCTAAATATGATAAAATTATGCGTAAATTTATGACCATGACTACTAAACCAAAAAACACAAGATACCTTTTTAGTTTAGATTTGGGGGGGGGCGGTGGGGGGGGGGGGGGGAGGGAGGGGCAGGGGAGGAGGGGGGGGGGGGGGGGCTGGGGAGGAGTACCCCAGTGAACACACATATCTGTCCTTGTATGTTTACCTAACATGCCTGAAACACCTCTGCCTACCAGCAATGGCTAACTTTAAACATAGGCCTACATATCATGGATCTCAGCACACCTGGCTGATCCGTAACCCACAAGGTAATTACTCAGAGCACCAGTACCTGAGAGGTGGATTTGGGCGCAGTGTAGGACAGACCTCTCAGTTGTAAGCTCCCCTGGCTGGCTAGAGTTGAGCTGCACTTGAGTTCCCAGGGTGGCAGCGAGGACCGTGAGGGATTGCCCACGCTTCAACAGCTGTTTCTGTTTGTGCTGACAGAGACGCAACGGAACTTCACAGAGCGGGTACCGAGGCAGGGCTTGGGGCTGGCCGCTGGCTGGGGCCCTCTTGGCATTGCTGATGGCGCAGGTTACAGTGGAGGTGCTGCTGTTCTAATTGGCAGACTGAGGCTGGCTTGCTGTGATCTCTGCAAACGCCCAAAAGCCGCTTGAATAATGTTCTGGCACTGAAATCAAAATAAAAACAGGATTCAAAACATTTTCCCCCATTACTGGATTACCATTTACTACAATAACATTTGGTACCCTACATGCGAAACTCTGTGTATGTCAGGTTTTCTCTTGCTGCTAGCAGAATTTTTCATACTACACCCTGGAAGCAAGAGAAAGGATCGTAAAGGAAAAAACAAACAGTCACCCAAAAAGGCTTACCGTTAAGAAACAAAAAGAAATAAGTTTAATCTCATTAAAAACTGACCTCATTTAAATCTGGTCTTTATATGTGTGAGAAAGAGGCCTAATAAATCTTAAATAAGCTGATCAGGATGGCGACTGTGTTAAGTTAACTACTTGCGTTTTTTATAGAACATATAGAAGCCACAGCCAGTGTTTCTGCTATTGGTTTACAGATGTGATGTGTAGCCGCTGCTGGACGATATGCCAAAAATTTATATCATGATATATTTCTTAATTTCAGTCAATAAGATATAATTCCGATATCGATATGAACAACACTATTTTAAAAAGCCTTGTAAAAACAGCCAAGAACGCTCACAACAGATGTCTGTACCTACAAACATATGAAAAATCAATTTGCCAGTATATGACAATCATATAAAAACTTAGAAAAAAATGGCACAAACTAAATGATAGATGTTCACCTTTTTCGTTGTATTTTAGCCGTTACATACCAACAAGAGAATAGCATGATATGAAAAATACACACTGTCAACTAGCCATCTAAGACTCAACGTATTAATTAGTAATATCTTCTAACATCACCAGGCAAAAGTTTTTGAACAGCTAAGATATTGCGTTTGAAAGATGTCTCTTTTGCTCACCACAGCTGCATTTATTTGATCCAAAATACAGCAAAAACCGTAACATTTTGAAATATATTGACTACTAGTTTAAAATAACTCTTTTCTATTTTAAAATACTTTAAAATGCAATTTATTCCTGTGATTTCAAAGCTATATTTTTAGAATTATTCACTCAGTCACATGATCCTTCAGGAATCATTCTAATATTCTGATTTGCTGTTCAAAAATAATTTATTATGTTGAAAACAGCAGAGTAGATTTTTTTCAGGTTTCTTTGAATAGAAAGCTCAGAAGAACAGCATTTACCTGAAACAGAAATCTTTTGTAACATCATAAATGTCTTTATCATCACTTTTGATCAATTGAATGCATCCTTGTTAAATAAAACTAATAATTTCTTATTTTTTTTCAAAAAAAAGGAAAGAAATCATAAATGACTCCAAGCTTTGAATGGATATAGAGTATAATTGGTTACCAATGAAGACTTTTTTTCGATAAATGCTGATCTTATGGCTCCATCAAAGAAGTTCTGCGAAAAAAAAAAATACCAAATGTATATTGAAATCAGCAAATCAGAATTAGAATGATTTCTGAAGGAGCATGTGACACTGAAGGACTGGAGTAATGATGCTGAAAATTCAGCTTGATCATCACAGGAATAAATTACATTTTAAAAATTATATCAAATAGACAAATATTTCTAAATTGTAATGTTTGTGCTGTACTTGGACAACAAAGAAGAACTGGGTGAGCAGAAGAGGAATTCTTTAAAAAAAAAAACAAAAACTCTTACTCTTCAAAAATTTGGAATGGTAATGTTATAGATAATGAATGTATAGGTAATGTATAAGGATTGATTATTGTTATAGATTGAAAAAAATGTGCTTCAGCCAGGATCAATTTTTTTTTTTTTCTGCATATGAAAAGTGGCTCTGGTGGAGGCCAGAAAAAAAGAGCAACAACAAAAAAATGCTGTAGAGAGGGCTTATTGAAAAGCAACTAAAAACTGAATTGTCTGCCAGCGGGAGGTGCATGCGAGGTAGAACCGGGGATTCTCCGGTAAGGCTGTAAATCAAAGCCGCTCAGCTCATGAACGCTACTTTAGCGATTAAAATGAAAAATGTCAGCGAAACTGTTCTTGAAGACAGTCAGTTCTCTCCAGAGATACATCAAGAAACACCGCGCCACGTTTTGATTTGAAAACGTTGCAGTGCTCATGTTTATTTAACGAAGTCAAACGCCACAAATAAATAATTGTATGGGAAACACTGGTAATGTATATTATCAAAATATATCGGAAATGTGTTTAAAAATCATATCACCGTTATTGAAAAGAATTATAATCGTCATACATTGATATTGAATTATTGTCCAGCCCTAACTTTGAGTGACATTTTGGGATGCGCCCTCTAGGTCCGCTGGGGGAGTTGTGCTCACTTGTGTAGGGCCTTGAAAATCAATTTTTAATTATTTTTTACATTCATTGTGTGTGGGTGTTTTTTTGAACGAATTCTAAAGTTTTTCTATTAATTTTTCTGCGATTCTGATTTTTCTGTTTGTAAGTTTCCACCGGACTCTTTTTATTAAGGGGTGTCAGATTGCTATTTTAAAGATCAATTATTTTGTGCACAGTTCAAAAAATATCTCAAAGAGATATTCTTTATAAAAAAGTTAAGAGTCAGCCACGCCTACACTCTAAAAAATGGAGTTTCTAACCGCCCCCACATATCACATCACTATGGGAAGATTGATAATGCGCTTAAAGTGCGCAAAGGAGGCGGCGGACGTGGGCGTGGTTTCAGGAACCGCGGTTAGTGTTGATGCAGCCATGTCAGGGAGAAGCTGTGTTTCAGTGTGAAAGCAAAAGCACTTTATTGGCCTTCAGAAAGTAGATGCATTTAGAAATCTTTAAGATCACTTACAACAGAACAGCACAACCCAGATGTTTGAATTTGTGCAACGCATTATATGGACGACAGTTTTTTTGAACCTAGAAGAGTACAAGAGATGTGCACAAAGGCTATTTCTAAAAAAAAAAAAAAAAGGGGTAATTTGACCTTTGCTATGACCAATCGGCGCTTCTGAATCGAGCGAACTGTAAAGTATGTTTTGTTCTTAGTTACGTGATTGATTTGACTGTTAAATGTGGTGAGTTTTGCCGCTAGAGCAGAGTAACGATCATGTGTGGTGTGGTGAGCGAGAGAGGGGAACAGGGTCACATCACAGGAGAGTGAACTGCCTGTCAGAAATCATAGAACGTCAGCAGTCTTAACCGCGAGTACTGCATCATCACTGTGTCTGTCAAGCAACTCTGTTGCCCTTTCGGGCTTGAACTGATGGCAAAACTAACGACTCATTATTATGTCTTGATATTTACTTTGAAAGCTGAAGCTGTGATTATGGTAAGGGGGCGTTACATTTCCGACGAGTACTTGCCAATCACAATGCACTGGGGTCAGCTGGCCAATCAGAGCAGACAAAGGAGGGGGCCTTGTTGAAAACAACATGTTTGAGAGATGCGGGGCATAGAGGACCTACAATAATAACAGTATTTGAAAAATAATGTGTTTTAAACATTAAAGCATGTCAATATTGTGTTCACCCAATACACAAAATAAGGACTTTAAAATAGCATCATATGATCCCTTTAAACCAAATTTTAATTTTGCCGGGTTGCCGTGAATGCCTTTAAATTTCTGTGTGATATAGGCTCAGTTTTTGGACTGGTACCACGGATTACTCGCTCGTGAAATCATAGGGCCCTACCTATGGGTGCGTGCACGTGTCTGTATGTGTGTGTAACGCCGCTGTGCGATGCTAAAGAATAAGGGTAAATAAGGAGCGCCCCCACCCTAATATAATGGCAGGGGAAACACTGTAGAGCCATTCCAATCATATTCATGGTTACCATGATAAATCCACAGTAGAGGCCCCCCTCTACATCGTGTCCAAGTTATTCAGCAGTCCTCAACTATTCAAGCAAACTCGAAACTTATGTTGCTAACATAGTACAGACTTGTGACTACCATCACACAAATAGGGTGTCATTGTGTCACAGTCTAGCAGTTTATTAATATAATCTTGCAGTTATCAGAAACTGCTTAAGATAGTAGGTTGTAAAATGCAGTGAAAACTTAGTCTTAATCTCAAGAGAGTCATAGTCCATGTATACAATTGTTGAAATGCGTCAACTTCTGGCCTCACTAAAACAATATTCTCTTTGAGAAACACCAACAAAGAATCAAAATATTTATGACTATTTACTAAATACATGGGGTGGGGGGGCTTATAATGAAAAAGGTTCACCAGTAGGTGTTATTAATACAGAAAAAATGACTGACTATATGTAATACAATCCCTTTTGAAACTGAAATTTTATTATGGAACTGTTACATCCACTGGTACTGTACTGGTACTGTATCAGATGGTAATATCATATGATGACTGCCTTCATATTTGATATTGCAAGGTATTTCAAAAATGTTGCATGCCCCCAGAAACACATTATCATCATGATGCAGTCTGGTTCTTCACTGAAATTATTAATCTAGTTTGCAAAAAAAAAAAATCTGAAAAAATCAATACATTTCAATGGCCGACAACAGGTGCAAAAACAGAGACATCCCGATCTTTCCAGAACAGGTCCTAGCACAGAGCTATCAAACTGACTATTATGATCATTATTCCTCTCACATACAGCAGCTGTGACGATTGTTACAAATGCACAATTTAACAATAAAGACCCTAAAGAGCTCAAGATACCAAGTAAACAGAATTTGTAGTGTATTACAAATGCTGAACCTCTACCTTCAGTAATACGGATTGATCGCAGCTTTCTTTTCCCCTCGCTCCAGGTTTACCAGATTCCTTCAAAAGACTCCAGTTTGTTCCTTCTCTTTCGCATTTCATAATAAAAACAAAATGGAGATGCATGGTGTCAGGTTACTGCTCGAGACTGGAAACTCCTGCCACTCCTCTGCGCCTGTATCAGGGCTCTGTGAGGGGGGATCTTTTTGGGGCTTTCTTTCATTTAAATCTACCTTTTTCCAATTAATGTTTTGGCAAAGGAGTTCAAAGAAAAAAAAAAAAAAAAAAAAAAAAAAAAAAAAAAAAAAAAAAAAAGTGTAAAATAACACTGCACAGGTCGGTTTTTCTCTTAGGGTAAACTTCCTGTTCAGACAACTTCGACTCGCTTGTTGTGGAATGACAACCGTCAGGAAGTCAGGTGGTCACGTTGCAACAAGCAAGACAACCCTGCAGATCTTTTGCACTGCAATAACCAGTGGTGCATTCAAATGGCAAGCCTGCATGACTACAAAATTAGAGAAAGTATGAGTGCTTTCCGGTTTTACACAGCATCTGAATTAAGGGTGTGCGATATATATCGTCTGCGATAACATCGTAATTGATGTTTTAACGATGTGCGATTTTACATTATCGAGCATTTTGCAAAAACCATTCAAAACACCCCTACAGAGTGCACGCATACATTACGTGCATGCGCCTTTAGAATGCGTTCTTTCACTGCATGATTCAGTATTCAAATACATTTATAATAGGGTTGTGACGGTGAGGAAATTTTCCCACCGGTTAATCACCTTTTAAATAGCTTGTAAAAGTGGCGTGCACATTTTACTTTCACTTTCAAATAGCGGCAGTTCGGTGTCAATTGCTTGAATGCAACAACAAAATACAACGTCAAACTCACTTTAGCGTATATATAAAAAATAGAGCTTTTATTAACAAAACAAATAAAAATACACCATGCTATAGGGCGGGCTATGCCTAATATAAAATAATTTGCATAAAGTTTAAATAGGTATACACAACTGAAATAAGTAAACATGTATACTATAACCAATCACTAAGAAACGTAGTACACCTTGATGCCAAATAAAAATAATAAATTACACAAAGTTTAAATAAAGTAAAAATCAGTAAACAATGTGTAACCAATTGAATAAGAAACGAATGTTTAAAAAACTTCCAAAATCAAATAAAAGGCAAAAGTCAACAGGCTTTTCAAAATCCAAAATATTGCCAAACAGGCGCTTTTGCATTATCATCTGCGATCATCTTGTTTGTCTCACCCCACTCTTTTTGTCAGTCAGCTCGACTCACTCTTCTCACTGGAGAAATGAAATCTGATCTGTGTGTTGCGACTGTCGTTCGGCACGCTGCATTGAGCAACCGCTTTCAGTTTTTAATTGTAGTAATCTGTTCTTTTACTGAACTAAATTATTTTTATTACTATAAAAAAAATCTAAACAACGGTGGTTGTCGGTTGACGCGGTGCGGCTTAACACCTGTATCACCGTCAGCACCGTCTATCGCAGCAAGACTAATTTATAATGACCACAAATTCAAGACATGGGGGCAGAAAATGTCTATATTTATACCACTTCTTATAGTTAATCAGTTTCACACGGAAGAGTGCCTTTTTTTTTTTCTCCAAAAATTACTATATAGAAATGTGATATTGATTTTTTTTTTTTTTTTACAACAGTTCAATAAACAAAGTTAATTAAGAGACTTCACGTTTTAGACAGACTGTATAAAAACCATGGACGTAGTGTCCGTGACGTCACCCGTTGGTTTCTGAAGAGAGGTTTGAAGCTCAAAGTGGGCCGCAGCCATCTTGACAGTGCATCACAGCACGTCACTCCTGGATAATTGAAAATGGGCAAAGAGGCGGGAGCTGGTTGCTGAAACCACGCCCACCTAGCTCGACGGTGGTGACAGCAGCGGCAATCCATCTGTCACTCAAGTGGCCATGCCCTTATTTATGCAGAACTTTAAGGCTTAATATTATTTAAATGGATGAGTTATAAAAAAAAAATTCACCGCCAAAGTTGTCATGAAGGGCAAAATTAGCTATATAGACCAAAATCATTTTTTGTACCAGGCTGTAAAAAATTTCTGCTGTAAAGTTGCCCATTTTAACATGGGGAGTCTATGGGACTGACTCCAGCCTCTAGCGGCCAGTAGATGAATTGCAGATTTAGGGTGCTTTCACACCTGGCCCGTTGTTTCGGAACCTGGTGTTTCCCCCCCCCCTTGGCTCGGTTTGTTTGGGCATATGTGAACACAGCAATCGCGCCCGGATTCGGGCCAAAACAATCGGTCCGAGATCGCCTGAACGCGGTGGTCTCGGCTCGATTGAAAATGGACTCTGGAGCGGTTCGGTTGTAGTGAGAAAACAATCCTATCCAACTGACCAACAAACCAGGCTATATCACAATTTATGATCATGAGTAATTAATTTTCTAATATTCAAAATGACCTATGATGTCTGTGGGTGACATATCTTCGCCATTCAGAATCAAAGCACACTTTTTCATTTTATAATGCCGTCTTATTGTTCTTCTTCCTAGTATGTGCATTTTAAAAATATTTTCCCGATGAATCCTGGACTCCTGCTCAAAATGATAAATTAACATAACCACAGCTAAAAAAAAAACAAAAAACAATAAGCCCGCAAAGCTGTTGTCATTCCATCCTGATGGATGACAGCCGTGACAGCGGTGGAATCCCGGAAATTAAACCGTGGAACTTTGACCAATGAGACACAGTTTACTCGCGCGTGACTGATATTAACAAATTTGGTCCGTTTAGAAACTTTGCCGTGTGAAAGCGAACCGCACCAAGAATTAAAAGCAACATTGTAATAATTTTAATCCCTGTTTCGGAACAAAGCAATCGATCTACAGGTGTGAAAGCACCTGTAGTCACTTCGTGTTGGTTTCACGAGAGAGACGGGGAGGTTGCCGCTTGGTTTTAGATAACATATTGCCTGTTTTTGCGCTTTTTCACCAACAAAAATAATTTCAAACATAGCCACAACGCGGCTTTGTGTCTCTGAGCAACATGAATGAATCAATCGTTTAGATGATTCGGTTCAATCGCAATGACTTCACTTATTAACAGTGACTTGCTGCCACCTACTGGTGGTTTTAATTTCACATTTGAAGTATCTTTTTAATATTTAAATAATTTCAAATATCAATATTTAACGTTTTATGTTCAATATATCAAAACATTATTTATGCATTTGAAACTGCAGCTTAAATGCATTCATGTCCTGCATTAAACAGTGTGTAAATGCATCTAAATGCCACTTCTGATGCAGCTTCTGCGTTTTCTCTGCATTTCAAAGATAAATTGTTGATAATGATTTCATTTACTTGGTAACAGCCCAAACGTCTTATTATTCTAATGTAATTTGACTGAAAAGATAATAATTCACACTTTTAGAAAAAAATTGGTTTTATAAAGGTAAAAATGTCCATAAAAGGTAAAAATCAATTTAAACTGACTGAAAAAGGTTAATTTCTATCAGTGTGAACTGACCACCACACAGAATATGAAGAATATCATAAACTTTAGGAGTCAGTTTAAGATATCAGCACAATAACACACTCAGCAAAATATAGTCTAATTATCCTTATTGATAAAATCCCAGAAAATATTGAGATACTTTTTTTGACAATATCGCACACCCCTAATCTGAATGCATCTTTCCAGGAACACCAAAAATACTAATTAATTTCTTTACTGCTGAAATGCAAAAATGACAAGAAAAATTACTGTAGTTTGTGCTTGTTCAAACATCAAGCTAAAGCAAGTGGAGTCAAGTTATAAAAAAATAGCAACAATAAAAAACACTTTCTTCAACACTCCCTAAAGAACTTGCAGACATGATCAGGTCTGCAATTTGTCTTAAAATTACAAGCATGCATGAACAGGTCTTGACTTGAAACAAGACCTGTCCATATTTGGCGTCAGTTATGTCAGTAATCAGTAATCTATAACTATTAAAGCAGGCAGGACAAGGTACTATCTCTTGGGAGTTTTGCTTTTGGCATTTTTAAGTGCTTTTTTCAGCCTCTGAGTTAATGCAGAACACCTTTGCCAGTGGCTCTTCCTTGCAAGTGAACGTTGTCTGTATTCTGCATGGTCACTGCTAAGCAAGAGCTAGGTGATTTAGTCAAACTAAACCTTCGTTGGAAAACACAGATGCTACAAATAATTTCTTGAAGGGTTTTCCATTGTATGACTCTAAGGTTTTGCTCATTATAAAAAAAGACCATGACAAACTTTTGACTTTTCATAGACCAAGCTGTTAGAAATAAAAAGTGGAAGGAAAAACTAAAAGGTAAACTGGGACATGTTTCAAAATTATGTGAGACTAAATGGTTTCCAGCTGGTATTATTTGTATGAACTGAAGTGATGAAATAAGGAACAAACGCAAGTGTAAGTGCATGTTTATTATCTAGTCAAAATAAAAAGGAGCAAAACATTGTTATGCACACAGCAGCCAATAAGACAGTCAAATTTATTGCTTAAGTATCGCTCAGTATCATGAAGACACAAGGACATCTGGGCCAACAGATAAGTAAAAAGTCACCGGGGTAACCAGGGAGGGGTGGGTACTGGAAACAGGATTCTTGGATATTCGCTTTGCAAATCTCAGAGCAGCAGATTACGAATGAAGCCAATGCAATATTTACGTCACAATACTTTAAGGTCTTTTCTCTAATCAAAGAAACATTTTATAGGGTTTTATATAACCTATTTGATTAAATTTAATCTTGTCCACAAATTATTTTAATTTGACCATATTTTAGCAAACCAACAGACACCCCTGCAAACTCTTTTTCAAGGGGAGCATTTAGTCACTGAACCGAGTGCCAGTCACACCGCTGGGTTTAGCCTTAAGCTACTGTGAGAGCGAAGACAAGGTCAAGAGATAAAGACCTGAGCTATCAGCCTTTCCACATCACTCAGTGGAAAAATTCTACACCCACTGACAAGTTTCTATGATGTGCCTTGGTCTGCATAAATGGCAAAGTATGGTCACTTAAGATAAGAGGGCTTTGCTATTCTTTCCTAATCAGAAGTAAACCGATAATGCCATTTCATTTATGAACATGCCACGATAGCTTACGCCCAAAATAACTACTAAAAATGCTATTGGCCATTTTAAGTCCCATAAACAGACAATAATTCCTACCTTTATACCAGCCCCTTCTTATTGTCATTCCAATGAGCTCTACACTTTCCTCCGTCCACTCTCCATCCGTGTTTCGAATGATTTCCCTGAAAACTAAAGGATCAAATGGGAGATAAGACTCGATAACTTGGCTTCATCTTTAGCAACTCTAACAGTTACCCATAGCTACATCTCCAAATAAATGATGCAGCAACGCATTTAGTAAAAGGGAGAAAGCTTCTGGTAATCTCCTTAACGGATTACACTGGGAAATTACTCCTCTATAAACAGCCAACTATCTCTGTGGGTCAAACCGGCAAGCACTTTTTCCCTGGCTACCAACACTAGTTCTGCAAAATTATCTGCTAATCTATGTAAGATACACAATGTTTATGTAGTAAGTGAGCTTAATGAGGTCAGCAACTTACTATGCATTGTACATTAACAATAATATACTAGTGCTTGTTTAAACAGGACGGGGGGTAGTTTAAAATAAGAGACATTGGAAATGTCCAACAAAAAGTTGTCAAAGTAGTTGATATTATATTAACACCGCAAATACGGTAATATTGTTAATTCTGCACCAGTAACTGGTTTACAGTGCAACACAGTAGGTGGCAGTCTTGCGCTGTAAAGCCCAAAGTATACTTGCATAGGTTTTTTTTAATGTGCACACAAGGGTCAAGCTGAAAGTATACTTCTCTTTTCACATGTACGCGCAGGTCGCAAATGCGCATTGAATTTGTTTTGCAGTAATCAGTTGTGCCTCAAGGTGGCAACACTGTCCTGGGGCGTTGTTTCACAGTAGAAGATGAAACTAAAGTGACAGAACAAAATCAACAACAACAAAGGCTCACATTGACAAGTGCTTGTGAGCGAGAGGGTATGAGATAGCTCAGCTTTGGTTTAAAACGGTTGAAAAAATATTTATTATTATCGGTCGTTATAACATACAGGGGAAAATAGAGCAGACACTAGACATGGATGAAGCTTTCTAGAGCATATGTGATGACCTCCTGCGTTTGCGCACAACGTCAAGTGGAGTATACTTTGAAAGGCTACGCATTTGACTGTACGCATACGCCAGGGGTGGCGAACTCCGGTCCTGGAGAGCCGCAACCCTGCAGAGTTCAGCTCCAACCCTAATTAAAACTCACCTGCCTGTAGCTTTCTAGTAACCCTTCAGACCTTGATTAGCTTGTTCAGGTGTGTTTGATTAGGGTTGAAGCAAAACTCTGCAGGGCTGCGGCTCTCCAGGACCGACGTTCACCACCCCTGGCATACGCTAACGTACGAGAACAAAATGAAGTATACTTTGGGCTTAAGTGTACAGACTAAGTGTAGCCTTTCAAAGGATACTATTTGACAGTATGCGCGAACACAGGTGGGCGACACACTCCAAGTTTCATCTTTGTCCAGTGTGGGCACTATATTTCTTCAGAAGTTACGACCGATAAAATAGTCTTCGTACCATTTTAAACTACACTGAATATAACCCAGCTATTGGGTTGTTTTAACCCAGCGGTTGGGTTGTTTTGAACCAACCGCTGGGTCAAACAACCCAATAGCTGGGTTTGTCCCTTTTTAACCCAGCACTGGGTTATATTTAACCCAGCATTTTTTAGAGTGTATCTCATAATCCCCTCACACAAGTGCTTGTGAATGCAAGCTTCTGTTGTTCCTGCAGTAGCCGGTATTTTGTTGTTGTTTCATACACATAAAAAAAACAAAGTATACTTTTGGGTTAATGCTGGTATCCATCTGTCCTCAAACAGAAAAAGGTTTCAGACCACTTCAAGCCTATTCTCAGAAAAGTGTGATTCATCAACTGTTCATTTACAACAGACAGACACAGAGAGAGATCGAGAGAGCGAGCGAGAGAGCGCGAGAGAGAGCGCGAGAGAGAGAGACAGAGAGAGAGAGCGAGAGAGAGAGCGCTAGAGAGAGCGAGAGAGAGAGAGAGAGAGAGAGAGAGAGAGAGAGAATGGAAATGCGAAATTTTTGAACTAAATTCAGACAAGTGGACAAAAAAAGAGATACAGGCTGTGTATGTATGAATTACCACCGTTTTGCCGCGTTTCTCTATTAACAGTAAAGCTGTGGCTTTAATTCCTTTAGAAACAATGATGTTACCAGCTCCTTGTTGAGAAAGATAATGTAGCTCTTGAGCGATTTAGTTGATAAAATTGCAGGGCAGCGCTAAAAAGTTTGTTCCTGAATGTCGGAGTTCGGCCGCAGCGTGATCTGTGTGTGTGACTGCACTTAACACCAAACTGCTTGTTTCACACAAATGCTGGCACAGACGTGCATGTTCGGCTAGAGTCGCTTTGAACTCGTGCATCTTCGGAAGCGGAGCTGCGCGGAAAGTTACAAAAAATGTTGTGCACACCGCCACGCGAAACGACGTCGCGCGCACTCAAAGCGAACTTGCTGACGCTCGAGTATAAATCAGCCTTGAGCGTGTGTGCGTTAGATACAGTGAAGATAGCGCTTTAGTTTAGAACGCTTCTAATTTATTTATTTTTTATTGAAGAGTGTGTTAATTTGTGCAATGATAACCTACCAGCAATGTAAATTATTTTTTAAACATATTAGAATGAGTACATTACAATCTAAATTTATTAGAACAAGTACATTATTATTTATGGGCTTAAAAAAAAGATGCAAACAATATCAGAATATTGTACCTGGTGGGGAGTGCACAATGTAAACATGAAACATATGCCATTACCTATATTGTACTGTGGTACAGTTATGAAGGCCCTTCATAATGCAGAGGTCAACTGCCTCCTCTGCCAATAGTTAGAAATGGCACTATAGTATGCAGTGTTTAATAAACAGCTGTTTTTCTAAATTGAAATTGAGATGAAATTCAGTGCAGTCATGTATCGTGATACGTATCGTATCGTGGCCTCTGTATTAGGGATGCACCGGTTGACCGGCCATAAATCGGAACCGGACGTTTTTTTCTTATAATGCGCGATCGGCAACCGGACGGTTTTTTGTATTTTTTTCGTCCGATTTTTCCGGAAGTGTACACCGAGGCGCCAGCAGAAAAAATACCACGCAGAGCAAGCTCACTGTTGGCGATGCACGATGGAAATGCAGAGCTACCTGTCTGAGGCACAGATACCAAGAAGCGAACAGCCGTTGGTGTACTGGCGCACAAATAGAAGCGCGCTGAAGTTGCGCGAGTGTAACGTTACCTGTCCGCGCCCTGCACAAGCGTAGACAGTGAACGTTTGTTCAGCTCAGCTTCTCACGTGTTGGATGAGAAACGAAACAGACTAACTTGTGACAAAGCTGAAATGCTTCTTTTTGTAAAGAAGAACTCGCATGCACTTTTGAAAAGCCAGAAGTAAACGTCAGTTCTGTAGGCTATAGGATTAATATTTTTTATTTTACCTTAAAATTACATTGACTTAATGTGATTTAAAAAGCACCTGCCGTAGTTAACATTCTGGAATAATTTATTTATATAGCCTACTTTGGTTTTATTTAGTTTCACTGGTAAAGATCTTTTTTTCTTTACACCAAATTTAGAAACGAAAACAAATGCTGAATGTTGATTAAGTAACATCTTTGTTTGGAGTGTTGAATGTGTTTGGATTGTGGAACTATGCAGTTGTTGCCTTTAAAATTACATGGTTACAGTTAATGTTTTCATTTAAGGCCAGTTTATAGTTTCAACCCAATTTAAAAACAAAAGCTAAATGCTTTTGTCAGTAGGCCTACCTATGTTTTTTATTGAATGTAGCCTACTTACTGCGCAGTTACTGCTGTTAATTTCAGATAGTTACAGTTGTTGTTTTCAATAGTCAAAACCCAGTTTAGCCTGTTAAATACCAAATAAACATCTTGTTTGTGTGTACTTTTATTCTTTCTTGTTTGTTGTTTGATAAAAAAAAAAAAAAAATCGGATATCGGTATCGGCCAGTTTGCTTGTAAAAAATCTGTGAAAAATCATGATCGTGCATCACTACTCTGTATCGTGATACACATCGTATCGTGACTTTGCAGGTGATACACAGCCCTAGCAGCTACTACTGCTGACAAAAAAAGAAGTGAACTCCAGTGTGGTTTTTTGGATTACATAATAATACGGTGTTTTTTTCAGACACCCATTGGCTTCAAAAAAAAAAAAAAAAAACATGTCAAGATAGTGTTGACGATAGCATTATTATTTTAAAAATTTCTATAGATATAGTGATAATATTGTTATTGTGAATTATTTTGGTCACAATATTAATGTATTGGAAATTTGATAGCATGACAGTCCTATTTGGAATAATGTGCAACAATGAATCATTTACAATAAGATCAGAAATATGCATTACGAAAATAAACTGCATTTTGATTTAGTTTGCCGGCACAAAAGAAAAGAAATCTTGACAACGATATGAACAGCTATATAGTGCGTGGGGTGGGGGGTGGGGACTGTCAGCGGCATAAATAAGCCCATAGCATCACAAATACGTGAGAGGGCCAAACAAGTATCTGATGTGAAAAGTAGAATATAGCCACTTCCAGGGGCTAAAGTCAGCCTATCAAGATTGAGCTTGGGGCCTCACAGCCCTGACCCTCCCCCAGGAACAACCTCTTCTCCTTAAAGTGTTTAACCAGATGGCCATCTCAACAACAGAAGCCTCCCATACACAAACACAAAGACAGGGGCATCTGTTTATGAAGCGCCAACATAATAAGCACAGTTGAAAGAAGACCAGTCAAAACCATACCAGCACATATAATGTCACTGCAAGATTTTAAATATAAATAAATGAATTAAAAAAATAAATAATTCTAAATAATAGCCTAACTGCTCGGAGCTGGGCTGCACAATTAATCAAAGTTAAACCGAAAACATGATATGGCTTAGTGCAATTGTCAAATCGCAAAGGCTGCAATTTAACCGTTTCAGAGTTAAGCGAGGCACTGTGTTCATTTACACTGAAGCAGCTCATGATCCAGTGTTTTCAATGTTTCAGAGCAGCTCGATTCACAGTAATTGCTGCTCCACTCATCTCTGCAACGTGCTCTTTTGGGTTGTTTCTAACGTGCATTTGGGAACGCAACATGCAAACCATCTTTCCAAACTTGTAATGACAAACACTCATAAACCGGCTGTTGCCAACAAAAGAGAAGCTTGAGGAGCTCCTTGCAGTTTTCTGCCAAAACAAAAGCTTGATGGTTTACCATCTGAAACTGAATTAAGAGAGCCATAAATATTAGAAATGTAATTTTACAGTTGTACAGTAAAGTATAATTCTAAAATATTTGATTTCTTATTTTACAGTGAAATATTACAATAGTAATTTCCTATTTTGTTTATCATTCTATTTACTAGTACTTAGTCATATTGATATATAAGGTACAGCAAACCTGTAACTTTAACGCAGTCTTTATTAGACAAATTGCAATTTTATTATTTTTCCCCCAAATTGAGCAACCCTAGATCGGAGTCACTAATATGACCAAAACGAAACTTGGCTTTTCTCATTATGCGTCATTATTTGTGATCATATGCGAGCATGACATTTCAAGAAACAAGAACAAGAAAAAAATGGTTAGAAATACAATACGCGATCAAACTGTGCAAACAAATGTGTTATGATCTAGTCCCTGGCACTGTTAGGTGTGGACGTGATTATGACCATACAGGGGCAATGTTCATTTCCCTGATAAGAAAAACTCAAAAGCTGTCTATGATTAACTTGGAGTTAAAGGGGTCATATGATGCTGCTAAAAAGAACATTATTTTGTGTAATGGAATGTGTTTATGCGGTTTAATGTTAAAAAAAAAACATTATTTTCCACATACTGTACATTATTGTTTCTCCTCTATGCCCCGCCTTTCCGAAACGCGTCGATTTTTACAAAGCTCATCGCTGTGAAAAGCGAGGTGTGCTCTGATTGGCCAGCTATCCAGTGCGTTGTGATTGGCTGAATACCTCAAGCGTGTGACGTAAATGTTACGCCCCTTACCATATTGTGATAACCCATTATAAACAAGGCATTTGTTGCATCCAGTGGGGACATAATTACGGATTATAATGACTTATACTGTGTTTTTACGCTTTGCGTTGCGTATCGCGCTGCGTAAACTTAAAACAATGTTTGCATTTGTGATCGGAGAAATAACAAACAACAAGTGCTACTCTACACTGCCCAAAACTCGCGTTTGAATCATCAGTGGCAAATTCTTTAAATATAAAAAACTTACTTACAGTCTGTGAGTCAGAACAGCCGCATTGTAGTCTACTCTCCCAGGATCAGAAAACAGTCTTCCATAATATGTGCTGCACACATCTGAATATTTATTTGGGTTGAAGTGTTCTGGAACAGTGTTGTAAATACAACTTAACCACCGATTTCTAGTCGTGTCCTCTTTTGGAAGGCCAAACAAAGTAGTTTCGCTTTCACAACGAAACACAGCGTCACACACCGCGGCCTGTAGTGAGCGGCGGCCGAGGCAGGCGGGCTTGAGAACGGTGCGGCCGGCGGATTCGACGAAGGAGCGTCCGGCGGCAACCAGATGTGACGACCCCGGGCTGGACTCCGCTTAGTCCACAGTGAAAGCCAATCTGGCGATCCACAGCGCAAAGTTGATGTATTTCCTCAGCGACCAGCACGGATCAGCTCTAGGCATGACGAAGTGGATATCGTCCTCTTTTGGAAGGCTAACAAAAGTAGTTTCGCTTTCACAACGAAACACAGCACCTTCACGACATGGCGGCGGTGGCAACAACAATACTACAGCGAGAATAAAAGTTACTCCTCCTTTCTTTGAGTGAACATTCGGGCGGCGGTATACAAATCTTCTCACATCGTGATGTAGACATGTGGGGGCGTGTTATAATGAGCCGTTTTAGGTAGGTGTGGCTGACTCTTAACTTTTATAAAGAATATCTCTTTGAATTTGAGACTGCAACTTTACAGATCTTCTTTATGCACCAAGAGCTTGTAGGAAAATTTAAATCGCATCACACGACCCCTTTAAAAGCATGATGGTTAAGAAATATACAGATGCTTCTCTGCATCACAAGACAAAAACAAATCAAACTGAAAGTGTTCTCGATGTCTTGATCAGAAGTTTTTAATCTGGTACATATTAAAATGACAACAAACTCCGGCAGCTATAAACAGTGGAGGCAAGGGTTTGTGACTCATGACTGCAATAGAGTAGCGTCACAGAGCTACACAAACACTGTTTTTGTTGAACATTTAAAAACAGCAAAGCCTACTCAGCACTGGGAACCCCTTTAATTCAAACGGAACTGCATTTGCTTACACCAGCAGCAGCTGCTTTGACCCAGCTTTGTTAGTGCTGCCCAGTGTAGGCATGAATAGGAAAATCCCAGAAGGACGCAGGCTTCGGAAAAACCAAGCGCTCATCTATACAACTGAAAATGACTATAGAGAGAGGAGTGTACTTACTCACCTGTGTTGCTTCTCTTCAATGTCTTTGGTGGCAATAGCATCCAATTCTCTGCAAGGAAACAAACACAGATGTTCAATTAAGAATTTGACATTCACTTTTCATTCTCTAGTACATAAATGCTGACAAAACCAATAGTTATTACAAAAACATTTGACAGAATCAAAGTGGATATGGATTATGTAGCTTGACAATTTTAGTGAGGTGAATGCAAAGTTTAATTCTTGGACAGATGGCTACATATTGTGTGAACAACACTGAAGTGTGCAATGACAAGGCAACCTTTTTGCACCTTACAGTCTAGAAAAATAATAAATATAGAGCTAATTTTTCTTCCTAAAATTTTCTGTTTCATTACTGGTGAAATTGCAACTACAAAAGTAGACTAATGCAAGTGCCACATACTTATGTTTGTGGTTGCCATTGGACAAATCACATCATACACCACAATATGAAACCAAAATCAACTCAAAGCCTCTCGCCATATTTACACAGTGGGAAATGAGGGAAAGATGGACGGACACACTTCTAATTGTAAATCAGAGTAACCGGGCATGAACAGCAGTCTATAATATTCAACCAGACTGCATTCTTTAGATAACCTTACTTTTAGATAAAACAATACGTGATTAATAAAGAAAAAGACTTCTCAAAAACAAAACCAGTGACTCAGTTTAACATTAGGTATACTTTATTTACACGGTTAAAGGCAGAGAGCAGCGAGACCTCCTCCCCCACCGCTGGATTCAGCTGCTGCTAACGGGGCAAACCAGCAACCTTGACCTGCCCTTACAAAACATTACAATATAACACACTCAAAACATGTTTCTAAACAACTTTTACTCTGAAAGAGCGACTTTGTGATGTCTATTTTCTTTACTCTGGTCTGGGAGAAGGAAACAGCTTTTTCTGTGGCATTTTTCATCGGTGTTAGCTGCCGTGACAGCGAAGCTAAACACAAAATAAACATAATAAACATAACTTACGTTAACTATTAAGTTAGCATTTAACGCTCGGCACTCCGTGAAGTTATTAAAGCGAATAAAGCGTTTACAATGAAAGCAAACTGGTTATCCAATTATTAAATATCATTTTCCTTGATGTGCGCAATTCAGCAGCTGGGCTAAGAGTGCTAACAAACCAGCTGGTCACTAAAGCCTGTCTTTTAACAGCTTAACGAATCAAACACGGTTTTATTAATGCTCACTTTAGCCGATTTGCGACACAAATTGCATTTTTGGTTGAATTATTATGGATCAAATGCTGCTTGGTAGCAACTAGAAAGCGAGTCGACGTCGACAAAAGTTGCAGGACGCTGAATTAAACATTTACATGAAATCAACGTATTTTCAAAATACATTACAGAAAACGGTCCCAGAACGCATGAAACCTCATGTTTAAACGCTGTGCATTCATAAACTCGACTTTTATATTTGTAAACACGTTAGACACACTTAAAGAAACCGACTGCAATGTCACTTCGATGCCATTATGTGAAAGCTGGAGATCAATGTTCAAGAAATGTACCACACAGAGATGCATTTGGCTTTTTAGACAATGCAGACAGTAGACACAATTCATAAAAAACAATCAAATTGTTTAACTATCATGCAAACGCAAACAACACGGTAAAACATTCATCCGTGCCTCCACTGCTGAGCTCAGCTTAGATATCGCAGATACGCTGCTCGATCATTTATACCGCTTATATGGTTAAAATCACAAACATACACACGAACAAACCGCAAGACTCACCTCTTGTAGTTTAAAGTGCAGTAGAGATGAAATGAAAGCAAATCATAAGGCTATAGAAATTCAACACATTTGCAGAGTCTAGGAGGGGAAACATTTGTCCTGCTCGATCGCCATTTTCTTCTCTCGCATTCATGCATTCATCCCTGCAACTGCAGGAAGAGCTCAAGCGCTGCTCTCAGAGCACTTCCTCCAACTCTACACACTCACCTCCAAAATGGTGGCCACAGAGAGGACGTGTTTCAAACCCTAGTGAGCTGTCTAGCTAGACTGCACTTTTGGGCTTCGCGAACAGGTGAGGCATTTTTGGACATCGTAGGGAACTCTAGGGGAATTGAGAAATAAGGTTATAAAACAGCTAAGATGAGTGACACGTGAGCTTAGCTGATTTAAAAGCCCAAAAATGCTGTCTAGGAAGGCATCTCACTAGGTTTCGAAACGCAGCCAGAGCTGATGGTTAACCGAGACTCGTCATGGTGGCTTTGCCGGTTCACTAATGTTAGATGTGTTTTGCCAACGATATAAATTAAAAGTTTGGAGGGAAAAGTAACTGGGTTATAATGAGAAATTTATTATATGACACGAAAAAAAAAATAGACCAGGTAATCCAGAATAATGCCATCAAGGAATATTTCATCCAAACGGATGGGAACTTTAACATTTAGACCATAGGTCACCAAACTTGTTCCCGGAGGGCTAGTATCCTGCAGAGTTTAGCTCCAACCCTTATCAAAAACACCTGAACCAGCTAATCAAGATCTTGCTTGGTATACTTGAAACTTCAAGGCAGATGTGTTGAGGCAAGTTGGAGCTAAACTCTGACACCGGCCCGGCCTCCAGGACTGAGTATGGTGACCCCTGATTTAGACAGACAGTTTAAGAAAATAAGATTGTCATGCTGAAACCAGCATAAATTTTAAGGACAATATGGAATAAAAATAATCCCATATATAATAAAAGTAAAAAACAGCTAGTGCTACAGCCTCCAAATACATAGCATTTGCTTTTGTTAAAGGGGTCATATGATGCGATTTCAATTTTCCTTGCTCTTTGGAGTGTTTACAAGACTTGTGCGTAAAGCAGAGCTGTAACGTTGCAAAGCACAGATCCAAATCCAAAGAGATATCTTTATATAAGTTAAGAGGTCAACCACGCCTACCTCAAACCGGCTCGTTCTAACACGCCCCCACATGTCTAAGTCACAATGTGGGAAGATTTGCATAAAGCCACCCAAATGTTCACGCAAAGAAAGAAGGCGTCATTTTTATTTTCGCTGTAGTATTGTTGCCACCGCCGCCATGGCATGAAGGCGCTGTGTGATTCGTTGTGAAAACGAAACTACTTTGTTGGCCTTCCAAAAGAGGACGATACTTCTGCTTTTCGTCATGCCGGAGCTGATCCGGCTGGTTGATGAGGAAACGCCCCCCCCCCCCCCCCCGCTGTCGATCGCCAGCTCGGCTTTCACCGTGTGTACGAAGTGATTGTCCAGCCCTGGGGGTCTTGTCGTCACATGGGGTTTGCGCAAGCCATCCGGACGCTCTCGTTGAAATTGCCAGCGCGCCGTTCTCAAGCCGACGCCTCGCTCACTCTAGCCCTCCGGCACGCTTAACTCTAGCCCCCGGTCTTGCCAAAAAGTGTGGGACACCTGTTTCGTTGTGAAAGCGAAACTAATTTGTTTGGCTTTCCAAAAATGGACAACTAGAAATCAGTGGTTAAGTTAAATTTACAACACTGTTCCAGAACACTTCAACCAAATATTCAGATGTGTGCAGCAAATTTTATGGAGGACTGTTTACTGATCCTGGGAGAGTAGACTACAGTGCCGGCGGTTCTGACGCAGTACGTTTTGTTATATTTAAAGCGAGTTTTTTGCGCAGTGCGAGTAGCACTTGGTTTTTTCATTTCTCCGATCAAAAAGGCAGTACATGGTTTTAGTTTACGTGGCGCGAGTGCCAATGAAACGTGTAAAAAATAAGACGTATATATTAAGTCTTAATCCATAATTTAGTCCCCACTGGATGCAACGAATGCCTCGTTTGTAATGGGTTTTTAAGGTTTTGTCTCGTCGCTCCATCACAGTATGGAAAGGGGCGTAACATTTCTCATAAGCTTGAAGGGATTCAGCAATCACAGTCGCATATGGATAGCTGGCCAATCACAGCACACCTTGCTTTTCAGAACAATGAGCTTTGTAAAAATCGACGCGTTTCAGAAAGGTGGGGCATAGAGGAGAACAATAATGTACAGATGTGGAAAATAATGTGTTTTTTTAAACTTAAAACATGTCAACATATTCTGTTACACCAAATACACAAAATAATGTTCTTTTTAGCAACATCATATGATGCGATTTCAAGATTTGCTTTCTCTTTGGAGTGTTACAAGCTGTCCGTGAATAGATAAGATCCATATCCAGGGATCTTATCTATTCACAATCAGCTTGTAACACTCCAAAGAGAAAGGAAAACTTGAAATCGCATCATATGACCACTTTAAGAACTTTTCTGTGAATAAACTGAGCTGAAACACTTTTAGGGAAACTATCTAGACAAAACAGATTCCTTATTGTTCAGTTGTTTGTTTACAGTGAATACCTTCACCATTGTGAAATTCTCTTTCAGCACAAGGCAACAACACCAACCAAGTGCAAACTAGGAAAAACCTAAATAAATCTACAACAATATAGACAGACCAGCTTTTAGTCTGGAATTTGCCTGCGTTTTCACTTTGAAGACAAAGCAGCGGCACACAGTTGAAAACGGCTCGGATGCGCTGTACTTTTGAAGAGCTCATTCTGCCTCACTAGGCAGGAATCACACAGATTGAGCCACTTTCAAACTGAAAACAACCTGTTTTAAATGTATAAACTTGATAGAGATTTTACATAACATTTTAATTTGAGTGTCATTGCACAAAAGTAGGATACCAAAAATACATGAGCAGGTAGAGCCACATTCCATTGAGTTCAGAGGTACAACGCACAGCTATTTTGCATATTTTGTAAGGTTTTGTTGCTAAACAATGTCAACAATCGCTTGTATGAAACCACAGGAGAATAAGCCCTTTGCAATTTCAAACATTATTTAATCATTCACTTTTACATGGTCTAATTATAAAGCTCTTTAATAGGGTTATATATCTTTTAAAACCAAGAATATCCTTTCATTGTCATTCCAAATATTATGCGAGTCATATTTTGTCCGTTTCATCACAAATGTCTTAAAATAAGAGAGTAACTTCGCATAGTGCTCGGGACAGCTCAGGCCTCGGCGTCTGTGGTATTGAGAATGAATTTTGTATGAGGCATGAATATTGATGATCAGTGGAGGTCCGGGGCCAGCTGCTTGTGAGTGAGTTAGCTGCAGTAGGACAAGGGTCAGTTTGGTCAGGCCAGTGGGCTGCTCTCCCCCCTCCCAGACCGATGAGAGCAAGGGGAGCCTGGGAACGCGGGCAGATGCATTGTGCTCGGGCAGACAGGGCAGGAGGAGGGGAACAGCTTTGCATGACAAATACATGGCTGGCTTTGGCTTTCAGAGACTCACTTTCAAACTCACTTAATAGTGAGCTCTGTTGCGCTGGTGTTATATTTCAAAACAGTCTAAATATGCACAACATTTTAATCAATGAAACTTGCAAGTTGGCAAAATTTGCAGAAAAAAATCACAAAAATATGCTTGTGCAGATGTGACGTGACATGTCACTTGCATTATTTGCCTTCCCCTCTTTCGTCTTTACCTCTGTCCCCCTAATCCTCATTATTCTCTGGCCCCAGATGTACCAAGAGTCTCACCAACAAGGGCGCTATTTTTCATTTGCTCTCGCCCAATTCCTACACTACCCCATCATTATATTCAATCTCTATCTGTCTCTCACCCATCCCCCTGGAGTCACTCTCTCAGCCAGGGTGCCAGCTGTGAAAGGGATTTTGCGGAGCTGAATTACACTCTGCATCCAACCAATTACCTGTCCGACCATTTACAGGTCAGCCTGCACTGCCATGCTTCCAGGCTCGATTTATCTATCAGACCACTATTCTGCAAGGCATTTATCATGTTCACACAGCCATGCACCCTGTCATTTATAAATGTTAATACACACCACTGCCTCATCAACTGTTAAATCTTGAGAGTAAGAGACCATTTTTGCTCTGTTGTGCTAGTTTATAGAAACAGTCAGCGTCATATACGTAGCTCAGTCATATAGCTTGGTTTACATATGTTTTTAAAAGAAGTCTCTTATGCTCACCAAGGCTGCATTTGCTGAACAAAAATACAGTAAAAATACCAAAATTTTAAAAAAATTTACAACTGCAATCATTACTACAGTCTTCAGTGTCACATGATCCTTCAGAAATCATTCTAATATGCTGATTTGCTGCTCAAGAAACATTTATTATTATTATTATCCACATTGAAAACAATTGTGCTGCTTAATATTTTTGTGGGAATTTTTCTAATTTTTTCAGGATTCTTTGATAAATAGAATTAAGAAAGCTTTTGTAACATTACATGTCTAAGTAATTTTTCAATTTAATGAATCCTTGCTGATTAATTTCTTTCAAAAAAATCTTATTGACCCCAAACTTTAGAAAGACAATGTTTTTATCTATTTTTATATTATATTATATATTGCCTAAAATAGCACAATATATATAATCTAGAAGTATTCAGACAGCAATGGAATCAGATTTTAATATCATGGTATTGTCAATAATGCAAAACAGTTAGAATTTCACTTTAAAGTGTTCTATCAGAGAAAGGTAACTCATATATAGTAACATCTAAGACTATGTTAAAACTAAATTTTTTTTTTCAATCTTACCAATTTGATTAAGACTGCAAAATATATTTTTGGAGCTCCATGCTTTAACCTTTGCATATTTATTTCTGGTGATCTCGGTCTTCACAGCTTGACTTGTTTCAGAGCCACTCCAGTCACGTAAAAGCAATATAAAGATGCAAATGACGCTCGGAAGAGCGATCTTATTGTCATTCATGTATGCATGTAGTATATATTTTAGATGGAGGCATTTTCACCTAGAGCTGCTACAGCTCCAGTCAAAAACTTTGCTCTGGTCCAAATGAGACTTATTTGTATGTGCCCATCCCGCCCTCATCTCAATAATTGTATGTAATGAATGAATTGTATTTCATCTGCAAGGCATGCATTTGAGTTTAGACTTGTGAAGTCTTCTAGACGAGACACACTATGCTTTCACTTTTTTGTAAGGAGAAAAGTATAGAAGTGTATGAATTTTAAAAGTAAATGTCACATGTACTTCAAAGATCACGTCACTTCAACTAAAAGTAAAGCCTGGAACCATGAAGCTAAAATAAAACCCTCAAATTCAAGAAAGCATCTTAAATAGAAACGATTTCCATGCCTAAAGATGAATTTTTTGCTATTGTAGATTTGCTAATCTGATCTGGCTTGGGTCAAATCATATCCATAACATAGATGGACATCCTTGTGGTGACATTGTTCCGGTCTCATGGGGGGAGGGGGGGGGGGGGGGGGGGTCTGTGAGCAGGCGTAAAGAACAGCTCTCCCAATGCTCAAAAGAGGGCTTTAAAGGAACTCCCACCATGACCATATTCACTACAGTAAATAGAAACTTTGAACTGCTCCCTTATAGCCCCACTCCCCTGACCATGAATAGTTTTTATCCCCTATAGCAGCAGCCAGTAGTCGATGATGAATGGACAACAATATACAGAAAGAACAAAGTATGGTACAGCCTGAAAAAATTGAAATGGATTTAAATTAAATGAAACAAAACTGTCAATAGAAGTGGAACGTTCCAACTACTCACTCCATTTCACCATACCACTGCACAGGAAGTTGTGCAAGGTAAATACCTGTTTATCCCCATGTGGCATGACTACCCAGAAGTGACAACATTTCAAAATAAAAGATGTTTTGTCCAACAGAAAAGCTGGTCACCAGCATATATTTGAGTTTTGGATGCTCGTATCCCCGAGAAGGTCTTCAGACCAGCTCCAAACCAGCAGAGACCACCACAAACCAGCTTGAAACGGCTTTAAAATTCATGCTGGTCCAAAGTGAGTAAAATTTACTGCAAGAGCAACTAGCAGGAATGTTTCTGACAAGTGCATGTTAACCAAATGCATTAGTTAAACATAGTACAAATATAGAATAGAATAGAATCCGCTTACCTGACTTTCACGACTTATTGCCAAACATCAGTTTGAGACTTACTAGATCTACTATGTTAGCTCCAATTCAAAGATAAGAACTGGGGAGAACTGACAAGAAGGAAATATACAACACCAATGACTGGAGAGATGAGTTGAGCTCATTGGGTGCCCTAATGATGCCTCGCTCTCCCAAGGCTCTTCAGATAGTGGTCTGCAGCCCTCACGCCAGCTCTAATGAGCAGACTGCTCATCTTCCACTGCCATCTATCATACTTTCCGGTGAAAAAAAACTGTCTGCTCTCATCACCAACCACACATGAAGGAGACCTGGCCACTTTAAAAGCATTTCTTTATCTTGCCACTTTACACACAGAGAGAAAACGGCCGCTTTCACCTGAATCCTTTTGACTCTGAACAGTGAACAGAATTAGCAGCCAGAAGGCAAATGAGTGAATAGCAGTAATACAGTAAAAATAGCAGTAATACAGCATCTGTGGTTAACAGAAATTTGACATAAAAATATGGTGACAATGTTTTAGGTAATAGGAAATGGCATATTAATGCATGTGCATTTTACAAAAACTGTAAACTGAAAAAAAGGTGTAATAACAAAATTGCTAGTAAATTTCACAATGACAAAGAAAAACAGCAAGTAACATTTGATTTAAACATTAAATTTTGAATTAGAAAAACAAGTAGTATTTTTCTTGTAAAACATCCTTCAATAATCTGTTTTATTCACATCTTCAAAAAACAATTTTACTGTGTATATTTCATTGCATGATGTAATGTTCATATACCAGTCTCAATCTGCTTTCTACTTTAAAATGTACTGATAACCACCATAATAAAAGCAGTAGAATATAAAGCCACATGATGTGTCAGAGTTCATTGTAAGTGGCCTCTCTGTAAAATATGGCCAATACTCAAATACAGATGGTCAATACACATAAGAAACAATGAGAAGAAACTAAATTAATTACATAAAATCTAATTATATGTCGTGTATCACACAAGGACTGTTACTGTTTTTTCACTGTAAATTATATGGCAATTCATAGTTTTACTTTCAAAAACAAGAAATGTATCAGTATTTTACATTAAAATTACAGATAATGTGATGTTAAACCATTTACAGTTTTTCACTGTATATGGTAAGGTAATTTACCACAGGTATTTATTGTAGCATTTATACAGGGTTTTCTTTCTATAAAAATTACAAGCATTTTTACTGCACAGGTTTGCAGTCTCAAAAGTATCTATAGATAAAATACATCCATTGTCGGAGGGGGTTATTTTAGTTCTACAGGACAACAGATTCCCCCATCTTCCAACTTTAAAAATGTATGAATGTTCAATAATGTGTTTGGCTGTATCTCCTATTAATCTTTTATTGCATAACAGTGCAGTAGAGCGTGTGTATTATTCGGAGCCAGGACCTTGGCAGGGTGTCAGGTAGCAAACGGGTCTTCTCACAGCCCGAGCCCCGGGTCCTGAAAAAATCCATGTGTTTTTATTTAGTATAACAAAAGACTCTTCACCACAGGGCAGGCTTCCATGAGAAACACTGTCCGGCATGTAAAGAGGAGGAGCACAGGAACCTCTTGACATGTTAATTGACTTGATTAGCATTAACATTACTGGGATTCCAGGAGGAGCCAAAAAGCTCTACAGTTAACTATTCATTTGGATGCACTTTGATTCAAACCATCAGGCTGCCAAAGTAAACATGATTTTCATTTGTAGAAATGTGGATATGTATGTTTTCTCTGTCAAATAAAGAGACATAAAACCATATACTATGCATACTTTAAGGGATAATTCCAAACCAGAATGACTTTGAAATGACAAAAGGAAATAGTTTGCAGAATGTGTATTATGTGATATTTTCCATTTTCCGTAAAGTGAAAGTCAGTGGGGTCCAAAAACAACACTGCACTAGACCCGACTTTTATTAAAGTGAGATGATGACAGAAATGTAATTTTTGGTGAAAAGGTCTAAACTGATTCGAAGTCCTACAATCACGAAGGGTCCAAAAATGGGTTTGACTGCAGGAATAATAAATAAAGTCAGGTATGTTTCCCTGCTGACTGGTCCTAAAGAGAGCCAAGGGCGGCACAAGGTGACGGTAATTATTAAAGACAAAAAGAAGGCTAGAGAGTGCGTCGCTGGACCCTGATGTGAGCATGCTTTCAGCAGAGCGAATCTGTGAATTATGAGCTGTAAATGCTGGAAAATGAAACAACCAGAACCGAGGTTGGTTGGATGTTGCCCTGGCATCTTGCCAAGTGCTCATTATTGCAGAACGCGTGTGCAGTTGGGCCAGCCAATGTGACGCCCGTTGCCGTGGCAACAGCAGAGCAGACAGGCGATGCAATGCATCATATTTCAGCAGACCAACTCAATTCAATTCACACAGATCCAATCTGGGTTGTAAGTGGGGGGTGAGAGCAGGCAGGGGAAAGCTGGTACTACAGAAATAAATTGCTATGAGACCATCAGCTTTCCATGCAGATTTTCTTTTAATGCTGTCTGTTAGAAACTGAAATATTCATTGTCCTGCACAAATTGGTTTTATTCAAATCTGGATGCAACTGCTTGCCATGGACGAGGTGACAATAGCTGGCACACATGGGTTACAATGATGTGTGCCCATTTTTCCTTATTCAGCTGTTCTGTCAGAAACATATCCAAGCTATACTGTACAAGTCATATAGCTAATATCTTGCATAAAACTTTGCTATTATGTTCAAATAAAAATTTTTTGAAAAGAATTCCTTGTGACTAAAAAAATATTAAGGATATATATATATATATAATATATATATATATATTTATTTTATTTTATTTTTTTTAACGAACATCTCCCACCACCTGAACAAATTTCAAAACCAAAATTCAAAAAAAGCATTTATTTGACGATAGCAATCCTTTGAAAATTCTAAATACTTTTAGTATATTGATCAATTAATGCCTATTTGCTGAATAAAGGCATTTATTTCTATTAAAAAAAGGGAAGATCATAGGACACTTAAGACTGGAAGTATGCTTAAATTGACCACTATTTCATATGGTAGTGTTTAACTTTTTACTGGTATTTTTTCACTATAAGGCGCCTTAGTGAGGCATAAGAGAATTCATTAAAAATGTAAAAATTTTGACATGTACATATATGTATATATTTATAGATTTTTTTTTTTATACATACACAGACACACACATGCTTAAAAATTCAAATATCTAAGAACTTGCCACTTGACATTTCTTTTATATCTCAGGTATCCTTAAAGGCACAATATGTAAGATTTAAAAAAAAAGATCCAAAAACCACTAGAACAGTGTTAAATATTTAGCTGACTTGTGTACTTACACTATCCCAAAAGTTTCAAAGAATGTTTAAATCCAGAGAAAAAAAAATTTAACTAGTGACACGGACCGTGTCCACAGTGTCATTGTGTCGCCTGCCAATGAAGTCATAACCCCTCGATTTCCGGTTTTGTTTCATAGAAAACATGGAAACACCAAAGACGCTTTAATATGTTGTGCGTTTTAATAGACCGGTGACGACCGCACAGAGTAGCATTATAAAAGAACTTTCAAATGTATCTAGTATGAAAAAACAGCGCTGCTTTTTTCCCCACATACGCTCTGCGCTTAGAGCCATGTGTTGCCTTTTTATAATTACCACAATTTATTGAGACAAACAACAAATAATTTTTGTTTAAACAGTCAAACACAAAATAAAAATTAAAACAAATATCTAATTTCTAACGTTTTATATGCAGATTAAATAGGTTTAAGGAAACTTTTGTCTTGTCTCCTGAGGCCACAGGAGAGTGCAATTGGCAAAATAATGCAGCGTATTTAAATGTCAACGCAAGGAAATAACTGTCTATAAAAAAACTAAATAACCTCATAATTTTTTTTTTCGTAATTGCATAAACAATTATGAACAAAACAGAATCACGTATTTATGCATTGCTTAATCCAAAGAGCCATTCACACAAATTGCATTTAAAAACATGAGACGCAGTGAAAAGGAAAAAACCTCCACAAATTCGTGACGTGTTTTCTAAAAGTTTAAACTGTTTTAACTTTGCATGGCTTTCTATACATCTCTTGTGTGACGCGAGTGCAGCAGTCATATTGTCCGTCTAAAAAATGCACTGAATATCCGTTCGGTGTGAATGGCTTGGTTTCGGTTTTAAACCAAGATCTTCTCCACATTGAGCTTCTATATTCTCTAATATTTTGAATGAATAACACAGCAGCGGCACATCTCGTGGCCTAAACTAACAAAAAATGTAAATGCAACAACGTCACTCACATCATTATCACCGCATCTCGTGCGCCACTGATGACGCTCCCTGATGCACACCAAACATTAAAATGCAAATGTTTATTTTAAATTCGACTAATATTCATTCTTTATTCACAATCTTCTCATCACAGGCAGGCACAGCACTCATTTCAGAATGTGTTGTGTTTGTGTGTGCTGTCTGTGTCACTCATAGCACGTGCCTATATCGAAAAAATTTTCTATCGTTATCGAAGAAGGTGTACCATCGATAAATATCGATACCGATTTATCGCCCAGGCCTACCACGACGTTAATAAATCTTTAAATCATTAGCTCATCCATGAACATGATTTCTGCCCGAGTCCCATTGGATTGCATCGGCTGTGGGGATGAAGACGACAACTCCCATGATTCCACACTCAGTCACGGCGTCATCTAACTACGACTTTGTTTCTTTGTTTGTTTTGAATACGTGCCACTCTAGTGGCAAAAAATTACATTTTGTGCCTTTAAGGTCAGGTATCTGAAATGGAAGCCTACTAACATCAACAGCTTGGAGAGATCTGACCCTTTTGTAGATCTCCCACCGAGACTTCAGTCTCTGGGTACAGTAGTGGCATTAGGAGGGCAGACAGGCACACACACAATAGTCTCACACCAGACCAGATGTTTCCTAATTACAGTAAGCTCTTTAACACAACTTCACTCATTACAGGCCAAATGCTATGATACTCCACTTACAGCAGATCTCAGAGAGATTTGGTGGCTGTGAATTTCCTTTAATGAGCATCTTCCCTTCTCAAGCTTAATAATGAGTAGATCCCAGGTATTACCCTGCAGGTAAGACGCTGGCAGATGCCCTGGTTATAAGACATCTATCCCTTCTGTCTGTGAAACCTCTTCAGCACATGCAAACGAAAGTTGGTAATGATATATACTTTTATTATCTAGAAAAACATTATGATTAATAATAAAAGCCTTATTTTAGTGGATATAGTTAAAATGTCCTGTCTCATCTGATTTTAGGACATCATGATTTATCCACCAGCCTAATTTTAATTGATGTTTTATTGTACAAAAAAAACATTTTTTACTTTCATTAATATAAATAAAGCCCACGTTTTGGCTCAGGCCAACTTTAAAGGCCACTTGAATTAGCCTGCGCAGGACTATGGCTTGGAAACGTCTAGTACAGAAAACAAGATGAACCTCAGACACAAAGGTTTTAACCCATAGTGGAAAAACAGCATTGGATTCCTTTCCAGACCTCTAAAGAGAACAGGGATATTTCCACTCCGTGTTTTCTCCAGAGCATTGACATAGTGCGCAGTGATAAGGCCGTACAGAAGAAGATTATTTATTCATGTGAGGGATAAGGTTGCACACCTCCCCGTCTTGACCATGGGTACCGACTCAAAATGATTCCGAGTTAATTTCCTGGCACTATCAGGGTTTCAATAATGCAAAGTCACTCGCAGGGGCACCTACAAATGATCACACAGGAACAGGAATACCTAACGTCTAACAAATTGTCAGGCAATAGACATCAAATATCTGTTTATACAGACTTCTGCTTTAAAGTGCAAGTGAAATGCCTGTCGTGAACGGGACAGCTGTAGATTTGCTGTTTACGTACAAGCAAAAACAAAGACTGAGGAGGCAGACAATCAGACAAGATGCCTGCTGGGCATCACAAACTGTTTTCCGTCTGCTTACTTTCTCAACCTAGCCAAACAAAATCAAACACTCACTGCAGTACGGCTGTCAACCTTTAAGTCTCTTCAGTATATCAGCAGCCAATTAGGAATTAAGGCCTGTGTCTAAAATCTAGAAAATGCTCCATTCTCAGCTAAGAGTTTAAAGACAACACAGCACATCTGAATTCAAAGTATATTAAATATTGTTTAAAAAGATTAGATTAATTTTTAAGGCAAAACAGATTGCCGTCTGTGATATACCATAATCCTGTGTCTACAGTTTGTTGGAAAAATAAAAATGGCATTGAAATGAGAGCATTTATTTATAAATATAAAAAAATTCATTTATACATAAATACTGTACACTACTGTTCAAAAGTCTGGTGTTGGTCAGATTTTTATAATGTTTTTGAAAGAAGTCTCTTATGCTACAGTATATCAGTAATATTGTGAATATCAGTGAGGCCCCATAGACTTCTACCCTGATATTGAGGTTTTGGTGGGCCGTTGTCCTGGTGGAGAGGCCTAGCCTGTTTACACCTGGTAACATGTGTCTCAGGTGATCCAATCACAAGCCATCAGACGACACAGATTTAATTTACGCCTGGTATTAACACCCTGATCACTGAAACGGAAGCCTGAAGTGTGATTGTTTGTTGAAAGCAGCCAGAGCTTCAGTCTGTTTAATAGGCAATTGCTGTGTCCTTAACTACTAAAGCAATTACAGAAGCAATGCATTGTGGTTAATTATAAATGAATGAGAATCTACTGCGATTGAATAATTGAAAGCAAATCGTTACATAATTACCCCTCGACAAATACTGCCTCCTTTTTTAGGAGGGGGGGGGGTCATAATAGCCCACAAAGAGTAAAATATATGGCACACTAGAGGCAAATGGTAATTCATTATGTGTTGCTCCGCTTGGCTGTAAATAAGCCTGTGATAATGAAACCGCTTTAAGGAGACTCTTCCGTCTGTTCTCCATTTGTTTGTTTTTCCTCTCTGATATCTGTTACTCCTTTTGTTTTGATTGGCTTGATTGATCATGTTCTGCTTTAAGTCCACAGGCTTCTGGCCGTCTGCTGGGGCAACCAGACCGACCCACTGACACTATGAGTGACAGTACACAATATGTGTGATAGATGAGGATAACACTTTTCTACACAGAGTTACAGAGCCTATGCTACATAGCAGTGTAAAAATCACCAGTGGGATGGAGCTCATCTGTCTTGTATGACAAGGACTGCAGGATGTCTCACAACAGTACGGCAAAACAAAATGAAACCATTTGATTTTTTCAAACACATACAGTAAGGCTCAAAAAAGCTTTTAATAGAATTTACTTTTTTTTTGTATTGTCAAAAAAGCAGTTTGAGTGAAAAGTTGATCACAACAATTTACTTTTGTATGCATTATTATCATAATTATTTATTGTACATAGACATTGTTCAAACGTTTGGGGTAAGTAAGATTTTTTTTTAAATAAATTAATACTTTTATTTAGCAAACATGCATTAAATTGATCAAAAGTGACAGTACATATTTATATGAAGATATTTATCTTATCTTTATATTTCCACAAATTTTTAAGCAGCCCAACTGTTTTCATCATTGATAATAATAATACATGTTTCCTGACCATCAAATCAGCATATTAGAATGATTCCTGAAGGATCATGTGACACTGAAGACTGGAGAAATGATGCTAAAAATTCAGCTTTGACATCACAGGAATAAACTACACTTTAAAACCTATATTTTCAAATAGAAAACAATTATTTTAAAGTGAAGTAATATTTCACAATATAACAGTTTTACTGTATTTTTAATCATAAATGCAGCCTTAGTGAGCATAAGAGACTTATTTCAAAAACATTAAAAAAACGTACCGCCCCCAAACATTTGAACAATAGTACATATTCACGTTTTTTCCAACTGTTAAACACAAACTGAAAAAATTATAATACATATCAACCTATATTACAGTATATGCAACCTGTAATATGAACATGTATACAGCAAGAACAGGTATGAGTGGACATTAGGCTATTACCAAACACCTCCCCAGTGGTTCTGCCTCCCCATTGCTGCATGTGATCTGTCCCGGCCAGAGCTTTAAGCACCGTGTTCAGAAGGCTTGGGTTGGAATTAAAAAAGGAAAACAAACAGGACTGACCCCCTCAGTGGGATTTTAATTTGGCACATATTCCCTTAATCCATCCTCACTGCGGGGTGCACACGTGCTGCCTGGACAATGGAGAGGCCACAGCTAGGGCCAATTATGTGTTGTTAGATGGAGCCCTTGATATGAGCTCTGGCATGAAGTGTTTGATTTAATCAGACTGAACAGGAAAAAGAAGCTAGGCGAATTATTTCGAAAGAAGTATGAGGACATTCTTTTTCTCCATGGGGAAATGTTATTAAGTTAAAAAGAACAAGGAGTGCAGCAGTAAGAGGAATGAAAAAGTGCATGTAAAAATATACTGTAAAATTTAATTTTTTATTATTAAATTAATACATTAATTTGTGAAATTATTTAAATTTTCTATCCATTTTATAAATGCATAATGGTCTTACAGGCATCATTATTAAATGTAGAAATATATTTAATAAATAAATATATGGGGTAGGGCATGTGCATAACTTTTCAATGATGTGGAAAAAACGCAGAGCTTTAAATAGAGTCTAAGTAAGGTATTAGCTAGATTCACCTTAAAACCTTTACCCCCCCCACCCACCCCCCCCCACCAACATGGGATATCGTCAGGTGTCAGGCATTGGGTGAGGGGCTCACTCATATCCTTTCACTAGTCTGGACCAACTAAGTGGCCATTTGGCAGTCATTTGAACTCTAGTTATATCATCAGTACCACAGCTTTAGTAATAGCAGATTTATTAGGCTACATCTGTGGTACTGATGATATGTTGATGATGACACATTTCCAGCTGAACTTGTTTATCTAGGACTTTTCTCCTGATTAAAGGGAAAAGCAAACCTGGACATATCAGTGTGCTGAATCACTCTCAGTGCCCTGCAGCTGACCATGATGTGGCCTGAATTGCTTATGAATGATGTGAGGTCTGGTTGAACAGAAAGACAATGGCAAAGCCACACCACCCAGCTACAGCACGCATGAGTCCAAACAAAAGAAAGGTTAAAAGAAGTTCATTCTGCATTGGTGTGGTAAATTAGCAGTCACTGTCGCAAAGCCCATTTAAAAGGGATCGTTCACCCAAAAATGAAAACCCTGTCATTTATGCTCTGTTATTTAGTTCCATTAGAGTCCATTCTTTATTCAAACGAGATATTTTAAAGAACACTGGTGTCCAAATATCACATTTCTCAAAATATGTTCTTTTGTGTTCAGCAGAAGTCAGTCAATCATACAGGTTTGGAACAATGTGAGGGTGAGGAAATGATGACAGCATTTTAATTTTTGGGTTAACTATCCCCTTAAGCATTTTTAGATCTATGCTACAAAACTAATTCAAGCCAGTGTTGTTATGTTAACTAAAATTAAAACTATTAAAAATAATTTCGTAATTGATATAAACAAGACATAATAAAGTAAACATTAGATGAAAAACTTTGTTGCCTTGGCAACTAACTGAAATTCAATAAGCTGAAGCACTAAAATAACTAAAAATCCATTAAAGCCATATTGAAATAAAAAACCCTACATTAAAATTAAAATATAAAACACAAAAGATACTTCAAAATATGAATAAATACTATAATAGTATATAAATACATAATCCTAAAATAACACTGGCTTATGCTGGACTTTATTCGCTGTAAAAAAATTGTGCAATTTTAACTGTAAAAAATGCTACAGAAAAAAAACAGTTAATAGGCAAATGTAATTTTACAGTAAAATTCTGTTAACAAATTATGGTTTTTGGAAGTGAAAAAAGAACAAGTCATTGTATAATTTACATTAAAAACTGTGAACTGATATTCCCAGAATTCCCTGTGTGACACTCCACATCGGAAAGTATTTTGAGTATTTAAATAATCATGTTTCTTAATAATTTTTGTTATCAGTTATGCACATTAGGGTTTTATGTTACATCTTCTGTTGTTTTATAAACGTTTATTGCATTATTTAAGTGTCATGTATGTTACCATGATGGTGTTTTGTGTGAATGACTCTGAATATACACCTTTTGTATATGAAGTGAAATGTGGCCAAGTATGGTGAACCATTCGGAATTCCGTGCTATGAATTTATACCACACAAACACACACCACAATACACACAAACAACACAACCACACACACAAACACACACGTTTACACAAACACACCAAAACAACCACACACAAACACAAACACAAACACACTTGAGAAGTGGGGCAGCAATGGCTGTGGCAGAACCGGATCGAGGCCAGTTGGGGGTAGGTGCCTTGATAAAGGCGCCACCCTCAGTCGTGGTATTGAAGGTGGAAGAGAGCGCTGTACATTCACTTCCCCCACCTACAATCCCTTCTCCCACCCACAATCCCTGCCGGTACGAGACTCGAACCCGCAACCTTGGGTTACGAGTCCGACTCTCTAACCATTAGGCCACGACTTCTATTAGCATATACTCAGTATATTAGCTGATTAGTGATGAACTTGGTATTCTCAGGGGCGCTTATTTTTACCACCTGCATTATTATGGTGGTTGTATATGTTAAAGGTACAAAACAGATTTTAGTAGCAGTGTGCCTTGTTGAATTTACTGGTTTACGTTAAAATGTTCTTGTTTGTAAATTACAGCTTTATACTGTAAAATGTACAGTTTTTATTTTTACAAAATTATTCTGGAAACCACAGCTGCCAAAATTTTTTTGTAAAAAATGTTTTTACAGTGTAGTTTAAATAGATGTCTACAGTGATTCTAGTGATGCAGACAAGCCAAGGTCATTCACCCAGCAGCAAGCCAGCGGCAAAAACCTTCACATACCAACACCTTTCCATTGTCTGGGAGCCTTTTATATAACAATTCATCCAGCTGAGTTTAGTGAAGTCTAATGCAAACGTAGTACACAGGAGACACTCAGTGCCGCGTTTCTCTATTGTAATGGACCCCGGTGAAGAGTCAAACTTAAAAGGGCAGGTCTGCAGAAATTCAGTAATTTCCCTCACAATAGGATGTCATCAGCCTCTCTTCCCTTTGAGATGTTAATTCACACGCTGAGACGCCCACAACCCCATAAGTGACTATTAATCAAAAAGCACTTGAGGGCTGTGATCCACTGTCTCAACTGTCCACACTCCTGTGATAATTAAATTAGCACCAACCATAGGATTTCACCCGCTCAACATCATCTTCAGAAAATAGCACACAGTTTTGCTTGGCAAACGTCTGACATGTAAATTACAGCTCTCAGAGCTTAAAGCCAGTCAATATGCTTTTGAGGAAAATGGGTTAGAAGAGCCGGAAAACAAAGTGCTCTCACTGCATTTAGCAAATTAGAAAACTGACTTGCTTGTACCTCACTAAGGTCAATAAAACACATCATTTTCTGAAAAGTGTATATAGAGTGTGCTGTGACTCCTTAAATGTAAATTTATAGTAAAACAGAAGCTTTTGCACTAGCAGAAGCAGCAGCATTAGCATAATTTAAACCAATAATGGGTGAGTGATGCTAACATTCACAAAGTCAAATATCAGTCCTATTTCAAGTCTTCCTTCACTCTCTAGAGAATAATTCAGTCTAGACATACCCCCCAACCTCCCCAACCTTACACACACACTCACTCACTCACTCACTCACACACACACTCACACTCACACACTCACACAAAGTAAACCAGAACCGGGGTGAGTGTTGTTCTGCATTATCACCATTGATTAAAATAAGCCCCTGCTCTCTTGCCAGTTTACAGCTGAGGTCCCGGTCTGGGTTTTATGAAGTGCTAGCTGCTTCATTTCATTATGGTAACTGGGTTACATTAGTTGTGCACAGCTGTAGGTAGAGGAAAAATCCATCAGTATGCCAGTTTGATTTTCTCTCTTCTCAGCCCCAGGCGTATACATCATCTCCTCATCCGCTCACACACTGCATGCGCTCCCTTCTCCACTTTCTTCACCTCATCCTCAACCCTAGATGAGTAAAATATAACACCCATATCATGCATGAGAACCATGAGGACTGTGCTCTCATAAAAAACACACAGAAGGATCCCATAACAAATGCCAAGTCTGATTACATTCGATTTCATGCATGTTTCCGGTGAAGGTGCTTTAAAGGGTTTAATTGACAATATTGAGTATCTGCTTCCATTTTACCATGAGTTTGCCCATGAAAAATTAGTTTAACATTTACTTGGACGGCAATACTTAAAAAGTTCAATCACAGAATTAAACCAAAGCAAATTTCCTGTCTTGAAAGAACATAAATAGCCTTGGAAGAATGCATACCTCAAGTTTAGGAAGTGCACACCTCAAATGTCACCAACCCCCCTTCGTGTCACACCTGCTTCAGTCTCATATGAATGAAATCTGATATACAGTGGGTACGGAAAGTATTCAGACCCCCTTAAATGTTTCACTCTTTTTTATATTGCAGTCATTTGCTAAAATCATTTAAGTTTTTTTTTTCCTCATTAATTTACACACAGCACCCAATATTGACAGAATAACACAGAATTTTTGACATTTTTGCAAATTTATTAAAAAAGGAAAACTGAAACATCACATGGTCCTAAATATTCAGACCATTTGCTCAGTATTTAGTAGAAGAACCCTTTTGATCTAATACAGCCATGAGTCTTTTTGGGAAAGATGCAACAAGTTTTTCACACCTGGATTTGGGGATCCTCTGCCATTCCTCCTTGCAGATCCTTCCAGTTCTGTTAGGTTGGATGGTAAACGTTGGTGGACGGCAATTTTTAGGTCTCTCCAGAGATGCCCACTTGGGTTTAAGTCAGGGCTCTGGCTGGGCCATTCAAGAACAGTCACAGAGTTGTTGTGAAGCCACTCCTTCGTTATTTTAGCTGTGTGCTTAGGGTCATTGTCTTGTTGGAAGGTAAACCTGCGGCCCAGTCTGAGGTCCTGAGCACTCTGGAGAAGGTTTTATATCCCTGTACTTGGCCGCATTCATTTTCCCTCGATTGCAACCAGTCGTCCTGGCCCTGCAGCTGAAAAACACCCCCACAACATGATGCTGCCACCACCATGCTTCAAAGTTGGGACTGTATTGGACAGGTGATGAGCAGTGCCTGGTTTTCTCCACACATACAGCTTAGAATTAAGACCAAAAAGTTCTACCTTGGTCTCATCAGACCAGAGAATCTTATCTCACCATCTTGGAGTCCTTCAGGTGTTTTTTAGCAAACTCCATGCGGGCTTTCATGTGTCTTGCACTGAGGAGAGGCTTCCGTCAGGGCCACTCTGCCATAAAGCCCCGACAAATGGAGGGCTGCAGTGATGGTTGACTTTCTACAACTTTCTCCCATCTTCCGACTGCATCTCTGGAGCTCAGCCACAGTGATCGTTGGGTTCTTCTTTACCTCTCTCACCAAAACTCTTCTCCCCCGATAGCTCAGTTTGGCCAGACGGCCAGCTCTAGGAAGGTTTCTGGTCGTCCCAAACGTCTTCCATTAAGGATTATGGAGGCCACTGTGCTCTTAAAAACCTTAAGTGCAGCAGAAATTTTTTATGTAACCTTGGCCAGATCTGTGCCTTAACACAATTCTGTCTCTGAGCTCTTCAAGCAGTTCCTTTTGACCTCATGATTCTAATTTGCTCTGACATGCACTGTGAGCTGTAAGTCTTATATAGACAGGTGTGTGGCTTTCCTAATCAAGTCCAATCAGTATAATCAAACACAGCTGGACTCAAATGAAGGTGTAGAACCATCTCAAGGATGATCAGAAGAAATGGACAGCACCTGAGTTAAATATATGAGTGTCACAGCAAAGGGTCTGAATACTTAGGACCATGTGATATTTCAGTTTTTCTTTTTTAATAAATCTGCAAAAAATGTCAACAATTCTGTGTTTTTCTTCAATATGGGGTGCTGTGTGTACATAAATGAGAAAAAAAAAATAACTTAAATGATTTCAGCAAATGGCTCGGCCAAATAAAAAGAGAGTGAAAAATTTAAGGGGGTCTGAATACTTTCCGTACCCACTGTATATCACAGTACTGAATAATTACCATATTCATCTACACTTCAAGGTATTTCAAATAATATCTTGATAATACACGTTATAAAAACTGGTACCATTTCCAAAAACAAAACAAAACATTGTAATACTTTTGTTAGTGCAGCAAAAAATGGTGGTTCCCATTCTTATTCATTTTCTCTAAGGAAACAGATTTTAAGCAATAACATATTTACCTTTCTAGACCTACAATGAGCTCTAAAGTTGTTAAACAATGGTATGTTAATTCAGACTTTACGCAATTCATAATTGGATGAGTAGGCCTAGTTATTGCCTTACAAAAGAATTTAATTACAGTCTTGTACCTCTGTCTCTTTCTGAATTTTTAAAGCTTTTTATTTTGCTTCAGTTAAGTTAGTGATTCATCTCAGATCTGGTTGGTTTGGCTCATGACTTATGTCATGGAAATTTTCCATTTCAATTAAAGGTATGAGGCAAAAGTCTTTTGAATGTTTATTTTCCTGCAGGAAAAGGTCTACATTCATACAGTCATTCAGGGTTGGCTGTAGGGTTGTGTCCAATCAATGCATATTCAACATATGTCCATTTAAGGTGTCCAACTACGTCCTCCAGATGAGTTTCTAAAAATTTAATGCAAATCATTTTCTATGTAGCCAGGATGTTTAAGAAACTAAAATAACATTTCTGTATCACACTTGTCTTACACACATATAAATAGATTTCCTGTTATCTCTCAGAAAACTCAAAAACTCAAGCATACTGAAGCAAACTGAAGCACTCGGAGACAGTCTAAAGAACACTCTTTCGTACAGTGAAGCAAATAATATTAACATTTCAGATAGAAATAAAATTTCCTCCACAGCTTATAACACTGTATATGGGAAAAAGTATGGCTGAATAAAAAATAACCATCTGAGATAATCAAACATCATTAAATCATTATTTTACTTTAACTACAGAGAAACTGTAATTTTTATGGCTGCTACTAATCGTTTAAGCCTGAACGTAAATGGTAGTTGTCTTGTAAACAGTCATGCTAACAGACATCAGGCAAAGAAGAGTGATTGTTTAAATTTGATGCTTTTTGGTCTCTGTGTGTCTTGCGTGTAACTCTGCTCTGCTAAACTGCAACTAATCTGAGCCTAATGAGCTCACCTTTGACCCCATCACACTTGCCAGTCTGCTCTGTTGTCTGAGAACAAAGTGGCCTTTACCCTTGACCGAACCTTTGCCCAAGCACTCCTGACCTGACAAATGCACATGAACAAAAACATACACATTCATAGATAATAACTCACATTGTTGAAGCAAAAGTGCAACAATACTGTATGCCTAAACAATGTGCCAAATAAGTTACATTCAAAGTGTTAAGGGCGGTTAAAGGTGAAGTGTAAAACTTTCTACAAAACCGTTTTCCCTAAACACTCCATCTCCCGCTGGTCATACAAGCAGATAGTTCCAGCCCCAAACTCACACCATTGGTTGATGCTCTGCTATTAATGTTTTAAAAGCATAATAGAGCCACAGTTTGTACAGTATTTAATGGACTGTGACAGGATAAAGTATTTAGACATAAAAAATTACATTCATTCAGATTTTCTAATACTAATGCTAATCTTTTCAATACTAAAAGTGGCCTCTCTAAAATCTAAACAATGACCTAACAGTTTTCCTCTCACTAATGACTCAGACACGAGCCAACACAATCACACAGACCATTTCTAATGGTTACCTATTTACATTACACATAGAGGGAAATATCTGTCAGAGTCTAATATAAACACTGGATGTGTGAAACAACCAACAGATTTACCGAAAAGTATTTGGACACTCAAGTGACAATTAAAAACATCTGAATTTAAAGTCATAGAAATAAAAGATCAAACCAAGTGGCATCAAATGCAATGCAATGAAACATTTCAAGACGTAACTTAACTTTTTAAAATAACATTGTTACTTCTTAACAATCAACTTTGATGTTTGTTATGCATATAAATCAGTAGCTCAGTATTTTTACATTGCACCATCGATTTTGATTTATCTGATGACCAGATGATTGATCAGACAGTGTCCAAATTTTTGTTTAAATTTTCGAACAATCCGCCTTTTAAAAGTTTGGGTTACGATTTTTAAACGTTTTTTAACAAGGCTCTTATGCTCTCCAAATCTGAATTGATTTGATAAAAAAGTAAAAACAGTAATATTGTGAAATATTATTACAATTTAAAAGAACTTGTTTCCTTGAACTGTGTAATTTATTTCTGTTGAACGGTGTAATTTATTGCTGTCATAATAAAGCTAAATTTTTCAGCATCATTACTCCAGTCTTCATGATCCTACAGAAATCACTCTAATATGCTGATTTGCTGCTCAAGTCACATTTCTCATTACCATCAATGTTGAAAACAGTTGTGATACCATTACACATTTTTTACAGGATTCTTTGATGAACAGAACTTCAATAGAACAGCATTTTGATATAGAAACGAAAATCTTTTGTAACATTCTAAATTACTTTATTGTATCAATTTAATTCATGGTGTATATATTTTTAAACATTACACTGACCCTAAAACGTTCAAACTTTAGTGCATCTAATGTTTAAACCTTAGAAACCAAACAAGCTTATTTTTAAGTGTGTTTGTGCTATAACAAATAATAATTGGTTGGTTCAATTATTGTTTAATAGACCTTAATCCAATTTTAAATGTTACTTTGAAAACCAAACACTTTTTAGGGCCGCTCCAAACTCCTACACATTCAATCTCAAGCAATGGTGTTGGCCACGTTTGCAGTCCAAATTAAATAGCACTTAAGACCTGGCGTCATTTTCTTTAATCTTCATTTCCTTGAGGCCGGGCACCAAGTGGATGTGTGCAGCGCTGAGAGAGTGTTTGGTTTGTGATGATGTCATGGTTGTCATGGAAGGAGCTCTCTCTCTTTCTCAAATTACAACACAAACCGCTCTGTGGGAAAGTGAGGGCCGTGTTCTCAAGAACCAAGCTGCCTGCACAATGGCCAAAGTGAGTCTGTTCCTGCTTTTGTGTGCGGCCAAACACTAGCCACTTTTTGTTTAGCTGGGACAAGCTGGCACACAGGAAACTTGACCAAATTTTCCCCAAACATCCCACCCTTTAGATGGACCGACAAAGCAATACCCACCCAACGTAGCAGTGATCTTTAATCTAAAAACAGCACCGACCAGCCACTTAATAGCAATGATTTGAAAAAAGGGTATGGAGTAAGTCATGAACAATGAAACAGGCTTTCTGCTGTTTCCAGATGTGGTGCTGTTGTGTCTGCTGAGCGCATTAATCACAGTGCGGACTGAGTGATGGCACTTGGCTGTGGCTCTGTGCAACGTTTGGCTGCTGTAAGGAGGATTCGAGCAGGGATGAAAGGCCTCTCTGTATTTAGAGTTGGAGGCTGCAGGGAGCGTGCCAAGCTGCAATCGGCTCATGTTCTGTAAGGAACAAAAGCTCAGCGCTGCCTTTATGGCACCAAACAAAAACAAAGGTCTCTGAGAGAAGCGGCCATTTAGGATGCATGCTGTGAAGTGCTGGTGTACCAAGCCCTTCTGTACACAGAGTTTAGATGAACCCTGGTCTCGAAAACCTGAGGATTAGTCGAGGTGGTTTACGTACAACTGTGCCATACAAGCTTTTAAAAAAACAGACTTTGCAGACTGGGTTTGGCAAGATATGCGCCCGTGTGAACAGTACTGCACTGTTGGTATCCTCACTAGCAAAGACAGCACTGGTTTTAAACAATCCATCATCGCTTCGCTGAAAATAGCTTGAATATTGAGGTTTGGCGTAAATCTGTCTCGGCGGCACTGTATACACAATGTGTCCAAGTGGGGATTCTGCACATTCATAACAATCACTGCAAAAAAATTTTGATAGAAAACAGGACTGTGCTCTGGATGAATGAATTTCATTAAAATGTTTCACTGATGACTGAATGTTCCCAGCTTGAGGGTAAATTTTCCCCCCAAGAAAAAGAAAGGATTGGAAAGTTTCCTTCCACTGGTTTGAATAAAATGGTAAGTATTAGCATGACAAATGTAATGGATTGTTAATAATTTTATATTATATCTAGATATATATATTATATTATATAATATTATATTATACCACCCACAGGTGCATATCAATAAAATTAGAATGTCGTGGAAAAGTTCCTTTATTTCAGTAATTCAACTCAAATTTGTGAAACTCGTGTATTAAATAAATTCTGTGCACACAGACTGAAGTAGTTTAAGGCTTGGGTTCTTTTAATTGTGATGATTTTGTCTCATATTTAACAAAAAACCCCAGCAATTCACTATCTCAACAAATTATAATATGGTGACATGCCAATCAGCTAAATCAACTCAAAACACCAGCAACGGTTTCCTGAGCCTTCAAAATGGTCTCTCAGTTTGGTCAAGGCTACACAATCATGGGTAAGACTGCTGATCTTACAGTTGTCCAGAAGACGATCATTGACATCCTTCACAAGGAGGGTGAGCCACAAACACTCATTGCCAAAGAAGCTGGCTGTTCACAGAGAGCTGTATCCAAGAATGTTAACAGAAAGTTGAGTGGAAGGAAAAAGTGTGGGAAAAAAAGATGCACAACCAACCGAGAGAACCGGAGCCTTATGAGTATTGTCAAGCAAAATCGATTCAAGAATTTGAGGTGAACTTCACAAGGAATGGACTGAGGCTGGGGTCAAGGCATCAAGAAGCCACCACACACAGACGTGTCAAGGCATTTGGCTACAGTTTATCGTATTCCTCTTGTTAAGCCACTCCAAAACCACAGACAACGTCAGAGGCGTCACCTGGGCTAAGGAGAAGAAGAACTGACTGTTGCCCAGTGGTCCAAAGTCCCTCTTTTCAGATGAGAGCAAGTTTTGTATTTCATTTGGAAACAAAGGTCCTAGAGTCTGGAGGAAAGGTGAAGCTCATAGCCAAAGTTGCTTGAAGTCCAGTGTTAAGTTTCCATAGTTTGTGATGATTTGGGGTGCAATGTCATCTGCTGGTTTTGGTCCATTGTGTTTTTTGAAAACTAACGTTACTGCACCCGTGTACCAAGAAATTTTGGAGCACTTCATGCTTCCTTCTGCTTTTTGAAGATGCTGATTTCATTTCCAGCAGGATTTGGCACCTGCCCACAACTCCAAAAGCACCAAAAGTTGGTTAAATAAAACCATGGTGTTGGTGTGCTTGACTGAACCGCAAACTCACCAGACCTGAACCCCATAAAAAATCTATGTGGTATTGTCAAGAGGAAAATGAGAAACAAGAGACCAAAAAAAAAATGCAGATGAGCTGAAGGCCACGTCAAAGAAACCTGGGCTTCCATACCACCTAAGCAGTGCCACAAACTGATCACCTCCATGCACGCCGAATTGAGGCAGTAGTTAAAGCAAAAGGAGCCCTACCAATGTATGAGTACATGTACAGTAAAATGAACATACTTTTCCAGAAGGCCAACAATTCACCTAAAAATGTTTTTTTTTTATTGGTATTATGAAGTATTCTAATTAGTTGACATAGTGAATTGGTGGGTTTTTGTTAAAATCATCACAATTAAAAGAACCAAAAGACTTAAACTACTTCAGTCTGTGTGCATTGAATTTATTTAAATACACGAGTTTCACAAATTGAGTTGAATTACTGAAATAAATAAACTTTTTCCACGGACATTCTAATGTATTGAGAGCACCCGGTATATATAATATAATATATATATATAATATTATATATATTATGCTCAATGCTATAGAAGTACCGCTCCAGACACGTTGAAGCGATCACCATCTTGAAACAGTCAACCATTTTGACACTAACGTAAAAATCAATGAGTTTCCAAGATCCCAAAAAACAAGTGCGCAGGCCCTCTGTTGTTGTAAAAACCTTACCTTCCCAGAGGTTAATGACAATTGTGTTGGTTTGTGTTTTTAGTATGATTAAACCCCAATATTACAGAGTTTAAAGTATGGGAACTTTTTAAATAGTGTTAGCTAATGGCTTCGTCTTGCTGTCTTCCGTCACAACAAATATGTTCCGGAAGTAAAAACTGATTTTGACTGATTTTCCCCACAAAAGAAAATGTTTAACACTAATCTGATTAACCTTAAGACAGACCGTTTGAGCTACGAGGTGGTTTTAACCCGATCTGTTCACAGGATTAAACTTATTGTGAAAATCGTCATGTTCAATAGTGAAATTCCTGGTGATAAAACTACATTACCCATGATGCTGTACGGAAAATTCACCAATTTAGAGGGTCGCAGGCTTGTTCTCAGTGGTTGCTTACTGGCAAGTCAAAATTGCCCATTCATTTGTCTATTTTAATTCCTAGATAAGGAGCTTCAGTGTAAGTTAATGCAAGGTTTTGTTTGGTGATTCAATAATTCAGTATTAAATTTTCTTTATAATAAAATTGACAACACATATCACAGGTACAACATTTATAAGAAATGCACAGTGCTGACACTATGCTGTGATTTACTTCTTTGGCATTTTTTAACTCAAATACCACAAGGAGTTTCACCCACCTCCCAACCCACACACAGAGACAGATGATGAGAGATGATGAGAGAGAGAGAGAGAGAGAGGAGTTTGAGGGAGGAGGAGAGAGGAGAACGGAGGGAGGAGAGAGAGGAGCGTAGGGAGAGGGCCGAGAGAGATGACAGAGGACTGAGAGGAGGGGATGGGAGAGGAGGGGGAGAGGGTCGAGAGAGGAGAGGGACCAAAGCCCCCCTTTTGATCCTTCCCACCTAGAGCAGGGGAGACCTGGACCTGCGGACGGATCGAGAGGATGACGATGGAGTGATTGAGAGAAGTATGCAAGGAGAGAGAGAGAGAGGAAGAAGGAGACGAGAGGAGAGAGAGAGATGTCCTATACAATGACCAGCTTTGTTTGATGCCTTCCAACAAATCCTCTGCATGATTGTCCACACTGAAGCAATTAAACAACAAGGAAGGAAAAAAGGAAGTCTGCACATCAACTCAAACATACATAATTTTGCAACACAAAACCCTGGGCAGCTCTGCATGACATTCAACACTTGGGATGACGCATAAAAGAGCAAATGTTTTCCTCCCTGAGTCAGTAATGGCCAACAGGGAAGCGGCTACTCCTCAGCCGGGGCTTTTGCTGAAACAGACTAAACAGTCTGACTGACTGTCAACAACAATCAGAGCAGAGCACCAAGGCCAAAACACAACTACAGCGCTAGAGACGTTTTGCCCTCTCAGTGCTGCTGGTTAGATCAGCAGCGGATTACACTCGCCGTCCTAATGCTTTACTTGAAACAGACGCCTGTGTTCGGCAGTTCAATTATGGCTTGTTTGTCAATTCAGCTGACAAATTATTATTATTTTTATGTATTTTGATGAATGAATGAGTTCACATCTGTGAATGCGTATAATTGTTATTCACACAATAATATTGCCTAGAGACATGTTTGTGACACAGGGTTCATCTCAGCAAGTAATTAACTTTAACTACTGCGGTTTTAGGTAGTATCATGTCATCAAAAGTGACAGAAAAAAAAACATTTAAAATGTTACAAAAGATTTTCTATTTCAAATAAATGCTGTTCTTTTAAACGTTCTATTCATCAACAAATCTTGAAAAAATGCATCACGGTTCCCACAAAAATATTAAGCAGCACAACTGTTTTCAACATTGATAATAATAAGAAATGTTTCTTGTGCAGCAAATCAGCATATTAGAATGATTTCTGAAAAATCGTGAGACACTGAAGACTGGAGTAATGATGCTGAAAATTCAGTTTTGCATCACAGAAAAACACTACATTCTAAAATATATTCAAATACAAAATAATTATTTTAAAATGTAATAATATTTCACAATTTTACCCTTTTTAATATATTTTTGATCAAATAAATGCCGCCTTGGTGAGCATAAGAGACTTTTTAAAAAAATACCAAAAATTTTACCAACACCAAATTTTTTAATGATAATTTACGTTTTGTATATACTTTCTCTGTCAGATGTAAAATTAATTCAGATTATACAATTCCCGGAAAAATAAATACCATTCACAACAATGCATCCACAAGAATGAATGCATGCCATACTCACACAGCTCTGTATAATTTAATCTGAGGCTGATCACCCAATGAGTACATGCTTCTCCACTCACCTCCCATAAGAGATAATATAAACACTAGGTCTAACAACTCTCAAACTCTCCACTTACTGCATTACAGCCTCCAAACAACGGCACATTCTCAACCCCAGCCTATTGTTTCTGTGGATCCTCAGCTGACTGTTCAAACCACACATGCGATACAGTAAAATACAGCACGAGTAACATAACTAAGCACATTTTCTTTATAATATAGGTCGCAATGAACAAGACCGGAGCATGTAATAACCCCAAACAGCAGAGAAACAATCCTGCGAGGTTAAAAAAAAGGGCTTTTTGTACATTTCAAAAGAGTCTGCGATCGAGCGTGCCATCAGAGCCTAACAGCATACCCGCTGTTACTGCGCCACGCTTTCGATTTCAACAATATTTACATGGGGGCTCTGCATACACACCACGCATGACAATGACTTCACTGTGGAGAAGCACAAATGAATGGATGCGAGTGTCAGGCAACTTACCCAAGTGTCTGCAGCACATAATCAGAGTCAGGCTGTTCACAGACAACGTTCCAGCGACACACGCATACACATGCTGACACATACACTTAAACAACCTGCCTGATGACAGGTAATGGGGGACAGTCAGGAAAATAGCAGGTTTGCTCCCTTTATTATTTCAAATCTTGCCTGTCTCTCCTCTTTTCGATTCACACATCACATGTGGTGCCGAGCAGCAATCCACGCAGTCACGTGAAGGAAAGTGTCACGTGACAAACCTAGATTCCCCGGGCTAGGAGTACCTGGGGAATATAGGGAGACCGTGGGAGGGAGAGAAAATAGGGGAACACCAGGGGGCACCGTTTTCTGGTTCCTATTCGAATTCTCTCAGCCTCTCGGTGCAGGTGGCATCACGCATTCAAATTAAAATGAAAGAGGGTGAATGAAAGCAGCTGCGGACAGAGAAAGTGATGCCTGGCGTGAGAGAGTAAGAACACTGCAGAAATGCCTCTGAGTTTCAATGAATATTTATCAGCTGTGCCAAACTCCCCCCACCACAACCCCCAACCTCTTCTTGGAATGGAGCCTAATTCATTTGAATGCTTGCCTTTGTTAACAGCTAAATCAGCAGGGCCGTTTGCCACTCCTGAGCTGCTGCAAGACGCACTCTACACTGCGTCACACATGCACTGGATACCTTGCGAACAGACTGTACTAGCTTGCTCTGCTTCAGGGTGACAAAACCTCCATTGTGTAAACACACAGACACTTTTCCACACTGTTATGCACCCAACTAACAGCTCTGACACTCTGCTCTCCCCCAGCACTCATTGATGAGCATCAATCTGCAGTCAAAGAGGTGGCCATGTGCCTGAGACTGGAGTCAACAGCCAAAAGAGTAACATTTTCACTGTTAAACTAGTAAACAATATTATATCATATTATAAAATGTCAATATAAAATTTTAAAATAATAAAATAATATTGCCATTTAAAATGTAACCTAACATATATATATATAATATATATTATATATACAAATATATATACACACAAACCACACAAATAATATATGAAGGAGTTCAGATGCAAAAGCCTGGGAAGTGCTATCTGAATTTGTTTGTTATGTTTGTTTTTCTCAGGCTTAATGTGTAGGTCAGTAACTTACTAAGGCTATGAATGGTTCTTTCATTGCAGTTAAGTGAAATAAGCACTAAATGTCACAATTTAAAGGGGTCATATGATGCTGCTAGAAAAATTACATTATTTTGTGTATTTGGTGTAACAAAAAATGTTGAAATGCTTTAATGTTCAAAAAACACACTATTTTCCACATAATGTACATTATTATTTCTCCTCTATGCACTGCCTTTCTGAAACGCGTCGATTTTTACAAAACTCATCGGTCTGAAAGCGAGGTGTGCTCTGATTGGCCAGCTATCCAGTGCGTGGTGATTGGCCGAATACCTCAAGCGGGTGACCGAATGTTACGCCCCTTACCATATGTGATGCCTTGTCCCGGCTGGAGCGACGAGACAAAAACATTAAAAACCCATTGAAACGAGCATTTGTTGCATCAGTGGGGACATAATTACTGATTATAAAGACTTATACTGTCTTTTAAAACCATAAATTAAAACAACATAAAACCATGTCTGCATTTGTGATCGGAGAAATGACAAACAACAAGCGCTACTCTACACTGCTCAAAACTCGCGTTTGAATCGTCAGTGGCAAATTCTTTAATAAAAAAAAACGTACTTACAGTCTGTGACTCAGAACAACCGGCATTGTAGTCTACTCTACAAGGATCAGGAAACAGTCCTCCATAAATGTGCTGCACATATCTGAATATTTGGGTTGAACTGTTTTTGAACAGTGTTGTAAATACAACTTAAACAATGATTTCTAGTCGTGTCCTCTTTTGGAAGACCAAACAAAGTAGTTTCGCTTTCACAACGAACACAGCGTCACACACGGCGGGCTAGAGTGAGCGGAGGCCGGAGGCTAGAGTGACGGGCGGACTAGAGTATGCGGAGGCCGGCTTGACTGAGCAGAGGCGGGCGGGCTTGAGAATGGCGCGGACGGTGGGCTTGCGGCAACCACATGTGACGGACCCCGGGGCTGGACTCCGCTTCATCCACGATGAAATCCGATCCGGCGATCCACAGCACGAAGTTGAAGTATTCCCTCAGCGACCAGCACGGATCCGCTCTAGGCATGACGAAGGGATATCGTTCTCTTTTGGAAGGCCAACCAAAGTAGTTTCGCTTTCACACGAAACACAGTGCCTTCATGACAGGGCTGTCGGGCCGGGGCGCGGCGGCACAACAATACTACAGCGAGAATAAAAGTTACACCTTCTTTCTTTGCGTGAACATTTGGGCGGCGTTATGCAAATCTTCCCACATAGTGACGTAGACATGTGGGGGCGTGTTAGAACGAGCCGTTTTAGGTAGGCGTGGCTGACTCTTAACTTTATAAAGAATTTCTCTTTGGATTTGAGACTTTAGTCTTGCAACTTTACAGATCTTCTTTATGCACCAAGAGCTTGTAACACTTCCAAGAGAAAGGAAAAATTGAAATCGCATCATTATGACCCCTTTAAATAAACAGAAACATAGGAGCCTGAGAAAATGCTAATTTTAGAAGAAAAATTTCAGATGGCACTTAGAGGCTGTTGCATCGGAAATCTTACATTATATATATAATTTTTAATATTTATATATAATATATATACAACTGTCGAGTCTTCGACCAGCTAATCCAATTATCAAATCAATGATTACATTGATTAAAAAATAGTCACAGTCCCGCACGCCATAAACTGGAGCCAGGATTCTGCAGAACACCAGGCCCCCTTGGCACCATGACAATAATCTGATATCATGGTTTTGACCCCCCGGAAGGGAGATATAATAACCCACTCTTTCTCCACATAAGGAAAACCACAAGGAATGGAATCTCCTAATTTAAACTTCTAGGAAAAACCTTTCTGTGACTTATGACACAATATTCTTCCGGCCATTTGTGTATTATTATTGCTGTGTTTGCTAGTAATCTGTTGTATATGGGACTATTTATTCATGCTTATGATAGAACCACTCATTCATTTAACCTTACATATACCGTGTTTAGTATATATGAATTCGCCTTCTTATGACCGAAACAAGCATGTATATTATATGTTGGTACATAGGCAATATATTAGTGTTCTGAGAATCTTTAGTAATTTCGATTCGAGTTCCATATGCAAATTACCATGCTTGCACACAAAGAGTCATTAAACTCCCCAGTATTTCCAAACTCCCACTTAGGATTTCCATCTTTCTCATTGGACAACCCCATCTTCAGAGGCGGGGATCTTCTCCGACCTTAAAGCTGACACACCATGTGACCCCGCTGTTCGGTCAGATGCTAAGATGAAGATGTGAGGAAACGCTTCAGGATACCAAAGCATTGCGCCAGTCCTTTCTTCGGCCTTGTCCTTTCCATGTCAATCAAGATTTCTCTGACTCAAATCTGGTCTTTCTCATCAATAACTTCAGCCAAAAGAGCAACTGCGAAAACCTTAGATGCATCAGGAATCGCTTTCAGACAGCCGAGACTCGCAAGTATCAAACTTTGTCTTATTAATTGATGCATTAAGTATCAGTTACACTTTTTTACGAAGGTGTGTTTGAACTAAGAATATGACGTATCCCTCAGGTGTAGATCTGCAGAATATGCAAATGGTTCCATAAAATTAATTCCTTATGTCTCTTTCTGTACTGAGTTAAACTTTAAACCTTTCCTATACCAACTGTATGTGACTGGGTGTGATGTGTATGTCTAGACCGTTTAGGTGTTTATGTAGGATGTTAGACCAGTATATGTGTTTATGTAGTATGTTAGACTAATTTAAGTGTTTATGCAGTTAATAAAACCTTACTTGTATCACAATTGACGTGTTCATTGTTTACTCATAAACGGAGTCAATAATCATGCAGATTTACGCTACAAGCTTTTGTAGAATTGTACAGTAAGACAGTTATTTCCCTTAACCAGGAAATTAAGCTCTTAGAATTGACAAGACAGTTGACACTGAGAGGTCAGCTAAATATCTACAGAGGATCTAAAATATGAATAGTTAATTATAACCAGTTATGGTTAGTTATTCATATTCACATGAGCTGATTCGTACAATACAGTGGTGTGAAAAGTGTTGGCCCCCTTCCTGATTTAATTTTTTTTTGCATGTTTGTCAAACTTTAATGTTTCAGATCAAACAAATTTAAATATTACACAAAGATAAATGCAAGTAAATACAAAATGCAGTTTTTTAAAATGATGATTTCTTTTATTAAGGGAAAAAAAAAGCTGTCCAAACCTGCCTGGCACTACGTGAAAAAATATTGCCACCTCCTGTTAAATCATGAAAGAACTGTGATTAACAACATTATTTTAGAAAGCTGAGTTACATTTCACTAGCCACACCCAGGCCTGAATACTGCCACACCTGTTCGCAATCAAGAAAACTCTTAAATAGGACCTGCCTGACAAAGTGAAGTGGCTTAAAGAGCAACACATCATGCCGTGATCTAAAGAAATTCAAGAATAGATGAGAAACTAAATAGTTGAAATGTATCAGTCTGGAAAGGATTATAAAGACATTTCTAAGGCTTTGGGACTCCAGCAAACCACAATCAGAGCCATTATCCACAAATTAAGAAAACTTGGAACAATGGTGAACCTTAGCGTCTGGACCAATCAAACACACATTATATATTTTGTTAGCTAGATTTAACTAATACTCTGTAACACCCCAGGAAGCCTAACATGCCCCTGGTTCCATGGTAACCCTGACACCCGATACTTTTACGACCTTGTCGAATGTGAGCAGAGACTCTCAGCTGCACTTTCCAGAAGCAAGAGGCACAAATGCACAATAGAAATGGACTTTTCTACTAATTAAATCATAGGAAAACCTTCTTTGAATGAACACACATATCCTTCAGGTCATGGTGTATGCTGTCTTTGATATTTTAGACTATTTTAGGCTAGGCTTATGAGGGAACACATTACTGTCATCCTTTCACTATTTGTAATCTTACCTTGTTTAGTATCTATGATTTTGCCTTCTTATGATCGAAACAAGCGTTTATATTATATGGTGGTACATAGGCAAGATATATTAGGGTCCTGAGAATCTTTAGTAATTTCGATTCAAGTCCCATTTGCAAATTACCATGCCCTCACACAAAGGGTCGTAAAAACCTCCAGCAATTGCCACCTCCCGCTTGGAATTTCCATCTTTCTCATTGGACAATCCCATCTTAAGAGGCGGGGATCTTCGCCTACCTTAAAGGCCCCGCTCCAGGGACCAACCCAGTCGGTGGTTCTGTTAGGTTTCAATAAGATGTGAGAAAAACGCTCCCGGAAACCCTAAGCTCGTGCCAGGCCTCAGCCTTGTCCTTTCAATTTCACCAAGACCCTCTGACTCAAACTGGTTCTTTTCATCGACCCCCCAAATTCAGCAAAGATCAACTGGGACCTTCAGACTGCATTAAGCCTTTCTTTCAGACAGACGAGACAGTTTGCAAGTATTCAAACTTAGTCTTATTTAATTGATGCATTAAGTATCAGTGACACCTTTTTACAAATGTGTGTTTGAACTAAGAATCTGACGTATACCTCAGGTGTAGATCTGCTGAATATGCAAATGGTTCTATAACTTCATAGTTCTTATTTCTCTTTCGGTACTGAGTTAAGCTTTAACCCTTTCCAACTGTATGTGTGTGTGTGTGTGTGTTTGTGTGTGTGTATGTTAGACCAGTTTAGGTGTTTATGGAGGATGTTAGACCAGTTTATGTGTTTATGTAGTATGTTAGACTAGGGTAAGTGTTTATGTAGCTAATAAAACCTTACTTGTATCACACTAGACGTGTTCATTGTTTGCTTTTATAACTTGTGAGGTCACTTAATCATGCAGATTTATGCTACATGCTTTTGTAGAATTGTACAGTAAGAAGGTTATTTCTTTTAACCAGGAAATTAACGTTCTTAGAATTGACAAGACAGTTGACCCTGAGAGGCCAATTAAATATCTACAGCGGATCTAAAATATAATTAATTATAACTAGTTATGATTAATATTCCAGTCACTATTTCCCATGGAGCTGATTGATTCGTTACGTGAACCTTCCCAGGAGTTGCGGCCAACCAAAATTACTCCAAGAGCACAACGACGACTCATCCAAGAGGTCATAAAAGAACCCAGAACAACATCTAAAGAACTGCAGGCCTCACTTGCCTCAATTAAGGTCAGTGTTCATGATTCAACAATAAGAAAGAGACTGGGCAAAAACAGCATCCATGGGAGAGTTCCAAGGCAAAAGCCACTCATTTGCCAAAAAATATCTTGATTATCCTCAAGACTTTTGGGCAAATATTCTGTGGACTGATGAGACAAAAGTTGAACTATTTGGAAGGTGTGTGTCCCATTACATCTGACATAAAACCAACACAGCATTTCATAAAAAGAACATCATACCAACAGTCAAACATGGTGGTGGTAGTGTGATGATCTGGGGCTGCTTTGCAGCTTCAGGACCTGGACGACTTGCCATAATTGACGGAACCATGAATTCTGCACTCTATCAGAAAATCCTGAAGGAGAATGTCCGGCCATCAGTTTGTGACCTCAAGCTCAAGCGCACATGGGTTGATGCAGCAGGACAATGATCACAAACACACACAGCAAGTCCACCTCTGAATGGCTCAAAAAAAACTAAATTAAGGTTTTGGAGTGGCCAAATCAAAGTACGGACTGCAAATCCGATTGAGTGCTTAAACAGTCCATTCATGCTCGAAAACCCTACAATGTGGCTGAATTAAAACAATTCAGCAAAGAAAAGTGGGCCAAAATTCCTCCATTCCTCAGTTATCGCAACATTGCAGTTGTTGCTGCAAAAGTGTGGCACAACCAGTTATTAGATTTTTGGGGGCAATTACTTTTTCACGTAGGGCAAGGCAGGTTTGGACAGCTCTTTTCCCTTAATAAAATAAATAATCATTTAAAAACTGCATTTTGTATTTACTTGCATTATCTTTGTGTAATTTGTTTGATGATCTGAATCTTTTGAGTGTGACAAATATGCAAAAAATAAACAAAACAGGAGGGGGCCCAAACTTTTCAACCCTGTGTATATATATATATATATATATAAAATTATTAGAAATTTTTTTTTTTTTTTTCCAAATGTCATTCTCAAAAGCTAAAGAGCCACTAAATTAAAGTAAGGAATATTCTTCAGTAAGAATTAATTAAATGGATCAAAAGTGACAGTAAATACATTTATAATGTTGCAAAAGATTTCTGTCAAATAAATGCTGTTCATGTTTCTATTCAACAAAGATGAAAAAGAATTATAAAAATATTAAGCAGCACAAGTGTTTTCATCATTGATCATAATACAAAATGTTTCTCGAGCAGCAAATCAGCATATTAGAATGATTTCTGAAGGATCATGTGACACTGAAGACTGGAGTAATGATGCTGAAAATTCAGCTTTACCATCACAGGAATAAGTTACATTTTAGAATATATGACCATAGGAATATTAGAATTAGACATGGACATGATACATGAACTTTTAGAATTGTAATAATATTTCACAATATTACTATTTTACTGCATTTTTGATCAATTCAGCCTTGGTGAGTATAAGACTCTTTCAAAAACATTTACAAAATCTTACCACAAGCATTACAATTTAAATATTACAATTATAAATACTACTACACAAAATATTTGTATTTTCAAATAAGACAAAAAAAAAATCATGTCATACCATACCTTTTGCAATATATCCTATTGAGGTGAATTGTAATATCAGCTAAAGTTTCTTAAAAAATATTCACTTTTCTTAGATACTATACTAACATATAACCAACATATGCATGCATGTATGTATTTATTTCAGAATGAGATTATTATGTTTCACGGCAAAGAGACTGGGGTGAAAAAAATACAATGTAATTTTTAAAACTTCTTAAAACATAAAACTTTCTTTTTTCTTTCTCTTGCATTTAAGGTGATATATGACAGGGACATATTCTCGTCAGGTTTTATTAAATTCATCCAATGGATGCCCGCCCCTTCAATCACAGTTCCCATCACTGTTTGCATTGCAAAATAAAATAAACTAGTGGAACGTTAAGCTTGTACAAACCTCTCAACATCAGAACCAGCTATGAAACCAACCAGACACACATGGTGAGGCAGACAAAGTCTCGTTCCTTCACAAAGCTCATTGAAATTCTGTGCACAGCTCTGGTCAAAGGCAGTGCCAGGCAGCAGTGCTGACACACGAGAGATGCAATCAGCGCCTCTCACCACTGCAGCCACAGATACAGACAGAGAAACAGCCAGCAGCAGCAGCTCGAATAATACTAAAGCAACCACATACATATTAGTGCTTTGTGGCCTGGTATGAACCTATGCACAGAAGATAATACTGCCATCCAGCACTCATTTAGTACCACATCACCAATCAAAGCAATGCTATTCTATAGTGTAAACAGTAAAGAAGATCAAATTTCAATTTGTTATAGATTATTTAGAAATCTTTATGATGCACGCTTTAAGCTGTGTGTCCTGTATTTGCACATACCAGGCAGAAGAGGTCGTTCGCTGCATTGTTCACTACATTTGCCACACTCTGGGTTGGTATATATTGCTTAAAGGGATAGTCCATCCAAAAATGGCATATCGTTTCAAACCTGTATGCTGTTATTTATTCTGTGGAACATAAAAGGAGTAATCTGTACAGAGCTGTTTTATATAAAATGACAGTTTATACTGATGTGTTAATTTCTAAAAAAGGAGAAAAAACATAAAATTAGACCATATGACTTGTGATTTCAAGTCTTTCGAAACCAAACAATAACTCTGTATGAGCACCAGTCCAATATTCATTATAAAATAACCTTCCCTTCCTCTGAAGCTCTGAAATCTCATCTTGATTTAGAACAACAGGGAGAGAAAACAATGACAAAAAATTGTAAATTCTGATCTCATCAAGAAACAACATGAAATATTTGTATTTCAAAAAAGAAAAAAGAAAAACATACATCACGCCATACCTTTTGCTATATATTACTATTGCGGTTTCTTAAAAAAAAGCATGAAAAAAGGCACAAATATTCACTTTTTTTAGATATAATTTTTACATTTTTATGTTAAATAAAAAAAGAATGTTAAAAGTTTGACACATTGACACTACACAACGTATTAGCATTCAGTCATGTTCTGTTTGGAAAGTGAGCCCAATTACAGATGTCCTTGACAGCTTGCGTAAGGACTGTGAAAGTGACAATGTCACATTAGTGACTAGAATAACAGTTCTTACCTTCAAAGGGATTTGTATAATTGGTTTATTGCTTTAAAATTTAGTTGAAATCAGTGAGTAAATTCAGCTGATATCTTTCTTCTACTGCAAAAAAATAATAAAAAAAACTGCAACAATACATGTAAGGCTTTCCTGTGCCAAATTATGGTGAATCAGTTTTCCCAATTCATAGTCAGCTTTCTTGTTTTGTTGGGTAATAATTAGCTGCATTACATTAAAAGTAGTTTAACCCTGAAACAATTGGTTGCTGGATTCGGGAACAAAAAATATAAATTTTAAATCAATCCCATGTACATTTTTTGTCCCTTGAGAGGGTTAGATTGAAAACGCGATAAAGACAGAGCTACTGCCAGTATGTGGAATATTTTAAGCATTTGACAGGCCAAACATATGGAGGCTACCAGAACACTGCTGGCACTGAATCTGTGTGTCTGTGCCAGGTGAGTGGAGAGCCCTGCAGAGCTCTAGGGCCAGACCAGACACACTCATTAAAGAAGCTGCTGTATTGTGAGTCATGTGAGTAACCAGCTCTTGTGAACCTCCTTGTTTGCCAGAGGATGTTCTGACATAGTCATGCACAATACAGATCGACTTTGGCCCGTGTAGTGGTGCTGATGCAGTAAACGGAGGGACAAGATGCAGGTATTCGATTGGCAAAGGCACAAAACTGATGAATGAATCAATCGCAAGACAAATGAAAACACATGAGGCAATGTAAGCAAAGCAGCACCTCCCCATAAGCAACCTCAAAGCATTCAATCTTCAAAGATGAGATTGCCTTGAAAATACATGCAAAGACACATATTCACCAGAGATTTCCTGACAAGAGAGTAATGGAAAACAGAAACATGCACCTTTAGAAACATACTCGCACAGTCACCAATTGCTGAAGACCAGACACAACAAATAAGCATCACCATTAGCTTAAACAAGACAGATCTGCATATGCTTCATTTTAATGAGGCAGACTTGGCATGGAGCCTGGACACAGAACCAAACAAGACTTAGAAGGGGGTGAAAACACAGACGAGTGAGAAATCAGAACCAAAAAATACATAAATAAATAAGAAAATAAACATTCCAGTGCGACCTTTGGGATGGCACTGTATATAGCTAAAGCTTTAATATTTATTAGCAATATAACCTAAGCCACACTTTTATGTGACGATTGCATTACTATATAATTGGACTGACATAATCATTAGGCTATTCTTTTAGCAGCATCTTTGTTTAATAATTACATTTAAAAAGTGTCAAGCCAGTGAACCTCTGGAACAGCCAAAAAATGAACTATGTATTTAATTCACCACATAATGCCAAATCCTTGACAACCTTTAAGAACAAACAGAAACACACCAACTGCACCATTTGGTAAACGGGGCAAAGTTGCCCTGTATTCTTGCATCTCACACCGTATTATCCGTACTAACTGTATTTATAATACTCTTGTATGCAAAAAGAGTAATGGGCCCATATCCATTCCCAGCCTTCTTTCCCTCTGAATGTGTGTGTATGTATGTAAGGATAAGGGTGAAGGGTTTGCCCTTACCTGGCATCCAGCAGAAAGGACTCCCAGAGCGCAGTATGGCAGCAGGTTTTAGCAGACTAGCACACTCAGCACACCGAAAGCAGTGCCAGACATTGCGGCAGGGGGAGACTGGAGACTGGAAGCAACAGCATGAGCGGGCAAACCCTCTTGTGAGGACACACACAGGACATATAATATGCTGGTGCCAACCATTAACACTGTGCCAACTCACCAAAGGAATGCTCTCTTTTCAGCTCAGTACCAACTGATGAATTTTTGTGATCATGTTTACTTTGTTTCATTTAACACAATATACATTTACATTTAATTATTTAGCAGATGCTTTTATCCAAAGCGACTTACAAATACAGAGAACAACAGAAGCAATCAGACCAAGGAGAGAGCAACAGTGTACAAGTACTGTGACACATCTCAATTAGTCTAGCACAGTACAAAGTTAAATTTTGAAGAGAATAGAATAGGATAGGATCAGGTAGTTTTTTTTTTTTTTTTTTTTTTAAATTGAGATTTATACATCGTCATAAAGCTGAATAAATAAGCTTTCCATTGATGTATGAGATGGTTTGTTAGGATAGGACAATATCTGGCCGAGATACTATTTGAAAATCTGGAATCTGAGGGTGCAAAAAAAAAAGAAGAAAACAAAATCTAAATATTGATAAACTCACCTTTAAAGTTGTCCAATTGAAGTTCTTAGCAATGCATATTACTCATCAAAAATTAAGTTTTAATATATTTACAGTAGGAAATTTACTAAATATCTTCATGGAACATGATCTTTACTTCATATCCTAATAATTTTTGGCATAAAAGAAAAATCGATCATTTTGACCCATACAGTGTATTGCTGGCTATTGCTACAAATATACCCGTGTTACTTACTACTGTTTTTTTTTTTGTAGCATTGGTAACTTGAATGGTTCAAATATAAAATGTTCTAGTCTTTTGCATTTGAAATGTTGCAGTAGTTCTTAGAAATATTTTGGATTTTGGATAACTGCCCTGATAAGAGAGCTCAGGCATAAAAAAGAATCAATCATAAAATAAGAAGTCAATAATAACTTCAGTATGGCTTGTTGTTGTCAACATGTAAAGCAGCATCTCTGTTTCATCAATTTGGCTTAAACCGAACGTGCCTTTTGCCCTTTATATTTGCCTAACGAAGAGGGCAAATATGACTGAAATGTGCATTTTAGGGTGAGAATGTTAGCAAACCTTGAATACTTGACTCTGCGCTCTGCTGAACTTCTTCTCAACAAGATTCTGGCTGCTTCAGTGGGGTGGCCACCTCTTTCCGGGGTGAATAACCTTGAACGCCCTCTTGTGGTTATATAGCATAAAAGAAACGGCGTGAGGGGGCAATAGTATCCAGACATATCTCTGAGGGGGAGCGGCTGTCCTGCACGGACGAGGAACGATGAGGTATCGGTTTCATCAAATTTATTCATCATCTGGGTTGAAAATAATGAATCCAGCGGGAACGGACTTTTCTAGACAAGCCTTACACAAACTATATTTCCTACATTTTACATTCCTACACTTTCGGGCAGGCCTAAATGCTGCAGTAATCGTAAATGCAACTCTTGACTACAGGAGTCCTGTAGGTCTGTGCCGTGTCTTGTAGGCTTTTTGTTTGTTTCCGTTTATTTTTCCTCTAGGGTTCCAGCTTGATTCCCGCACAAAACTAGGATTATTGCATGTCGTTTTTTCTTTTTTGTAGTGAATATAAGTATATCTGACGTCCTCAAGTGGTTGACAGAGGAAACGCAACCACTATGTTGTTGGTATTAAACGGAGAAACGTTTTCATTCCAGAGAACGTTTGATTGGACAAAAATATGTTTAGTCATTACCACTTTTAGTTCGTTTGGTAACACTTTACTTGAAGGGATGTGCATAAGACTGACATGACACCTTCATAATCATGACATGACACATGTCATGAATATGAAGGAGGTTTTATGCATGTTTATGACACTGTCATTAAGTGTCATTCACTCAGTTATGTCATTTTTAATGCAAAAATGACATTATTTGACCTAACCCTACCCCTACCCTTACCCCTAACCATAGCCCATAACAAAGACATCTCAAACAATGTCATTTTTGCATTAAAAATTACATAACTGAGCGAATGACACTTAATGACAGTTGTCATAAACATGCATAAAAAACCTTCATATTCATGATATGTGTCATGTCATAATTATGTAGGTGTCATGTCATGATTATGAAGGTGTCATGTCAGTCTTATGCACACCCCTTCAAGTAAAGTGTAACCGTTCGTTTTTATCAAAAGAGACAGACTAAATGCGTGTATCTACTGAAATGTAGGTTAAGGTAGTTTCTGTAGTTCAAAGGACACCATTACACTGGCATCCAAGGCATCTATTTCATTAGTGCTAGTTTGCATTGTATTCTACTCTTTCCTGAGGCCACTCAAGTCAAATGAGAACATCAGTATACACAACATTCAACCTTTACATTTTAATACAAATTATTTCAGTAAATTATTTGGATTATGAAATACTAACAGTAATATAAATATACAACCATTTACAACACTTCCAAACTCATTAAATCGAGATACCACTTTTTTATGTACATTACTAATCAAAAATGTAAGGGAAGAGATTAATTAGACATTGGGAAATATGAGATACATGGCAATTCCCTCTAATACAGAAAGGAAAACCACATAAAATTGATTCTATCTGAAGAAGCGTCACAGAAGTTGCGAAAAAGATGTGATTCTTTTGAGTATAGCTAACTGTTTTCCCAGTTTCGAATTTTTAAAGCGGTAAGTCAAACAGTGTAATTACGATAACATTTTTTTTTAAAAACGAATCCAACTCATGCCATATTCTTCCTTAAAATAGAAATAAAAGTTTAGGTATAGTACAGTAAGGCACTTACAATGAAAGTTAATTGGCCTTGGCAGTAGAAAGAGTTTTAAAGGCAAAAAAACATTTAAAATTTCCTTTTAAATTTGTAAGAATAATCAAATTTGCTTCTATCGGTTAGGATTCAAAAGAGGATATGGCATCAAATGGGTGTAGCATCACTGAAAAAAAGAGCACCTAACCAATTATAAGTACATATAGGACAATTAAATATTAAACCTAAACACTTCCAAAAATGTAATAGTTGGTACTGGTGAATTACATGTACAATGAAAAACTTTTATTTAAAAACACAACTAGAAAGAGTCATCTATGGTTCCTAAGTAATCTTTATTACCAAGGCATGAAATTAACATGAGGCCATTTATATTTCCTGAAAAAAATTTATTACCCTCAAAACATATGCAATTCCATTTCAGCATATAATTTAAATTACTCTTATGAAGGTGAATTAGAATAAAACGAAAGAGTAGAGGAAATATTCACAGTGCAAAAACATACACTTTGTAAATCAGCTTGCCCCAATGGCTGGATGCCACTCTCCTGTTACCTCTGTAACAATATTATCATACTGTCATAATGATATGTTTCTCTCCAACTTAAACATACAAGAGATGAGGTACAAAAGGGCTTTTGCAACTCTTTGCAAATTTTGCACATCTGCGATCACGTTCACATTTCTAAAGTGCTTCCTCTACAATTGCCTTAATGCAAAACCATGATGTAATGAGAATCTGCAACAATTTTAAATGAGAACCAAAACATTCATGAAAATTCAGAACACAAAATAAAATAACCTTTATCATTAAACTAGCTACTCTCTTACATTGGTGGGAGAGGTTAACGTGGTCAAAAAAGCATGTCTTTAACCACTGAGAAAATCGCAAACAATGAAATCTGAACTGTACTTAAACTTCTCTGCCGAACAATATTTTTATTTTTCAATGCTGCTTAAAGATGAGTAAATCAAACAAATGGTTAAACCTAAAATGAATTAAACAGATACTTTTGCCTTATGTTCATCTCTCTCACTCTCATCTTTTTCTTTGTCATCTTTGTCTTTGTCCTTGCTCTTTTTAGACTTCTTTTTCTTATGTTTGTGTTTCTGTCCTTTGAGCTCTGATTCAGACTCATTGCTCGTATGTTTCTTATGCTTTTTGTGTTTTTTGTGCTTCTTGTGTTTCTTCTTTTCCTTCTTCTCCTTTTTGTCCTTTTTCTTCTTTTTGCTGTCCTGACTGCCGGGAGAGCTGGGGCTGCTGCTGTGTCCATGGCTGCCAGATGGGCTCAGACTCTGGCTGCCACTGCTGTCCCTCTCTCGCCCCCTCTGCTCCATTTTGCTCTCAATGTCTGAGGTCTCGCTGTCGCTTTCGCTGTAGTCAGGGACAAACGCAGCCTCGTCTGTTTCCCGTGCTAAATCTGAGGACAGTCTCGTGGAGCGTGCAGATGGGATTTTGATGTGGTCGCCATGTGCGCCACCTTTCTCTGCATCAGTCCTAGGCTCTGGAGTCAAAGCTCTATGAGGAGTCCTGTGTTCCCGGTCTTTTGCGTTACGTACATCAGAATGCCTAGAACCCTGGCTCTCCTTACTGCATGGCCAGTCTCCTTTGTGGTCCTCTGGCCCTGTTCGATTCTGCGATGATACTCTCTTATTCCTACTTGGACTTTGTGACTCCTGAGGTGCTTCAAGAGTTTTTCTTCCAGAGTCTGTGTGTAAGTCCTTTACCCTTGGGGGCGGGGAGGGCGATACTCTCCTCCTGATTGGATTTCTCTCATCTTTTGATCTAGTGCCTAAGTGGTCTCTTGCATCATCTCTATTTTCTGTTTTTCTACTAGGGACACCTGGAGTCGTCTCCTTTCCTGCTGGTTTTCTAGAGGTTTGTTCAGGCCTGTCAGCTTGCCTATCTCTGGAGGACTGGGAAGAAGAGCTTCGTTCACTGCCATGGTCACTGCCCTTCTCCTGTGCACGCTCTCTTTCCTGATTAGGTACACTAGGTCTCCTTTTATCAGTTGCCTCACGATCTGCAGTGCTGCTGCGGTCTTTTTCTTTCCCTCGGTCTCGTTCTTGCTCTCTGTCTTTCTCCTTGTCAGTATATTTCTCCTTATCGCCAGATGTGGAGTCCTTGGCAGGTTTGACGTCTGCCTCTTTGGAGACTGGCAGAGCTTTGTCAGCATGTGGAGAGTCCTTGCCAGCTGATTTCACTGCAGTGTTCTCCCCCGAAGGAGCAGAGCTGGATGTGTTGATGCTGCCTGTTCTGGTGGCAACCTTAGATTCATCGTCCTCAGATTCGTAGTCCTCCTTTTCCCACTTGGAACGGGGCACCTGGATCATGACAATTTCATCCTCAGCAGGGGTGGAGCTGTCATTGGTATATTCCTCCAGGGTCTTCACCACAGTCTTCTTTAGGTCAAGCTTGTCTTCATGCTTTTTGATGGGGCTTCCACCTGTAGAACTGGTGCTACCAAACACAACAAATATGAACAAGTTGATAGTACAGATTAAAAGAAAAAACAAGTTGCCAAGTACTTTAATATTTAATTCATCTCACCTGGTGTAATCAACCAATATGGACCCTGACCCATCGGGAGCATGAACCTTCCTCCTCAATTTTCCTCTAGACTTGTCCAGTCTGCCCTTTCCTGTGGCATGAGCAGAGTCCTCAGCTGAAAGTGGCCGATCAATGCTAGAAATTCTCTTGCCAATTTCCCTGTTGATTTTAATCTTTCTTACAGGTTCTGGCTTAATGTCCATCAGAGACGGAATAGCTACTTTCTCCTTTTCAACAGGCCTTTCGCTCTCCAGTCTGGGTTTAGGTTTTGGAGAGATTTTAGCCACGTCAACTTCTATTTTTGCTACTTTTACTGGAGGAACATCTACGTCTTTCACAGGTGGCTTGTCATCTTTCCGTTTCTTCTTATCTTGTTTAGTATCAACTGTCTTAGCAGGCATCTTCTCCTCAGTTTTCACAGGCTTCTCTGGCTCTTTTTTGAGGACCTTCCCATCTTTGACAGGAATTTTATCTGGCTTTACAGGATCTTTCACCAATTCTTTCTTGCTTTTGAGCTCGTCTTTGATGGACTTTACCTCCTGATGGTGTTTGATGGGCCTAGACTGCATCAACTTGCGTGGGAGCATGAGTTTGGACTCTGAGGATTGAGGTTTGCTTGGTTCAGATTTGTGGGATGGTTCGTCTTTGACTCTCTTAATGGCTGGTTCAGTAGGAGCCACTTTCTCTCGCGGTGCATCAGATTCTTTCTCTCTAGCAGGTTTTGACATCTTTCCTGATGCTTCCTTCTTCTGCCCACTGTTTTCAGACTTTCGTTTAACTTTGTCAGTTTTGCTTTTTGACCTCTCTTTCTTCTCCTTTACAGGAGTAGTCTTGTAGGGCACTGTAGAGCTATCCATGGGCTCATCCCTGACAGGTGTGGCATCATCACGACTTGAATTCATCAGCATGGAATCCTCTTTACGATCATCTTTCCTGGATTCATCCATAGAGTCAGAGTGACTGAAGAGGTCACTATCTTCTCTCTTCTTTTTGCGATGTTTTTTATGCTTCATAGACTTGGGGTCAGCAGCAGTGCTGCCACCGGGTTCTCGGTCCTTAAGAGGTTTCAAAAACTCTTTGTTAAGTCCTCTTCCTGCTCCAGTGGTGTTGACATGAAGGTGGCCATACTTCTCAGCACACTTCTCTTGGTATGTCATGGAACCTCTGCTTCTTGGTGGGACGCCGTGGCTCTGAGGTGGTGGTGGATAATCCTCCCGACGCCCCCTGCTGTAGGGGGAGTTTTCTCTTGGTCGGGGAGGAGCAAAACGCTCAGGAGTATAGGGTTCCCTGCTGCCTGGAGCACGGCCTCGCATTTGACTACTTGGTGGGTTGTTGTAGCTCTTGAAGTATTTATCGTACCACTCCCTGTACTCTCTTTCCCACTCTCGATATCGCTCTCTCTCATAGGGGTCACTTTGGTCTATGTTGCGGCCATAATATTCCTTAGGATCATAAGGAGGGAGCTCTCTGTACCTCCCTGCATATTTGCGCTCACCCTCAATTTGAGAAGGGGGTGGGAGTTTCTTGCTAGGACTGTGATTCCTATATAGTGGGGATCTAGATCGGGAACGATAGATCCCACTTCCCATTCCACTCATATCCCGACCTCTATATGATGGTGATCTACTGCGGGAGCGATGGTATGTTGGAGTGCGTGACCTAGATCGATAGCTACGGCTTCGACCTCGGCCCCTGCGGGAGTATGGTGAGCGAGAGTAGGAACGTGATCGCGAACGAGAGCGTGAGCGGGATCTTGACCGAGATCGTGAAACTGACCGAGAGTAGGAGCGTGGTGATCTGGACCGAGAGCGGGATTTGGAATATGAATATGATGAGCCACTGTAGGAGGAATCCCTGTAAGGAGATTTTGACCTGCAGAAGAAAGGTAAGTGAGAATTTAGTTGATGCCAAAAGTTTTCCAGTAAAAATGACATCTTGGTGGTGGACACCTGTCAATTTTCCTAACCTAGAGTAGGATCGCCTTCTCTCCTTCTGGATCTTTCTGTACTCCAAAAGCTCTTTGGCAAAGTCATTAGTAAATTCCTCAAGTTTGGACGACTTCTCCCTGGTAACGAATCGACATTGGGAACTATTTATCAAAGACAGGAAGAAAACAAAACTTTGCAGTTAAAATGTAGTAATCCATTAATACATACATGATGATACATTATACATTATGAGTGGGGGGGAAGAACAATCATACAAATACAATGATTCAAAAGTAACTGTCAAAAACACAAATTATGACGCTACAATCAAAATCACTATGATACCGAGGAATGAGCAAACTAACCATTTTAACAATTAAATAAATCTTTCTTAAAGGGTTACTCCACCCCAAAATGAAAATTACAGACGAAACACACCTCAGACCTCGCACGTGACCTGCTAACGTAGAGGCCAGCGTACAGACAGAGAACCCGGAAGGCGCTGCTCGTGAACTCATGAACGTGCTTGCAGGAATTGTCACAGAGGAGAAGAAAAAGTTAAATAAAGTCTATATTTTGTTTTCTTTGTGCACAAAAAGTGTTCTCGTCGCTTCATAAAATTCAGATTGAATTACTGATGGCAGATGGACTATTTTGACGATGTCTTCCATACTTTTCTGGGCCTCAACAGTGTTAATTACTTGGCAGTCAATGGGACAATCAACAAGCCTCCCGGTTTTCATCCAAAAGATCTTAAATGGGGGGGTACAATGCCGTTTCATGCATTCAGAGTTGTTTACACTGTTAAAGAGTTGGATTCTCATGCCAAGCATGGACAAAGTAAAAAAAAACAATTTGGACGTATGACAGAGTATTTCTGTGCCAAAAATCTTACTTAATCCTTGGTTTGTACAAGTTTCTGAGAGTTTTTTTTCGATCGTGGCTCTTCATGACACAGACGAGGGTGGAACTCCTTATATGGGCATTTCTCCCGGAAAAATGTACCCGCGCACGCATCGACCAGAGCGAGAGTGAGATCGCGCCCATCAACGCGCTTCATTCAGTAGCGCTGCATGGGACTCGCTCGGGAAGAATGTCTCCCCAAAGAAGTGCGTTTTTGGTTGTAAGGTAAAGATAACTTTGTTCAGCTTCCTAAAGAACCCAGCGTTATGTAAACAGTGGATGCAGTTTGTTTTTCCGGAGCAGCAACAGTTTCACAAGTGTGTTTGTTGACGAACGTTTTATAAACAAGGCCCAGTTCGACGCTGGATTTGCACATCGTTTGATACTGAAAGATGGAGCTGTCCCAGCTATAAAAGATCCCGGTCAAGATTCAGAACTGCAGACGGTAAGTGAAACGGCATCAAATGTCTGTTTTTTTGGCATTCGGCGCTCAAGTGTTCGTCACTCTTTAGCTCCGCCCACGGGGCGCCTCCAGGAGCTCGTTTTTTTCCGGAGAGAATCGTAAAGCTGTACATTTATTTTATAAATATGATAAAACTAAAGACTTTTTAGAGATATGAAGGATGCAGTACTACTCTATAGGTACTCAAGATTAACATGAGATTGGGTGAATCTGTGTGTTATGCCCCCTTTAAATTGTGTTCCGAAGACGAACTAAGCTTTTACAGGTTTGGAACGACATGGGGGTAAGTGATTAATGACAAAAATTTTCATTTTGGGGTGGAGTAACCCTTTAATTTAATTATATGTTTGAACTACTTACTCTTCCTTCAGTCTACGCTGCTGACGGTAAAACTCCTCCTTGGATAGAAAAGGTGCTGCTGGCATAGTAGAGATGGGGTTGGCTATAGGTGGCTGTGCACCAGGAGGCACCCATGGAGCGGTCACATTTGGTGGGACAGGTGGAAATACAGGTGGCGGAATGTTGTAGGGAGGGGGAGGCTGTTGTCCTGGAGGATACTGTATGGGATACTGCTGTGGAACACCACCAGGTGGCTGAGGCATAGGATGTGGTGGAGGAGGAAAAAGAGCAGGAGGCACATACACTGGAGGGACTACAGGAGGAAGGTTTTGCACTGGGGGAGGCTGTGTTCTTGGTGGTCGTTCACTAGGAGCTCTCCCTCTACTTGAGGACCTGATAGGGTAAATAAACAGGAGTGAAGAATCTGTCTCTTTTGGATGAAATTTCAATCTTTTAAGAATACACTTCAGGATACTTACGGATCCCATGCAGGACGGCTTCCAGACGGCCTTGGTCCACTAGCCCTTGGCTGCCCTAAAAAAAACAAAAAACAAAACCTTAAATATTAAGAGGTCTACAGAAAAAAAACACCTGAAATTGTGCTGATATTATCTTACCTGATCTATGCATGTGATGCTGAGGCATATTTGGCTTCCCAATTACTGGGACATGGTATCCCTAGACAACAAATAGAAGGGAGGGGGAAAGAAAATAAATCACTTAATTCTATTCATGGAAGTCTCCATATTTAATCTTAACTACTCTTGCCCATGTTATATTGCTTTATTAATCTATGTAATTCTCTTAATTAACAAATATAAAGAATTAATAAAATTTAAAAAAAAAAAAAATAATACCTTTGGAATGGAAGTTGTTGGGGCAGCAGTGTCTGATGAAGGCACAGATGCTGGGACCTCTGGTTCCCTGGGTGGGAACAATGATCCCATAAGACAAATTTGAATCCAGTACCTCATGTTTTACACAACCAGTGGATCCTCTTAAGTTCTAGAAATGCTGGAAATTACTTACTTAGATGAAGGAGGGTCATCCTGCTTAGTAGAGTGCTGAGGAGAGTTCACCACAGTGCTATAGTTCGATGCTGCAGGTGCACTGCTGCTGTTTACAGTGGAGCTGCTAGAAGAAGGTGGGGTGCTGGAGGGCTGATGAGTGCTAACAGGAGATAAAGGGGCAGCAAGTGTGCTTTGGGGAGGGGTGCTATCAGCTGCTGAGCTTGGAACATTGGCCATCAGAGGGTCCTGCTGGCGTGAGGTTGCCAGTCTCATAGGTGGCCGCTGGGCAGGAGCTTGTGTTTGGGCTCCTTGTGCAGCTGCAGCTTTTCGAATCCTCTTGGTATATCCAGTTTCATTCCTAAAATTATTCACTGCCTGGGGTTGGAAAGAATAAGTTGTCTTAAAAGGATAGTTCACCCAAAAAAGAAAATTAGCCCATTATTTGCTCACCCTCAAGCTATCCTAGGCGTATATGACTTTCTTTTAGATTACTCCAATCTGAGTTATATTAAAGGGGTGGTTGATTGCGATTTCTCTTTTTTAACGTTAGTTAGTGTGTAATGTTCCTGTTTGAGCATAAACAATATCTGCAAAGTTGCAAAGCTGAAAGTTCAAAGCAAACGGAGATATTGTCTTATATTGTCTTATATATAAATTCGGGCAGTTTAATGCCTACAAAAACGTCTGGTAGGGACTACAACAAGTTACTTCCCGGGTTCGTGACGTAACAAACCCAGATAAACCCCGCCCTCGGGAAAAGAGAAAACTAGAGGAGCAGGTAAAAATATATTCATATATGAATCGCGATTCTTTCTTCTAACGATTCTAATGGATTCACAAGTTTCAAAATCAATGTTCTAAAGCAGCTGTTCTTAATACTATTCCTCGCGTCCCCCTGCTCTGCACACACTCTGCATCTCTCTCTCTTTCAGCTCAGCTCCAACAATAAACTGTTTATACACTTATTTTCACATAGCTATGAGAAGCGTTAAACATGGACGCGCGTGCAGTTGCCGTACTGTATTAAAGCTTTAATCAGGATAAAACTGTATATTAAAAGCTAACATAAGCAGTAGCATTTACAAATAACAGCATATCTAAAAGTATGAGACAACAACAAACAAAAAAACATAGGCCTACCATTAAAAGCCATGCTTGCACAGGTTCTGCACGATCCTCTCCAATAATATCCTCTGCTTCTCAATCGGGCTCACACTGATAAGCAATATTAATGACACCGTTGTTTACAATACAACCGGAGCATATGCCGCCGAGGTGAAGGGCGGGACGTTTAGACACGCTTTAGAGGCAGTTTAGCCAATCATAACACACTGGGCTAGCTAACCAATCAGAGCCCATCGCCTATTTCTGAGGGCGGGGCTTCATAAAAGCAGGAAATTGATCAGCGCGTTTCTCAGAGAAGGGACAGAGCGGTGTGGAATAAAGGTAAGTTATGTGAAAAATAATGAGTTTTTTTAAAACCAAGCATTAACATGTTAGATTACACCCCATAAACACAATCAAGCCTAGAAAAAAAACAGTGAACCACCCCTTTAAAAATTGACATTGATCTTCCAAACGGTTTAATGCCAGTCAGTCAGTGTTGCAGTTCATCAGTCCAAAAGAAGTTAAATAAAGTGCATCCATCCATAAAAAAAAGTGCCTCACACGGCTCCAGGGAGTGAACAAAGGCCTCCTGTAGCGAATCGATGGGATTTGTAAGATAAAAATTCATATTCAAAATGTAATGATCACTTTAATCTTGCTTGCGCCAACAGTTGTACACCGAAGCAGCTCCAGGCAGATGATGTATGAGTTCAGTGCTGTGCATGCGCTGGTGAGTCTCGTGAAAACCAACATTTGTTTACAGGAGCAAAAGAAGCAAAGTTTCCTTACTTTAGCAATGTCAAAATGCCAATATGGCACCGGTACCTATGTAACCAGTATGTACTAGAACCAAATCAGAACGCAGATTTCGGTGCCACTTAATGCCCGAGCGATCGATTGAAATATTTGTCCTAGTTCTCCGAAATGGACGTAAGAATCATTTTACGAAGCCATTTTTAGAGGGGCAATTAGCTCCATAAACTGTACGCAAATTTGTGATGGCCTCAGAGTCAGTCCCCTTTAAATTTCATATGAAAACGGCAGCAGACTTCGTCTCCTCCCCATCTTTCAGCGCACTCCTCAATCCGCAGCGGCACAGTGCGAGCGGACTCAAACAGAAACAGAGGACACAGGGAGTGTGTTTGTCGATAGATTGTTATAATATCTGTATCTTTGCAGTTCTTTGTCATAAATACAGTTTACAATAGGTCACGAGGGAGCAACCGGTTTCCCATCTCCTGTAAGGTTTTCGCCGCGTTCACCCCTCATCACACCACAGCTATTTCCTCCAGCGAAAATCTAGCCCTTAACATACTTTATAAAACGATCATGTTGCTATTTTCATTTGAAAATGTAATATTTAAATAAAACATATTACCGTGCATGTGGCATACCATACAGTCATTCACAGAACTGATTAAAGACAGTGACAGACAGCACTCAATTCACTAATTGTAACTAAATATCAGAGTGATTGACAGAGATACAGTAGAAACATTATGTGTGGTTTTGTATTCAATATTGTTTTGTATTACATAATGACCCAGATCGTGAAATACATTTATTAGCCTTAGACTAAGGGAAGCACAACTCGGGAAGTGAGAGCATCCGAGGAGCATGTGAATGCTATGTATATTAATTTTAAATATTTTTAATGTTCTTTAATGTTATCCATCTTTTTTTTTTGTTGTGGCTCAGGCACCGTTTAGGCATTGGTACCGTTTTAAAAGTATCGATTTGGCATCGGTATCGTAAAAAACCCAATCGATACTCAACCCTATTCTTCTTTACAAATCCTCATTTTGTACTTCTATTTTGCGACCATTGTTTTGTTTTGAGCTCTCCCCTGCTCTTCCGCATTCGTCACTTCTGAGCGGCGCATATGTTTCTTACAAAAACGCATCAATTCGCTACAGGAGGCCTTTGTTCACCCCACGGAGCCGTGTGAGGCACTTTATTATAGATAGATATGCTTTATTTCACTTCTTTTGGACTGATGAACTACAACACCTGCCGACTGCCATTATACAGCTTGGAAGATCAAAGTACATTTTTAATATAACTCCGACTGGATTCGTCCGAAAGAACAAAGTCATATACACCTAGGATGCCTTGAGGGTGAGTAATTCATGGGCTAATTTTCATTTTTGGGTGAACTAACCCTTTAATGTTCTACTATTTACTTAGAAGTGAAGACACTGTTTATCAACAACAAAATAAAATTAAGATAGGGATTTCTCACTTGGCGCAAGAATTTGTTTGCGATCAATGCATCAGGAGATACATCAGATTGTTTGCAGGTTGGGCAAACATGTTCATCAGACTCCAGCAAACACGTTCGAATACCTGTGGCCAAAAGACTGTGTAAGCTTTAAAAGGTCAAAAACACGTAATTTTTATATTTGTTTGTACAGACACTTACACTCATCACAGTAGCTATTTCCACAGCAGGGGATAACCACAGCATCTGTCATAAGATCCTTGCAGATCAAACAGAGCAGCTCGTCAGGCACTGGATCTTCTTCCTCTGAGGATGAAGATTGAGTTTGGGGCAAGAATGGTGGCTTCTCTTTCTTCCCAATGGCATAGGCCTCACTAAACACAGAAAGTATGATATTATCAGCAGAATTGACATGTTTAGGCCACTACCCATTGTGATTTTGTAAAATTGCAAAAGCTGAAAAATATGATCCTGCAACAATCATTTACAGCAAGGCCAAGTATACTCACGCATCAATAGTAGGAATGGCATATATTCCACTGTTGGTTAACATGACTCCCTTTCTGTTTGGATCATCAACCTCCACCATGAAACTCCGAGGAATTCCTGTGCTTTTCTTTATCCGTTGGGGAGCTTCAAAACTTCTATCCTGCTAACACACGGTTGATATTCAAGGTTAATTTTCTTCTGACTAAATGAGCATACTAATGGTAAAAATATTTACACAAGCAAACAGTTGTAGCAAGCATCACCAAGTTCATAATAATTGTCATGTAAATGCAGCTGTGGTAATGAAAACCCAATTACCCCATTGGTTGGGCAGTTTCGGATATAATGTCCAGTTTTTCCACAACGGAAGCATGTGTAGTTTGGGGGAGGCGGACCAACAAGCTTCTTTGCATAACTAATGAACAGATATTTTTGTTAGAATTGACGCCAAGAGTAACTTAAACAACAACAACAACTATCAATGTCTTGAATGGCATACTTACTGGATTGGGTCATAGTCATGGTTGGACTGAGACATCATTGCTTTTATTTTGTCTTCCTCTGATGCATTTGTTTCAGCAAGATTGGCTGTCTGTTTAACAGGCAATAATGTTTTAACAAATAAAATCAATGTTGGAATGTTCAATAGAGCCCAAAAATTTTACTGAAACCTTGTCCTGTAAGCAGCTGCTTCTTGCCTCCATCAGTGCGAGATCTTTAAAAATACTACAACATTAAAGGGTTAGTTCACCCAAAAATGAAAATTAGCCCATGATAAATGTACATTAACTGACAGTCACCACTGATAAGCTACCACTAAATATTGCAGAAACTTAACTTGCTGTAAAGTTGCTTTGCAACGATTTGTATCATGAAAAGCGCTATACAAATAAACTTGAATTGAATTACTCACCCTCAAGGCATCCTAGGTGTATATGACTTTCGTGAGGGTGAGTAAATAATGGACTAATTTTCATTTTTGGGTGAACTATCCCTTTAACAGTACCACCTCAGCCCTTAAAGAAACAAAGGGGCAACAAACTTTATATTAACCTCAGCAAGAGAGCAGAAATATAAAATTCATAATCGAAAGACAAACCGACTCACATGCATGGCTTAATTCCAATTATACACACGCATTGTCCATGGTCCAAGAGATCTTTTGCCATTTGATACATTTTATTGCAACGTGTCTTTTTTGGGGCACGTGTCAGATATACACAGATGATTTCATACTAACAAACCCAATGCATTCATGGCGTAAGACATGTACACAGAACCTAAATGTAATAGTCTCCTGCATTCAGGGTATCAACCTGAAAATTAAGTTGGCAACTGTACCAAAATTACACTATATTGTGAAGAATTTTGACATCAAAAAGAATAAATAAGACAATTAACTATTAGCAATATAAAGTATAGCCATACCAAAGTATGATACATAATGCTGTTGGTGTCTTTAAAATATATAAAATAAAATATTCAACAAAAAAAAAAACCACAAAAAAAGATTACAAAAGGATTCCAGAGTGCTTCATTTTTCAATGTTTATAAAAAGGGGAAAAAAAACTTGAAATTAGCGTCATGTGGGCAAGAGGTTTAAACAGTACTCCACTCCACACTGATAAAAGGCAGTGAGCTCACTCTTTACAGGACGAGGCTTTCACACAAGTATCAACAATTACACAATTAACAAATGTATGAGCACATATCAGCAACAATTCTAAATATAAATCTTACATTTTAAAAAGAAAATAAAAAAAATCTAATTGATATGCAGCATATAAAAAAAAGCTAAATTATCAATATTACTATTGATAACTAAGATGCAAAACAAACTATTTCACAATAATTATTACAATGACTACTGCAAACATAAACATAAGCTGGATGGGACTAACTACAAGATTTTTGACAAAATATTGCTCACTTGTGGCTACATTATGGCTTGCCAAATCCAAAACACTGAATTTAGAAACAGTAGAGTGGAGTGTATCAAGTAGTTGCAGAGTTTAAAATACCTTTGAAAGCAGGGCCAGTGAAATGGATGAAGAATCATCAATCTGTCATTGGAAAAAAAAACATTAAAACAAAGAGGGGTTTCACCACTATGACAAGGCACAATTCTATCATGCCCAACAGAGAGAAATTGGACAAATAAAAATCTTCAAAATGAACACTATACAAACACAAATCAATTAGTATATTTACAACTAGGTTAATTCCTATTGGACACATATGAAATTTTAAGTGTTTAAAAATGTAAACTCCAGACTGTAAATTAGACCTTTACATATTTTATCTTAAGGTCAATACCAATTAATGGATATTTCTTAGCTTTAATGGTTATAAACTGTGGGGGGAAAATATAGCATCATAGCTATGTTCCACAGGTTGAGCCAATTACTTGTAACCCAAGAAAGATTTCCAAAACCAAAAAAAACCTATGGAGAGTGAACACACAGGGCCTTAAGAAAGATGTGAGCGAATTAAATACTGATGTTTTATTGTAAAACCTTGCAGTAAATCATATAAAAATAATGCAATTTATTCATGTAGAAAATATAACTATAATACAACAGGCCATATAGGATATGAAATGCGCATTTGAAACTTTTCACTGGAATTTTGTAAAACTGTCCTACAAAATGTGCCTCATAGTGGGTCACTGCTTTTATAGGTAGTTTGGGTCTCAACATCACACAAGTACATGGGAGACAAGCAAACTACAAGTGCTATCACAAAAATGATTAAATATATAAATAGTAAAGCATTATAGCATTATAGCATAGTATATGTTCAGCTTCCACATGAGCGATCCCAGTATGTTTTGCAAACATTTGACATAAGACATCAAATATAGAAAACAAGTACAAAAAAGTGTCACAAGATTAAAATATGAAAAGGCAGATTGCTGTGGGACATTAAAGTACAATTTTCAAAAAAAAAAAAAGTTTTGGAAAAATAGTTTAGTTTTGTTAGAACAAAAGACAAGTGAACATTTTTGGTCTAATTCACCATATCAGAATGACAAATATTATCTGAAACTACAACCTCTTGTTACAAAAATCACTGATAAAGACTTTTTAACCAATTATAATTTTTAAAAAAATCTCACTATAAAAGACCAAAATAAGACAAATGTATTGTATACACAACTACACAAGTGTTGACAGTTGGTCAGGAATTTCACCCAAAGCGGTCCATCTCTTCCATTTGCCTACTGCTTTGTAAGTACACTACAGAAATAAGCTACACAGCATGTAAGAGAACTCAAGTATGACCTCTAATAAATTTGTTCATTCAAATATACCATTACTTAAAATTTCAGAATTATTCTCTCATCAAATATTATAGTTAGTAAACTGTATAGTTGTAATCAACATCTGCATGGGCCAAGACCAATTTAAACACAATTAGCACAAAAAAAAACAAAATAATATATTATAGATATATATATATATCAAGATACTTGCATTAATGAAATTAACAGCTAACTCCAATTGTATTTATTGTTAAATAAGCGGGAATTTAAATGAATTCAATTACTAAAGTAATTTGTTTTTTCTTTACAATGAAATAAAGAAGCCACGTTCATTTGATTATCTTTTAAAATGCCCTATAATATATATATATAATAAAAAACACAACATCATGTGTTCAGTTAGTCAAGGCAAAGCTCATTATGTTTTAGGTAATACACCGACACATCCATACATACATACATATATATTAGATATATATAAGATTATATATATATATATATATATATATACACACATTGTATATTTATAACATATATCTACATATATATATATATATTTTACACATATATATACATATACACCTATATATATCTACACATATAATACATATACACATATATATAACATATACACAATATAATACATCTAATATATATATATATTATACACTAGATACACCATATTACACATATATCACATATGACACATATAATATACACCATTTATATATATACATATATATATACACATAGATACACATAGATATACATACACATATATATATTATATATATATAGTATATATAATTACACAAATATAATACAATATTCTACCATATATAATTATACACATATTTTTTAACAATATATCTATATATACACAATATATATCAATATACCTTATATATACATAATAACATAATATATCATATACACATATATATATTACATATATATATAAATATATATTATACACATATATATCTATAATATATTATATATATATATTACCCATATATAATACATTATATAGATATATTATATATAACAATAAAATCATTGTCTCACACACCTCAACATCCACACAACTAAATTATTTCTTATAATAGCAATTGTGTAAACATGAGTAGTCAGACACTGAAGCTGTATGATACAAGGTGAAATTAATAAATAACACAATGTATTTTTTTTTTATTTAAAAACAAAACAGACAGCTTTTTACAGATGTGTCACTTTAAGGACAAACAAACTGAACATTGGCCATGTTCAAAAATTATATAGATCAATATGATCTTACACTAAACCATACAACAGACTTCATATTTGTAGAGAACTTATTCAATGTGAAACAGTGCATTAGCATGCGCACAGACTTCTGTACACACTGGAAATTGTATAAACATGAAAATCAATGCAACAGCTTTAGCGAATCACACAATATAAACATTCAGCTCAACAAACTTTGTCATCTTCAAACAGGTTTCAAAGACAACATTGAGGAGCATGAGGAACGTTCCCTAAATGATTTCAAGACAAAGCAACTGCTGAGGAGTTTGAAAATGTGTGTAATGAGACAAGGAAATTAGGTGTTTTTACATACTGCTTTTGAAGATCCACTTGGTTCAGATCGATCGCTGCAAAACAAAACAAAAAGAGGTTAACTTCCAATTAAAAGTATATTCCCCCCAATCACAGACTGATAAATTCACAGCAATTTAACATTCAAACTGCTTAACTGAAATTAGGTGCATTACAATCTTAAGTTGGCAAATACTCAATGTACAAATATGATATTTTTCTCACAACACATTTAACACAGTTCAAATAAATCTTCATTTGTTAGTTGAAAAATCTCCATTTAAACTTCTAGTGAACTCAACTCATTGGGCAAAATTAGTAATATTGAAAACGACTTTTCTATTTTCTGTACAATGTATATAAACAGGTTGTGACGGGTTTGACAACTCAAAATGTCACTATTTCTCACACCTTACGCCCAATCACAGCACATAAAGCAGTGCAAATAAGATGTGACAGCTTCAGTAGAAGGGAACATTCTTAGTGAATAACGTAAAATCGTCTTGCAACTTTGAATTAATATCAGGGCAAGCAAAGCACCATTTTAGTTTTAGGGTTGTTTTATCAGACCTAAAGACTCCGCGTTGAGAACATACTTCAAACTGAACTAAATGTAAACACAGAGCAGATGTTAACAGTAAGTTGAAGTATTAAATGTACTTACATGACAAATGTTTTGCTTGTGGACTTCAGGCCTCCAATAGGGATTCGTCTGATGATGACAGACGAGTTTTTAGGGATGAGGGCTCCATCATCAGTGTATTCTGCAAACACAGGCAAGAATGACAAGAACATTAATCAACGTGGCACATTTTCCATTCATGTGTCTATATACAAGGGTAGGAAACGAAAGCACACGTCGTGAACAAGTACATGCAAAACGGAGCCTACTCTACACAAGTGAAGTTTAGTCAACGTTTACATTGAATTAATAAATCACAAATTTAATAAGTCATAATATGATTTTCTTGGCAAACAAAACTCAACGTTTTGAGTACAGTGACAATGCTGGTGGCTGTCAGGATTTGGCCTTGTTAGCTCCGTAGGCAAACATTAGCTTCGAGCTAACACTGACAAAGACCTTTTCCCAAACATACATACGTACTCTTTCAAGCCTCGTAACCTATTAACTCACAGCAACCTAAAAACGGTGTATAAACAACGTATTCGTCCAGCTTACCTTCTTTAGTCTGAGCATTGGTGATTTGCAGGTCGCAATCCGCGGCCTTCAGCTTTTCTCGCCCCATGATCTGGCGTTTCAAATCACTGAGCGTGATATGAAGGCCATCGAAGGTGACCGTGTCGTAGTTAAGTTTAGAAGAAAACTTGTAATGGACACAAGACATGTTTAAACAATCCTCGTGGTCAGACACCACCACCACCACACACAACCAAACTCAACTACAATTCGCACGACCGCCTGGGCTCTCCCAGCGATCACCCTTTACTCAGTGTCAGTTTATCAGCTTAACAGTTTAAGAACAATAGCCATGTTTGCTCATCATCTCAACACTCTTTTAAATTAAGAGTCACCACTAAGGAGGGTCGTGTGGATTCTGCCTCACGTGAATAACTGCGAATTGAAAATATCAAGTGTTCAAAGAGGCCGTGATCATGTGTAACACGCAATCTTAAAGACGCAAGTGACTTTTAGTCCACGGAATTGCCTGGCAGAAGACAGAAATACTCCTGCTGTTTCTCAGTGTCCCAGGACCAAATGGCGGTTAGCCGTGAGCTGTCCGTAAGGTCCAACTCTGATAAGGAAATACACAGTTCAAACAGTGTCCGTACGGGTGAACGTGTAGAGTCCGGTCAAATATGTCTCCCCAATGTCCGCATCAAAGTCCCTCCGAAATGTTTGTTCGGTGTAGTCCAAATCTCAACCAAACACAAACCGACGTATTTTGAAGCAAGGCCTGAAACAATGTGGCTAGCAGCTAGTAAGTTAAGTGTGATCAACCTAAAATGGCGTCCATCACACATACAAAAACAAAAGACTACAGCAAAACCGCTAGAAAACGCTTAAACAAAACGAGCAAGCAAAACGGTTCTCCTTTTATCGAAATACTGCCGCGGTAATCCAGTCGCCCCGTCCTCAACTCTGATGGCCACACAGATGTTTAAAGCACACTTTGATCGCACTGACTGCAGCGGGTTGCGAAAACAACCTAACGACTGCACGCGCACTCAAGGGGTTTCCGCAGAAAGCGCAGGGGCAAAGAATAAAGGCGTTACTAGGAGGGGCCACGAGTGCGCATGCGCAGATGCTACCAATTGCGGGAGGTGAACGTGGATTATAAAATAATAAAACAATGCAAAAATTGCCTAAGAACATTAATACAAAACAATAAATATAAACTTTATATATAGGTTGTATGTTTTTAAATGCACGGATCGTTATCAGGTTGCTTGATTTCGTTAAAAAAAGCCAGAATTTTTTGTGAATTTACATTATATGGAATTTTGAAAGATAAATAGGCCTAACATTAAAAATAAATAGCCTATGTATATTAATATGATAACATTGCTTTAATGCATCTGTGCTTCAGTCACCAAAAAAAATAATAAAATAGGCAAAAAAGTGCATGAATCAAAAATGATCAGCCCAAACTTTTTATAAAATTACCATTTCAAACTAAATGTATTACACAATCTTACAAAAGTCACACTTTGATTAAATCTTTGGGTGATTATTGTCTTGATATTTAATAATAGGCTAATTATTAAATTACACTTTTAATTATTTAGTGAATTAATTTAAAAGAAATTCCTTTAATTATAGCCTATTTACTATAAGATATTTCTACGATAATAACCAAACCTTCTCCAGTTTACATTACTTCTATAGGCCTTCACTTCACCGTTTTAATGATTTATGATTATGACCACCAGATGGCGGTCTATATTTACAAATTCTCCTATTGTACTTTGTGCTGCTTGTAGCATTATACTAGATGCAGATAGACTGCTGGCGTGTCTGTCAGCTTTATATGCTCAATCTGAAACCACCAAATGAAAACTGTTTCTATTGTAACACTTATGGTTTTATTATAGTTCTTTGTCAATCATAGGCTATACTGTTGGCAAAATACATAGGAACAGACTTCTTAATTTTGTTGGCCATTTACAGAGGAAGAGAATTCATCTTCATTTTTCACTTTATCAAAATTCTAATCTGTTGCAAAACTGTTGCACTTAGAAAAACAATGAGTCCTTAACTCCAAATTGTTCTGAGAACATTACAGTAATTTTAGCTCAACAATCCCTGTTTATATGTGGGACTGAATCACTGTCGTGATAAGAAAGCTAAGTCAACCAACGCCAGCAAATGTTTATTTTCAGAAAGCATCTGTGCACTATTTATTCTTCTGCATGGCTCTGCAGTATGGAGATTTACTCAGGCTTAGGCTTATTGTGTTCTTGAGGCATATGTAAAATATAGAACATAAATGAGAATAGTTTTATTCCCTCTTGCTGTGATCTGATAAATTACAAATGTGTTCGACTGATACACTAAAAAGAACCCTTGGGTAAATCAGTCTGAATTAGAGCTACTTATGCAACTAGTGTTTATATGTGTGCAAATCCATTTATGCATTTGGAAAACACATTTAAAGGTGTAGTACCATTATTGGCGAGTTTCTGTTGGATGCTCCCAATTAAGTGTACTAATGCAGCCATTACTGGCTACAAGTGCATGAGCACAATAATTTGCTAAACTATTGCAGCCAAACAGCTCTGGCCACATTGAATGTCTTCAACATTTATCCCAAAACTTTCATTAGCACTTCACTCATTTATTTTGGTAAAGGCTGAATAAAACCAGTCATATTTTCTCTCTACCTCCCTCTTTCTCCAACGGTCGATATTATCTGCTTGGGGCAGTCTTGACCTATGGTATAACTCATGAATATATGATCTACCTGAACCAAAAAATAAATAAAAAATACTCCACCCTGGGCTCAGTCAGGCTGCTCACTCATACCTACACATATAAACTCGTGAGATGTCTGCAGTGATGCGCTCTCTTCTGTTACCCTTGAGCATAGGAACATTTGGCTCTCTGCTATCACATCAAACTCTAATTTTCTCAGAAGGAAGGAGTGACTGATGGTCACCTACTTGTCTGCCATTTATTATCTGCTCCCCAGCAGCCCCGAGAAGTCTTTCAATCCTCCGGTTTCACCTCAGACTGTTTTGCCCAGCCAATCACTGTAAATCCAGTTCATTTTGCTCAAACACTGGCCTTCAGGGGACGCAGTGTGTGGATGTGCTGTGAGCTTTAACACATACATGAATTTGATTGTTAGGTTTTTGAGTTTGTAAGCCCTGGGAGGGGAAATTTAAATCATTGCACTTCAAAAAATGACATGGCTATTTTTTTTTTTATATATATTTGATTTACTTTCACCGACATATCTTTTAGGGTGAGTGGAGTTCCCTGTAGAATTTTTGTTTTACTGTAATATATCAGTTGTTTCTCTATAGGCAGCAATTCCACTTTTCACTTCTCCTGAGAAAAAGACCTCAATAAAACTAAAGTTAGCAATCAAAAGTAACATTTCTCATCAGATTCTTCCGAAATCAAATGATCTGTGCTGTTATCCACAATAATTGAATGGTTCTTTACTCTTACTTTATTCCAATAATTGGTATTTGTTTTTAGCTTTATTCACGTACTTTTAGGATAAATATCTGAGACAATGTTGATACACTACACTTCAAAAGTTTGGGGTCAGTAAGATTTTTTTTTAAAGAAATTAACATTTTTATTAAGTAAGGATGCGTTAAATTGATCAAAAGTGTCAGCAAAGACATTTAATTCATGAATAAAAGACATTTATAATGTGTAAAAATATTTATTTAAAATAAATGCTGTTCTGTTTAACTCTCTGTTCATCAAAGAATATAAAAAAAATATATCATGGATATATATGTGCCCTGGAGCACAAAAGCAGTCTTAAGTCGCTGGGTATATTTGTAGCAATAGCCAAACAATACATTGTATGGCTCAAAATTATTGATTTTTCTTTTATGCCAAAAATCATTACGATATTAAGTAAAATCATGTTCCATGAAGATATTTTGTAAATGTTATACTGTAAATATATTAATTTTTGATTAGTAATATGCATTGCTAAGAACTTCATTTGGACAACTTTAAAGGCGATTTTCTCAATATTTAGATGTTTTTGCACCCTCAGATTCCAGATATTCAAATAGTTGTATCTCAGCCAAATATTATCCTATCCTAACAAACCACACATCAATTGAAACCTTATTTATTCAGCTTTCGGATGATGTATAAATCTCAATTTCGAAAAATTGACCCTTATGACTGGTTTTGTGGTCGAGGGTCACATTTCTTGAGCAGCAAATCAGTATATTAGAATGATTTCTGAAGGATCATGTGACACTGAAGACTGGAGCAATGATGCTGAAAATTCACTGCCGCCATCACAATGCAGTTTAGAATATAGTAAAATAAAAACAGATATTGTAAATAGTATTAATATCTGACAGCATTACTGTTTTCACTGTATTTTTGTTCAAATACAACCTTGATGAGACATTTCAAAAACATCAAAAATTCCTACACCATGATAACTTAATAAAATAAACTGAATATTTTTGCCATTGGGTCATGTTGGTTTACTGCTTGTTATGTAACACTTCAGCTAATCCACGTCATCACACATTTGCACGATTTCTTTAAAGTTGAGTGTTTTCATTTGTGCGCCTCTTGCTTTGAAGACAGCAGCAGGGTTTGATGAGGTGAAGGGTCCCGAACGCATCCCCCAGAGGCCCTTGTGAAGGGCATCCATGTGGCATAACGTTCCAAGAAGAACCTCATCATGCCAGCTAATTTGTTTGAGCAGGTGTTTATACAAAAAGGGAAGACAAAAAGGGGGTAGACTTGTTATGCCTTATATAACACACTGGGAGATGACTAATTATCGTTATATGTAAATAAATACCTTTGCAGTGTTAGTTTTAGTAGAACTCGTTTTGTATTACCGTTTCATTTCCTATTCAGACTTCAGAGACATTAAGTATTGCTTAGAGGAGATGACCGAACACATAGGAGGGAGAGAGAGCAAAAGCATGCAGGTGTTTCCAGAGATAAATCCAAAAGATCCTCCCCGCTGCGCGTCAGGCAGCCGCAACCTCGGCAGTCATGAGAGGTAATTAAAATCAGCGCTATCATTGCATGTTTAGAGAGGTGCACTTTGGGAAGGAAGGATGCTCTGGCACTTCAGCGGAGGAGGGATCAGAGCAAAATCATCAGCCATTGTGTACAGAGGCTGCCTCCCACTCAACTGCCTCACAAAGCTCTGATTTACTCCCATGTCGATGAGAGTACCAATGCAAACGCAATGGAAATGATCGTACACGATGTGGACATCTCCGACGCAATGCGGGACAAGCGCAGTGTCCCTGTTGCACATCTTATAATTTACATGTTCTGATACGGACGCACAAAAAGGGAGAGGAGAGACAAGGAGAGTTTGTGCTCAAGGAGGGAGTTTTTGGGTCACTGGCTCTCTCTTGGTTCCCCACTTGGTAGTGACAGCTGGCAGCTTGGGAGCCAGCTTTGCCCCTTGGTGAACACCTGGGTAAAATCCCCCTCGGCCCGTCATAGAATCCCAGAAGTTCCTTCTCACCTCCTGAGGGAGGACAATTTTCTCTCCTCTGCTTTTGCCTGTGGGTTTGTATCTTAAGTGGAGATTTCAACTCACTTGTATTTTAAAACTAAATTATTCCCAACATGAAGATTTGGGAGTAGAAGCAAGGCTTAGCACTATACAGAAAGTAAAGAATAAAAAAAGTCTATTGAGATGCACAGATAAATTCCTGCAATAAGCCAATAATTATTTTCATGTAAATTATTAAAAAAATTCTATATTAATTTTCAAAATAAATGAAAAAAAAACAAACAAAAAACACAATTGCTACAAGTGAATTTAGGCACCACAACATTACAATGTTCATTCTGAAAAATGTATATTCATTTTTAGATTTGCTAAATATTACATTTAACAGTTTAATACTTTTTAAAAAATGTTTTTTAAAAATTATCTTCAAGAGAATGTTACATGACAGCAATCTAAATGTAAAAATAGGAAAAACTAGCATTATTAATTAAACATCAAATACAGACCGATACCGATTGTTAAAAATGAAAATTTTTCTCTAATTCCTCTAATTGATCTCTAATGTATAATCACCAAAATACAATTGAGCAGAAAATCAGCATATTAGACATCTGAAGGATTATGTACCACTGAAGACTGGAGTAATGGCAGCTGAAAATATAGCTTTGCCATCACAGGAATAAATTCCATTATAAATATAATAAAATAGGAAACAGTTACTTTAAATTGTAATAATATCTCACAATATTACTCTTTTTATTATACTTTTTTTTTTAAATCAAATAGATGCAACCTTGGAAAAACTTATTTCAAAAACATCCAAAATTTCTTACCAACCCCATACTTTCGAATTATAGTGTCCATGAAACACAATAATTTAATAAAATGAATGAATTAACCTTTGTGTCATTCTTACATGGTTTACCGCTTGTTACGTAACACTTTAGTATATATAAACATATTATTTATATTGTTATTACTCTCCTAAACTGAGATGATGTATTTTATGTATTTAATAGAAACACAGACACTGGTGTGATCATTTTAGCATCAGACAGGCAGAAATAAATAGCCGAATCAATAGCTGATTCCTGAAAACTTGAGCATTTTATCATGCAGACCCATATAGTCTGAAGGGTGGGGGTGCGGGATAACTCCCAGACATGATGTGCATTCCTCCACTTTATCACATCTTGATAAATATATCTGTGATAAACTTGACAAGAGGAGCCATGAGGGGTCTCATATATATTCATACGCAGCCCAGTGAGAGTGGAGATACCTTCAAGCCCTTCATAGCTGAGTGGGATGAAATATAGCTCTGATTCATTTGCGGTGTGCTGTGTGTGTTGGCAGCTGACATTAACCCATACGGTGAATCATGTGTGTCAGTGTCACATTCCTTGGGGGCTTCAGAAGCCCGTGAGAGAGGAGCAGGACTATGTGGATGGGAGTGATGGAGGGGTCTGGCCCGCTGTGCCCTGCTCAGGGTCAGCATATGCGCTGAGAAAACAGAAAACGGCAGCATTTTCAACAAGTGATGGGGCAATACTTTGCCATGACCCGATCTACTGTGATCATTTGTCCACATACAGTACCTTTTCCCCTTTAAAGGTAAGCTAGTCCCTGGTAAACGCTATTGAGTAGGGGTAATTCGGTGCTTATAGGAGAAAATCTGCTGTTGGCGTTGTGAAAGTTAATAATTGTTTTGGCCCATGTTCATTGGCATAGTTGGAGCCCAGATCTTGTCATCTTGCTCTTGAGATTTCGCTAACAGCCTTGGATAAGATGGCCGTCTCATAAGACAGATGAATTTTATCTAGAAAAACAAATTACTGTGTCTAACTCACCATGATACAGGCTGTTAAAGACTTGATTTAGTTTGTGTGGCAAACATATGATGCCTTAGTCTTGGTCTGTTTATCTTCATTAGCACTTAAGTCCAAAAACCTATCTATGACCTGTTCCATGTGGCTGTTTTGACTGAAAATGAATTGATAATTAACAACCAGTTCACACAGAATGCATCCCACTGAGCTGTTTTAATGGTTCTCTATAAACACATGCTAGACGGATGGCATGTTCTTTTATCGCATCTTTTGCAGCATCTCACCACTCAAGGTAAAATAAGTTCAACTTAAACCTTGGGTTGTTTCTCTTTTTTTTGTTCTGCTGCACTGCATCTTGCGATCTTTTGATTGCCTGATGGGACACACTTAAGGCATTTGCACTTGGTAGGTTTGGTTTGATTAAAATGATCTGTGGTGCGATTGCACTATTTGTGTGGTTTATTTGAATAAGTGTGAATGCTGCCATCTGAAACTTAGTGTGCACCAAACACGCGTACCGAGACCCTTTTTTTCAGGGGGGTCTCTGTCCACTTCCAAACAAGCTGTAGTGAGGTTCGACTGATATATGAACGCAACATGGACCAAAGATATCGAAACAAACCAAAAACAGGTTGTGATGTCACAAGATGTGACCCTAAAAAAGACAAAATGCTTACCTGCATACCTGGTTCTTATCATCATAAGAGCAATGGTGCCCATTACAGCCGATACAGGCATTGGTACTGCCGTCTACCTACAGCAGATATACACATACAACAAGCATATTTAACCCAGCACACAGCAGCTTTGGATGTTCGGTAAGTTCCCAAAATACACATCGTAAAAGCTGTCCAGTCAAGTTGTGAACATATCCTTATGCCTTTTGTTTTATATCTTTATGGTTTGGTGGTCATATCTTTATGACAACAACAAGTGAACCATTTGTTGTACATTTTCTTTTTCTTCTTCATCATCTTTTTTTTTTTTTTTTGGTTTTGGTCTGGACCAAATAAGCAAGAAAACCAAACTACAAGTGTAAGCACACCCTTACAGAAATGTAAAAATGCAAATTTTTTTTACAAATTTGGATTTTTAATACTTTGCGATTTAAAATAAACTAAAATGTATGTTAAGTAGTCCCTATGTAACAGCCACAATTTGGTAATTGATGCTTTTAATTAAGTGATAAAAAGGCCTCAAGTGGCCAAGACTACAAGTGTGGGTACTGGCACAGGCCCTTGGTGTCTTTCTCAAAAGTGACGCGTTTTGAAGACGCCATTTCAAATTAAAAGTTTTGAGACCCTGTGTTCTTTCCATCATGCTGTGCAGCATCTTTCATTTTTATTCACACGTTCTGTGTGAAATAATTGCCATCAAATTGTTTTCTCAGTTTGTTTTTAGTCTTTAGGGATCCAAGTCTTCTGGGGAACCTCCCTGTGGTTTTGGGGAGTTTTGTATTGAAACATATTAGTTGTTTGCTATGGCTCTGATTTTCTCTGACGCTAGTTGAATATTCAGTTTGGAAGTGAGCAGTTTGACAGCATTTCACTCGGTTCAAGGAACTTAAAAAGGGCCTGAAAAGATGCTAATTGGGATATCAAAGTGAATGGGTTGTCCCCCGGCGTTTGGGAAAGAGCCAGCCAGATGTTAGGCTAGTATTTTTTTTCAGTGTGAGAGACCGTCACTTGTTTATGCAGCCCAATAAACCTTGTTAAATGGGATCACTGATTGCAGTGGGGAGTAGAATGAGTAAGTGTGTGTGTCTTTTTGAGGCTGGAAGAGTCAGACAACCACAATGTATGCATCTGTGTCCTCCTCACACATCTATGCAGTTGTTCTCAACTTAGCAATCTACTCACACACTCTGTTTAACCTCGGAGGTATATAAGCCTTGAGCACTCAGCAGGGTAACAAGCCCAGGTGTCTCTATCATCTGTCATGGACCATGGTATGGTGACAGCTTGCATGAGACTACTGGGTGGAGACAGATGCGAACCCCACCTTGTTTTCCCTCATCCAGATGCTCTGTCAACCTCTCTAATTCTCATTGACTTGGAAATACTATGAAGTTTTGGGGTCATGCAGTTTATGTACCTGAGTGATCTGCTCATCTAATTAGAATTGTAGATGACATCTGTGGAATTAATTATTCGGTGTAGCAGTTTCAAAAGTTTCAGTCAACTTACACCTAACAGACATGATAGGAGTAACATTTAAAGGCAATAAGTGAGCAGTAAATATTTTGTAAAAATGAAAATATGTTTTCAGAAACAAATGTAAGAGAACTTAAAGCAAAGCTTCATAAGTTCAGCTAAGTTTTTTACAAGTAAAAAAAAATGATATATATAGATATATACACACATTTTCATTTTACTTCTAATTTTTAGTTTTAAAACACTTAGTTAAACTTTATCTATGCATACATAATTACATATTGTAGAATGTTGCATTTTAAGTCTAGACTAAATGTATATATGGTCTAGACATATCTATATCTATAACATCTATATGGTATATACACACAGGCCAGACTTAAAGCTAGGGTGACCACAGTTCCTCTTTTTTATTGCTAAATTGCCTAAAATCTCTGGGTTTTGACTTTGATTAGCTATTGTTTTCATGCTTGCTGAAGGTAATGCCTGAAAAGTAGTTTGCTCAGTAGCATGCAGGCATTGTACATAATTGACCAATTGTGGTGGGATCTACAGAGAATGATCAACGCAATAATACACGTACATTTAATGTACAAGGACTGTAGAGAGCACGTTAGTTGGAAACAAGGCCAAAACCCAGATATTTTAAGCAATTTGGAAATTCCCGCATAGGATTGACGGAACAGAGGCTGTAACATCCACCTATAAAATACAACACTCGTGTTCATAAAATATCAATTTTATAGACGTAGGCCCCTATGCACCAAGGAATCTTTGGTCTGAAAAAGTTTGAAGACCCTGATGGACAGAGATGGACTTTGGTGAAAGATAAGTGATTCCAAAAAAGGAACGTAAATGGACTTTATGAAAATAAAACCTCGGTCTTTGGGGGGGCCTTTCATATGGGAATGCTTTTAGTGCTTTATACCTGCCACACAAAAATACAGCAGATGAACTACACTAACAAAATTAGTTCAGTTGTCCTACTGGTAAGGCACTCCCATCGTTTTTATTTGCCCTTTAACCATGAACACATGCTTAACAGTCTTTACGCTCAATCCCTTTGTATCCAGCAGGACTAGTACGAGAAGACAAGTTCCCCTGCTAAACACTTACACTCAAATTAACTGCTGCTAGAACATTGAGCACTTGTTGCTAGAACCATAGAGAGTGAAGCTTTCATAGATCTGTACTGAGAAACATCTATCCGAGATGTTTCGAATCTTCATTGGGCCCCAACTTGAAATCAAAAGACTGCCGTCCTAGCACATCCGCACTTCAACATTTTACATTTCTAATGAAGACAATAGAAATTGATATCTGAATTGTATAATTGACCTATCGAAAGAGCCCCCCCCCCTTAGTTCCCCTGTTGCTCCCTCAGACACAAACGGATTGCTTCACTGCCACACGAATAACTCTGTCAGGTGGAAACCTTGCCCCACTGTTTTTTTCACAATTGACGCAGAAGGGCCACCATTGGAAGTGGTATAAATAGGCCATGGAGGGAATATAAAAGAGTTTAAATAAATCGGTGGGTTAACTCGAAGGGAGGTGGGGTTACAGATCACAATTCCAAGTGGGAGAAGTCTCATATTACGGCATCAACATGCAGGATCAACCACTGTTCATGTACCGCAAGTATGAATTAATGTACTTTAAACCATTTTATTATAGAGGCACTGAAATGTAATACCTCCGTTTAGTTTTTTGACTTACACTGTACATTATTGAGAACAGTTTGCTATTTCGTGGTAAATAGCCTTGACTCACTAACATTAACGTTAGCTAGTTTTAGCATGAGATACCTTGCAGATGACATTAACGTTCTGCTTGAGCAAATTAAAAGTGTAACTTAAAGGGTGGTTGATGGCGATTTTCACTTTTTTAACGTTATTTAGTGTGTAATGTTGCTGTTTGAGCATAACAATATCTGCAAAGTTACGAAGCTGAAAGTTCAATGCAAACTGAGATATCGTCTTTTAAAATTCTGTCAGTTTAATGCCTACAAAAACGGCTGGTAGGGACTACAACAAGTTACTTCCCGGGTTCGTGACGTAACAAACCCAGATAAACCCCGCCCTCGGGAAAAGACAGCAAAGGGGGCGAAGCCATGCTGCTTTAGAGAAGAGGAAGAGACACGCACTAGAGGCGGTTTAGCCAATCACAACACACTGGGCAAGCTAACCAATCAGAGCTCATGGCCTATTTCTGAGGGAGGGGCTTCATAAAAGCAGGAAATTATCAGCCCGTTTCTCAGAGATGGGACAGAGCGGTGTGGAATAAAAGGTAAATTATGTGAAAAAGAATGTGTTTTTTTTAAACGAAAAATTAACATGTTAGACTGCACCCCATAAACACAATCAAGCCTAGAAAAAAAACAGTGAACCACCCCTTTAATGAGAGTATGACAACCAGAAAATTAATGTTTTTGTGTTCATTGGGATTGGGGTTGAATGCGTAGGGACATTTTGCTCTGTTTTGTTAGAGTTTAGAAAATGTAATAAAATAAATTAAATTTCCCATCCTCTCAGGATACCTGGAATCAGTGTTACAAGTACCACAGGCACATCCTTTTTCTATTTTTGTAGCATAAACACCATCAAAACGATGAAAGCGTCGGATCTTCCAATGTTTCTCTATAGCCCGATTCGAATGTTAATTGTTTCTCATATGGACGTCTGTAAAAATAAATGTACATATCACCTCAGTTATAAAACTCATGGATTTGGATGGCGATTTATTCACAGTGGAGGAGCGAGTTCTGTGATCCTACAAACCCGGGAACGCGCTGCTCACGTGGCCCGTCACATGATTGTCTGCTGTAAATAAAATTCATTTTACATTCATTCTTCACAAATGTATTCTTGTGTAAAATGTATTTAAAAATACTTATCATTATGTAAAATGTATTCTTATTATTACAAGCATATTTTATAATATATAATCCTATTTATTTAAATCTCCTGTTTAAAAATAGGAAAATAGACAGCTATAGTTGTATATAATTATACGCGATATATATCTGTTTATAATACACATTTTAAAATTGTATTGCATACCTGCTGCTGCATAAAGACCCATTTCGAATGTTTACGTGCTTCTCTTTTTTTTCTTTTTGTGGTGGAGCAGTTATGAAATATTGTTCTTTTAAATACTTTCCAGCATTTCAGAAATAAATATGTATGCGAATTACACCGAAGTACAACGTTACCTTACAGTGTTCGAGAGTGCTCAAAAAACACTGAATGTTGAATCGTTTTCTTCTCGTAAACTCAGAGATGTGGATTCAGATGGCAATTAAATTACCACACGACCTTGTTTGTCAAAAAACAGTAGGTAATTCGGCCAGGGATTTTTATGGGGGTGGTGAGAGAAAAACACCGATATCCTGGATTTGCACGGCATTAAGATCACCAACTACCCCCTGTAAAATGGTGAAAATCACTTACGTCCCCCTGAGAAACAAATACAGTCCGAATAGGGCTTATGGCGCTGAAACCTAAAGATGTCAGAGTTCCGCACCCCGTGCAACTGATACTCGACTGCCATTGGCTCATCTGCGTTCGAGGGGAGGGGCTTACCGATAGGTCAATTAGCATGCCCACAAAACGGTGTAAATAATTAGATCTAAACGTTATAGCGTGCACTAGTGAGAAAGAATGGAATTAGGCCTAAACTAATTGGGCAAATTAGTCATTCACAAGGAGAATCATGCATTTCAAATTGACCACCCAGTGAGAGCTTCTGTAATTTGGTGTTTTGTTCCTACATCACCATTTATAAATATGTATATGCTTTTCTCAATGCTTCGCTCAGCTCTCAGCAATTAGCTTTGTTTCCCTTGAATGCCTTATTGTGCATCCTACATGCATGTCTTAGTTCTTTGCTGAGTGTTTGCAAAAGCACACACTTCGCCATTAGGCTTCAAACACGAGTGAGTTCTTGTCTCTTTGCGCGATAAATTTGACGACGCAATTGTTAGCAACATGTGGGTGATTAATCTGAGTGCCGCATCTCGTCTGTTATTTTTTTATTATCCCTGTAAGTGTGCTGTCAGTGCACGCGCTACATCGTTCCTACGTCTATACGGTAAGCGGCTCTCGAGCCAGTGGCTCAGTCATTATCTGTTTACACCAATTGACTCTGCCATTTCCTCAGCCCCTTATCTCTCTCCATAGCAATTCAAGCCGAGCGTGAATAAAATTATTCTGGTAGTTATGAATAGCTGCTCTGAATGTTGCCTTCGTACTAGAGGAAGCCTTTTAAATGAAGTCGTGTTCAGCTGTTCCCCGCATTGCTGTCACTGAAGAAAATGAATAAATAAATAAAAGTCTAGAAATGAGAAAATAAAACGTGGAACTGCAGTGTTACTCAACAAAAAGGAGACGAGAGAGAAGTATGTTCAGCACACCCACTGAACAAGAAAATCGGGCGAAATGAAGAGTCACAGTAAAGTCAAGAAAGAGTCAAAGCTTTAGCCAACGGCCATGATGAGATCAATCTGAAATAATGGGTTTCCACCACAAAAAAATAATTCCTAAGCCGTTTCCCCATTTCCTGTTACGACAGCATCACACAGGGCGGCTTTTATTCATAGATTGACTGCTGTCACAATGAGGGAGTTCATTGGCCTCCATCTGTGGGCCCTGGCCTGTCTTACAAGAGGAAGTTGTAGATGTGATTGAGAAGGTCACATGAAATCTGATCCTCCCGCTCCTGTCTGGGCCTGTGTGAAATAGTCTGGGAGGATTTGAGTCCGGGCTGGGGCTCAATCCCTGCAAGTTAATATATTTGTGCAGGGTGGAGAGATAAGGCATGTTTTATCACAAGAAGAGTTTATTTTAAAAATGTTGACACAGCAGCTCAGATTAGAATCTTGCTGGATGAGGCCTGCATTGTCTCTGGTCTGCGATAAAAGGTGCTCTAATTTGTTGTATAACAAAGATTTCAAAAATAGCTGAATTATGGGCAGACACCCTAAATGTTATAATTGCCTAAAGGGGTCAAATGATGCTGCTAAAAAGAACATTATTTTGTGTATTTGGTGTAACGAAATGTGTTTATGCAGTTTAAAGTAAAAAAAACATTATTTTCCACATTCTGTACATTATTGTTTCTCCTCTATGCCCTGCCTTTTTGAAACGCGTCGATGTTTACAAAGCTCATCGGTCTGATAAAAACGAGGTGTGCTGTGATTGGCCAGCTATCCAGTGCGTTGTGATTGGCCGAATACCTCAAGCGTGTGACGGAAATGTTACACCCCTACCATACTGTTGATGCCGTGTCCCGGCCGGAGCAACGAGACAAAAACATTAAAACCCATTACAAATGAGGCATTTGTTGCATCCAGTGGTGACATAATTACTGATTATAATGACTTATAATGTCTTTTTACACGTTGCGTTGCATTGGATCGCGCCGCGTAAACCTAAAACTCTGTCTGCATTTGTGATCGGAGAAATGACAAACAAGCACTAACGTTACTCTACATTGCTCAAAATTCGTGTTTGAATCATCAGTGGCAAATTCTTTAAATGAAAATGTACTTACAGACTGAGTCAGAACTGCCGGCATTTTAGTCTAACATTACTCTTCCAGGATCAGTAAACAGTCCTCCATATAATGCGCTGCACACATCTGGATATTTTGGGTTAAACTGTTCTGAAACAGTGTTGTAAATACAACTTAACCACTGATTTGTAGTCATGTCCTCTTTTGGAAGACCAAACAAAGTAGTTTCGCTTTCACAAAAAAACACACAGCGCCTAGCGTGAGGGGAAGCCCCGCTTAGCCGGGAGCTGAGGCCGGGATAGCGTGACGGATGCGGCGGGGTCGAGAACGGCGCGCGCCCGGAGATCCGACGAATGAGCGGTCCACCACATGTTACTACCCCGGGCTTGCCGCTGCCTCGTCCATGGTGAAGTTGTTGTATTTCCTCAGCGAGCAGCACAGATCAGCTCTAGGCATGACGAAGCGGATATCGTCAACAATACTACAGCGAGAATAAAAGTTACGCCTTCTTTCTTTGCATGAACATTTGGGCGGCGTTATTGCAAATCTTCCCACACAGTGACGTAGACATGTGGGGGCGTGCTAGAACGAGCCGTTTTAGGTAGGTATGGCTGACTCTTAACTTTTATAAAGAATACCTATTTGGTTTTGAGACTTTAGTCTTTGCAAACTTACAGATCTTCTTTATGCACCAAGAGCTTAACACTCCAAAGAGAAAGGAAAAATTAAAAATCGCACCATATGACCCCTTTAAGTGGACGTATGGAATTCGGTGGGAGTTTTAGTGTGAAAAAAAATTCAATGGTATATGCATAGTGGCCCCAAAAAGTATTTGGACACTTACTGTCACACTTGTTTCACTGCATTAGATGCAACATGTCAACCAAATAGCAGTGGCAAACACTCAGAACTAACCTCATTTTCATTGGACACTTATCATATAAACATGTTCCACCAAGTTTGACACCGAAAGTGTTGATTTTTTGAACAATCTATCTATTGCTTAATATTTTTACATAGCTGTAACAAAGTTCATAAGTCGGGAAGAAGGAGGCAGGAACCGGCGAACATTTAAACAAAACTTTAATAATAAAGTAAACACAAAATAGCGCGACAGCCCCTCGCAGATGACTGTCGCGCACAAACAGAACCAGAACACAAAATAAAGTCCAGGCCTGGTTCTCTCTTGTCTTTCACTGTCGTAGCTCTTCTTTTTTTATCCTTCCGGAGCTCCTCCGTGGGATTCGAGACCTGTGAGTGGCGCAGGTGTCGTGCATTAGCGTTTTCTCCACCGGCCTCGCTCCCTTCCCACGGCTCTCGGCCCCGCCCCTCTCGTCACAATAGCAAACTGAATTGAGTGTTTGTGTTAAATGAACACTGATTTACTGATGATAATTTATGAATGAGATTATTAACATTAACAACATTTCGGACAGAATGAAACAGAATTATAATTTCAATTATAATTTAAAATATGAATTAGAATAAAATACTGTATATAATTATAAAATATGTACAGAAATAAGCCATATTGAGTGGCTACTCAGGTTTATAAAATTGTATTTATATAGATTATATATTTAGATAAGTGCTTGATGAGATTATCGCTACATTTGTATGATTTGTAACTTCATTACTCTTCTATAGCAGCTACAGTTATCTGTAGACTGCCTGTAGTGGTTCACTTATAGACAACGTCAGACTTGAGCACAAACCTCGCCTGTAGAGTTAGAGAGAGTTAAGATGGAGGAAATGGAATTGACAGGCAGAGATTAAAACATTGTTATGGTGAGGATGGCTGACTATCTCCAGACTCAGGCTGAGAGGAGCCAATCTGCAGCCTGCACTTTCTCCTGTAGATAACTCACCAAGTGAATCATCAAAGCCTGTTTAGAAAGCACACATCCAAAATTCCCTTCATCCTTTTCAGTGCAGAAATTAGGTTTTCATAAATCCTCTTGTTTTAATTTTCATCCATCAGTCTTGCCGCTGCTTAACAGGCATGCTCAGTGAGCAAAACAGTCGCTTTTTCAGACAACACGAAATTATGGTGTTTCTCAAAGTTTCCACGCCTTTTCTTTTCTTCAATCATCAACCTAAACTCATTGTAAAAACGTTCCTCTACCTACAGTTTTACAAAACCTATACATAATTCACTGCAGGTACCAGCTGAAATGAACATCAGTGGCAGCCGTGTTTCCTCGCATAATCCCACATGAAAAAATACTATAGTAGTAGTAATAAATAATAGTAATTTATAGTAAATACTATAGTGTTTTTGAACCATACTATAGTAAAGTACTTGAATTAATTTGTTGTGGTAATTCTATAGTTGCTGTGGTAATTTAACAACTATAGTAATATAACCAAATTACTTTACCCAATACTGTACTTTTCTGTAGTTCTGTAGTTTTCTACAACTATAGGGTATATTATACAGTCAAACTAAGTAATCTACGTATTAATATTTTATCAGTCCTTAGTTAATGCTACAGTATGCTGTAGCATTCATTAACAAAATGTTGTAAATACTATAATATATACAGTATAATACACTTTACTATAGTATGGTTCAAAACATTATAGTATTTACTATAAATCACTAGGCTTATAGTATTTTTTCATGTGGGATAGTATGCATGACCTCAAAACAAGTTACTATAGAGCATGATTTGTAAACTAATACATTGTGCCTTTGCATCACATAATCAGCTCCACATGTATGGCTTTTATAACGTATAAAACCGGTTCTGTAGCTCACCTGGTAGGCTACAGCATTTCACTTGGATCCGGCGCGAACAGAAGAAATGGCATGATTGTTTCAGCAAATAGCCTACAGTTTATCTCGCGTTTGCTTTTTCAAAACTATCGCTTAAGTTTAGGGTAGGATTAATTGGTAAGTTATTTTCAAGCACGATAGAACGTTAAACTTTTAACTAGCCTACCTCGATACTACAACTAATGCAATGAAACGTCGCCAGATTCACGTTCACCTGTTTCAGATAAAAGTGATTAGGCTTTTAGTGCCACTCACTGGACATTTCACTTTTTTCTACAAAAACAAAAACTGGTTATTAAACCATGGCAACAACAAATTAACCATAGTTTAACCATGGTATTTGTAGTAAAAACTGTGGTTATACAAATGGTAATCAATCAGCCAAAAAAAACAAAACCGTGCACCATTAAAAGTTGTTTAATATAATTTTGCAGAAATGTCGCCACAGGCACGTTGTTTCTATTGTGGTTGAGGGTTGCATAAGAATGTAGATGGTGTCAGGTTAAAGGGCTCAAAAGGGGCAATCAGGTGAAGAGGGAGGGAAAAGGGGAAGCACTGCCTGAAAAACATGACCTTTGTGTGATAGTTATCTGGCTACTGGGAGTGAGCTGGTGGGCGCCCATGAGGAATAGCAATGCTTTTGTTGGTAATCTTGGCACGATCAAGCTGTCCTGTTTTGTGTCTATGACTCAGATCTCCCTGATCTCCAAAAGACACTCACTCAATACCGCCTGCATGGATGCCCTCGCTCACCCCTGCGAGGGACCAACCTCAGGGCCGCAGACCCTTATTCCTCCCCATTCACCAAAACAGCCTCTTGAGAGATTCGCCTCAGGTAATGTCAGTGACAAAAAAGCCCACTTGCATATTCGTATTCAGCCAGTCACACACCTGAGATCTTCTGTGCTTTTATTCGGCACCGTGGGATGATTTTCTCCGCAGATGTGCAGCTATCCACCTGTCTGGAGGTCCAATGTGCTCCTCTGACTCTAAACCTTCAATCTGACGGCTCGGCTTTCACTCAAACTGGCCTAAATCAAGCGGCACTGCCCTATTGAAGATGAAGAGGTGCAGCCTGGAGCTCATACGCCACAGACAGGGCTCCTATTGATTTTATAGCACAAGCTGCTGGTAAGCTGTGCTCTCTCTGGCATACTAAATTCCCTGCCCTTCTAGGAGGGCTTGATGAACTGCCCAGGTAGCTCTCACTCATTCCTCTTGTCAGAAGCACTTGAGCTAGATGAATGTCTTACCTGTGCCTCGTGTGCATGCGACTCACTTAAATGTTTCCCAGCGACTCTTGAATGGCTTCTTTTGTTTGTAAGAAAATGTTTTAGATGCTTTTCCAGGTTTCGCTGTGGAGGATTTATCTTCTGATGTAAGAAGACAGGGCATTTTTAGCTGGCACACATGACCCCTCAGTCAAGTCAAGGTAGATAGATAACAGTTAAACATCATGACGCAGGATGCCATTGTTTTGCAAACACACGGAATGGATGTGCCTTCATTGTTAAAGTCAACATGAAATGATTCCTCAAGACTCCAGACTGGGACTAAAATAGTTTTAAATGCAACAAAAAAAAATTACCATTAGCGATAATAACATCAGCATATGTTTGTTGCATTTCTCCCTCTGAGAGGCAGTTTGCACAGAACTTTCAAAATGTAATAATTATTTCTGACTCACCTCACTCATAGTTTTGATTAAAATATAACATCTGGTTGGGCAGTTGCATATAGTATAGCTGCAAAAGTTCAAATATTTCAGTATACTAAAAGTTCAAATCAGATCCAAATATTTGCAAAGATTTTGCATATGCATGTGATTGGAACATTAGGTCCGTTGTTTGTCAGATGTCAGAGATAGTGAAAAGGTGATTTCAGAGACAACATCAGAGTTTCATTCACAGCAGGAGCCGTGATGTTTGATTCATGAGCAAATGACTCTTATAAAGTGGTTCTTTTGAAAGAGTCAGTCAAAAAGCTCCACAAATTAGCCTTTAACACACTGCCTCACTGAACCATGAGTCATTTTCCCATTATGTCCAATTCAAAGTGAACTAGGAACGTCACTTCTAATTAAGATACACATTCACAACAGATTTTATATGCAACATAAGGTATTCTAAAAATTTAAATATTTCACAAAAAATATTCTTTAGCATAGTTTAGCATAGTAATTGTAGTGTCATAGTAATATATATTTATTCTGGAGACCAGTTGATATCAGGTGAAAAGGAAAATCAAACAGTTTGCTTTTATTAATTTCTTTGGAATAATGTGCACCGATAAGACTTGGAATTTGCATTAAGAAAGTAAACTGGGTCAATTTTGATTTCATGTTGACTTTAATATTCTTCCACCCCTGATTCTGAACCAAAACACTAGTTATGATATATCTATGCTCTTGTTTCCTCATTATTTCAAATTTGAAGGTCAGTTTGCACACATTTTGTGAAGAAGACAAAGTGCGCATTGTTGGCATTCTTAAAACTGACTTTATTTTTCTAAATCTTTAAATATCTCTCCGACTATTATCTTTATTGATGTAAACTACTGTATTTAAAAGGTGTGCTTTTTTTCTACAGCATGTTTCAAGCTGAGACTGCTGTTTTCATTGAGAGGTCACATACACAATGTTGCAGGCGTAAGTGGTGAGTGACAGGGCCTAAGACTCTATGGATGTGATTGGCTGAGCAATAACAGTCCTGGTAAGAGGAGCTGATGCGAGGCTGTGATGGAGATGAAGGAGCAAGCGAGCGAAAGTGAGAGACCCGGCGACAGGCGCTCGGAGTAGGCAGAAGAGACAGGCACTAGGTGCTCTGAGAGAGACTTGAAGGGTTAAACTGTTCAACTGTGCCCAGTGCACTCCGGTGGACTCCTTCAAATACGAAACACTTAGTTTTGGACCCAGAACAGCACAATTTCACAACATAAAGTGGATCCAAACAGAAGGCAACATTTACAGTAATATTCCCAGTGAGGCGGCAGATTGCTAGCATGACTTCGGTAGGCTGAATGAAATAAAACTGGAGATGAATGACTGGCTTGCATGAATCTGGAGGCTAAAGTACATGCACGTCAGCTCTTGGGTGTTCTGAAATGAGGTGAATTTCTGGAAAAACTACATTAATATAGATGTTTCAGGATCTACTTCCGTTTCTACCTAACTGACAAGGGGATTAATAATTGCGACAGATGCGAAGGAAAACTTACGGTATACATTATATCATTACATCTGGATGTGTTTTGCATACATGGTAAAGAATTTTTCTCTTTTTTTTCAATGTAACTAGTTTTAAGGGCAGATCTGTTGTTTTCTCTGTTGGCTGAACTTCTTTAAAGCCCTTGTATGCTTGTTACTTGAAAACCAAAAGCCCTTGGAGTTTATATTCATCAGTATGATATTGATAACATTAACTAAGCAACTAAATCACAGTATACATTTATATTTTGTAGTTAAGTTCAGTATAGCATTGATGTAGCATTAATGTAGACAGAATGGACAGTATATATTTTCAAAGAAGTATTGTATGCATGTTCATAAGCATAGCTTTTGTTGTTGTTTTGTTATTGTGTATAGACTTGAACCTGAAAATCCCTCCAGCCCATTTAGAGGCTTGTCTATTCATGATATGTGAATGGTCCAAGTACTCAGGGCAGTTCCTTTTGATTTCATAACATTCTGATTTTTATAAACTCTTGATGCACAGCTTTTGGTAAATGTATGAACAATATTTTCTCCAAAAACATCTGAACTATTGAAAATTAAGAAATCTACATTTGGCAGCCAACTGCTTTTCTTTCGCTAAAAGATGGAAAAAAAACCTCTACGGTATAATAATGACCACAATATCCATATTAATAAGCAAAAGGGCCTCCAGTTAACTTATTATCAAGGATATATCATTGTAAATCACAGAAAATTGTAAATCATTAAAATCGCAATGAAAACAATGTAATACCAATAAACTTTGCTTGGCTAAAAGATCATATTTAATAACAAGCATTTTAACCCTGTTATAAAAGTTTATGCAGGGGTTTTTGCAATGGAAATAATGGGAGTAAACATTAAAAAAAATAAATAAATAACAGAACTGTGTGGATGGCATGCAGAACCCAGCCAAGTAGATTGAGGGCAGCGTGTAGGTGGCATGAGTGGGGGTGATAAGCATGAGACAGTGGCACTAGTTGTGGGCTCAATTTCCGACCCGGGAGAGAAACCAACAATGTATACAATCTTGTGAGTGTGAGGCAGCACTCACCAGCAATGGGCTACTGAGCTGTGCATAAGGCGAGTATCAGGACAGCCTTTCGGTTTGTCTGTCAGAAGTGTTACAATCCTCCCCCTCAGAGGGCTTCACAGTTTCGCTGGGCTACCACTTCAGGAACTCCAGTCGCAGAACAAATGACTTTGAGGAGAGGACTAGCATTCTACTCGAGTAGCCCTTAGGGGGAGGGACGTGTGAGTCAGGTGAAACGACAGAAACAGTGACTGAAAAATGAGGATTAAAAGGAAGCACCAATGATCTAACAATTACCATCTATATTTATATATAATGTTATAGAAAGAGGGTTATAGCCCTGCAGGCCTCGAGTGAATTCTTCTTCCTGCTGGGGTCCAGCTCAAGTCTGTGGTTGTAACGTCTTGGCCGTGGCACTTCCTCTGTGCTTAAACTCTCTCAGACTGGAGTGGTCCTCCTGTTGGCTGCATCTTTGAAGTCCTTAGCGTTGGAGTTGTGAGCCTGCAAAAACTCCCTCTCGGAGTTGAGCAAGGCACCCATTGCCGCCTTGGAGGGATCCCTGGACAGGGTGTACATGGAGATGTTTGCCGCAGCGGGGCCCGTGTACCCGCTCTTGCCCATGGGTGAAGCGTCACGCGAGGCAGGCTCGCTGGAGCGGCAGCTGGAGCGCCGGCGGAATCGGTAGCGGTAGCTGGGGATGCGACTGAAGGCCGACTTCTTGATCAGCTCGGTGCGGGACTTGGTGCGCAGCTTCCGGTGTTTCTCGATGAACATGTGCACGGCAAGAACGCCCACCATCTCGGCCATTATGAAGGACAGTGCGCCGAAGTAGAAGGACCAGCCGTATGAGTAGCTCTTCTTTGAATCGCTCTGGCCAGGGTCACCCGAATTGGCAGATATGTACACGATAATACCGATGATGTTACTTAGGCCTGTGTGAGGAGTAACAGCAGAGGAGAGGGCAAGAGAGAAAAGAGAGAGAGAAAGTTACGGCTCAGCACGCAGCTGTGGCTCATCATTCCGTATCATTACACAAGAATGCATCACTTAGCAGCCATGCGGAACACAGAAAAAAAGAACAATTGAAACATTTTAATTAGCTTTTTATCATCGCCATCATATTGAAGGGTAAATAATTAGCAGTTTGCCATCGAATATTTAGATCATAACCAATAGGACGAGGCAATTCCAAGGGCATTGTTGTGTACAAAGCAACACTCTGTCATCGGCAGCGCGTTCGCTGCAATCATAAGGACTGATTCATCACAATTCAATTGTAGCGGAGGGAGTTAGGCTCATTTGTGTGCTCATGAGGTCCTAATGGGGTCTTCTCTAAATATTTGACCAACATGCAGTTCTGTTTGAGGATCCCCGTCTGTCACCCTTTCCCAGGCCAGAACTGCAGCAGTGGGTCAATATGCTGGCCTGCTGTTTGTTTACAATTCTCGAGCCGGCCCATCCATTTCCTTTGTCAATAATCAGAGTTAATCTGGGAAGTCAACACGGATGTGCGGAGTCTACGGGGAGGATGACATTCTAACCTGTCTATGAACTAATCCATTCTAGACATGCTGTATTCTGAACCCAACGGTACTCTCTGTCTTGTGGGGAAACCCTGGTTCGGACAACTGACTGTGGTTCAGGAAAGACGGAAATATGCTAAAGCTAAAAATATAAACAGGCTGAGCGCGCTTGCACTGATGCAGTGGGTTTAATCTCTTACCAGCAGAGACAAAGAAGATTCCAGCACTGAGGATGACATTGTGTCTGCTCCTGTAAAACTCACTGGCAGCCACACACAAACCTCCCATGAACAGAAGCCCAACGCTCATGATGGGGAAGATGCTGGACGCTCTCACTGCTCCTGAGGGAGATACAAGCAAACCCAGCCACATTAGTGTCACTGTAAATAGTACAGAGGGAAACTCACCATATAAAGAGTCCGAAAATATTTTTATGTGAATGACAGATCATATTCAAAGGTCCATTTATGCTTATATTGATTATTTAGAAAACAGGGCATTGGATGCTAGTTGGATGCAAACTGTACTAAAATAAACAATATACTGCATCTATGATGCAAACATCAGCCCACCAGCTACTGTTTATCACTGCACAACACACATACAGGCCAAATATTATCCTTACACTAAAAAAAATCTAAAGAAGAAAAATTACTTCATGTAGTTGTGAATCTCGGTAAGTGGTAACATCTTAAATAGCTTATTTTATTTAAAGTAAAAAAATCACTATATGAACCTATAGACTATCAAAAATAAATGTAAGACTTAGACTGGGTAGAAATACCTCCTTAAGATAATAAGCAGGTATTTTTATGCAATATAAATTGATCGTATATTTAAAATGTCAGGAAATATCAGAATGAAATGAAATTTTCTTTTGTCTCTAACATTTTTATTACAGTGGGGAAAAAAAGTATTTAGTCAGCCACCAATTGTGCAAGTTCTCCCACTTAAAAAGATGAGAGAGGCCTGTAATTTTCATCATAGGTATACCTCAACTATGAGAGACAAAATGAGAAAAAAAATCCAGAAAATCACATTGTAGGATTTTTAAAGAATTTATTTGCAATTATGGTGGAAAATATTATTTGGTCAATAACAAATTTCATGCTCCATACTTTTGTTATATACCATGAATTGTTGGCAATGACGAGGTCAAACATATTTCTGTAGTCTTCACAAGGTTTCACAGCACTGTTTGCTGGTATTTTGGCCCCATTCCTCCATGCATCTCTCCCTCTAAGTCTAATTGGTTTTGTGGCTGTCGCTTGCAACCGGATTGTGCAACTTCCCTCCACAGCACTTTTCTATTGGTGTTTGCATATCTGGAGAACTGGCTATGCCACTCGTTTACAGACTCCATGACCTTGAAATGCTTCTTACGAAGCGTCTCCTTCGTTGCCCGGGCGGTGTGTTGGGATCATTGTCATGCTGAAAGACCCAGCCACATTTTCATCTTCAATGCCCTTGCTGATGGAAGGAGGTTTTCACTCAAATCTCATTATACATGGCCCCATTCATTCTTTCGTTTACACGGATCAGTCGTCCTGGTCCCTTTGCAGAAAAACAGCCCCCAAAGCATGATGTTTCCACCCCCATGCTTCACAGTAGGTATTGTGTTCTTTGGATGCAACTCAGCATTTTTTCTCCTCCAAACACGACAAGTTGATTTTTTTTTACCAAAAAGTTATATTTTGGTTTCATATGACTTTCTCCCAATCCTCTTCTGGATCATCCACATGCTCTCTAGCAAACTTCAGATGGGCCTGTACATGTACTGGCTTAAGCAGGGGGACCCGTCTGGCACTGCAGGATTTGAGTCCCTGGCGCGCAGTGTGTTACTGATGGTAGCCTTTGTTACTTTGGTCCCAGCTCTCTGCAGGTCATTCACTAGGTCCCCCCGTGTGGTTCTGTGATCATTTTGACCCCACGGGGTGGATCTTGCGTGGAGCCCCAGATCGAGTTAGATTATCAGTGGTCTTGTATGTCTTTTATTTTCTAATAATTGCTCCCACAGTTATTTTTCTTCACACCAAGCTGCTTACCTATTTTAGATTCAGTCTTCCCAGCCTGGTGCATGTCTACAATTTTGTTTCTGGTGTCCTTTGACAGGCAGCTTATGTCTAGCAGTAGCCATGGTGGAGTTTGGAGTGTGACTGTTTGAGGTTGTGACAGGTGTCTTTTATACTGATAACAAATTCAAACAAATGCCATTAATACAGGTAACCAGTGGAAGACAGAGGAGCCTCTTAAAGAAGAAGATACAGGTCTGTGAGAGCCAGAAATCTAGCTTGTTTGTAGGTGACCAAATACTTATTTTACCTGCAGAATGTACCAATTATTACTTTAAATCCTACAATATCAGGTTATTGGCTTCTGGATTTTTTTCTCAAGTTTTTGTCCCTCATAGTTGAGGTATACAACCCTGTGAATAATATTACAGGCCTCTCTCATCTTTTTTATTGGGAGAACTTGCACAATTGGTGGCTTGACTAAATACTTTTTTTCCCCACTGTATATATTAAGCATTTTAAATAAAGCGCTCAAAAAGGGATAAGTTTTGTATATACTACTGTTCAAAAGTTTGGGGTCCGTTTTTTAATGTTTTGCTAGATGTTTCTTTCTTGCTCAGCAACACTATACTTTTATTTGATCAAAAATTCAGCAAAAACAGAAATATTGTGAAACCTATTTTTTACTATTTAAAATAACTGTTTGAATATATTCTAAATTGTAATTTATTCCTGCAACGGTAAAGCTCTTTATTCAGCATCATTACTCCAGTCTTTAGTGTCAGATGATTCTTCAGATCATATTAGAAATCATTCTAATATGCTGATATGCTACTTAAGAATCATTCTTATTATTATCAGTTGGAAAAAATTGTGCTGTTTAATATATTTGTTGAAACTTTTTTTCAGGATTTTTTAAAGAATAGAAAGTTCAGTAAGAATATCTTTTTTTTTAACATCTTCATTATCACTTTTGGTCAATTTAATTCTTACTGACCCCAAACTTTTGAATAAAAGTGTAGAGTCTGCTCCACTGTGTCATGCCTAAAATGGTCTTTATGTAGAAATATTTGTAATATGATGTCCTCTCATACTTTATTTCTTAAATATACATCTATAATTCTGTGATTGTCTATTTACTTTATGTATACGCATGAATATATATGCTATACTTTGCTGTGTCGAAACCAAAATCAGCCTAGTCATTATACTCCTTTTATGTTCCACAGAAAAAAAATGCCATGTTGGTGAATAGATGATGACATTTTTGGTGAACTATGCCTTTTAGATTTACTGATACAATGACTTTTATGGTACACATACGTTTTTTGGATTTATGGTGTAAATCAGTCTGTCTCGTCAGAGGTATTTGGTCTAATAACCCGGCATTAGAACACTTCATCCCGAGCGAGCCATCTGATGGTGCTCTGCAGAAAGAATGTCTCCTTGAAGCGCTGTGTTTAGTTAAGTCTTCACAGATTTGAGCACTGCAACAGACAGCATCTGTCGCAAATGCTTCGTACTTCCTTCCAATTATTTGCGGACAGTTCTGGATCAGAAAACGCAGCACACACGGGGCTTCTCAGACTGGCTGAACTCCTCGTTCCTTCACTCTGCCTCAGATCAAGCTTGATCAGCCTCTTCAGAAATAGGATAAAAGTTAAAGGAGGTGCATCTGAGAGTGTCAGGATCAATGTCAATAGCCTAGTTGACTGCCCTTATCAGTACACTATTGCTATGCACACCGCAGCGCTGCAGCATTTGCCCGTCTGAGCGCCTCTCCTCTAAGAAATAAATATTTTGGGACAAGAGGGGCAATCATGTCTACAGATGAAATAACCAGTGAATGTGATAGGAAAATATGTCCGTTTCGCTTTTTCTGAAATGTAGCATTGCTACATTGTTTACATTATCCTTTAACGGACGGCGCCATGCCTTTAAAGCACTACAATTGATGTTATCTATCTACACAAACACTACTAAGATATCTATGGAGGGTACATCATAACAAATAAAGAAAACAATGCACTCACGGACAGTCTAGTCAGCACATCACGACTATATAACCTATAAACCCTTTTCATCAAAATTCTCTATTACCAAAAAATCTGCTAAACTGCTAACAAAGTTACCAGTGTAGAAACCGGGCATAGAAGTGCCACTTTGTGGGGGCATAACATCGGAATGTAGAATGGCGCTTGTCAATAAACATTTGTATGTTCCTTCGTTAACTTAGGGTTGGCAAACGGAGAAACTATAGAGGGAAATTGGAGAGGGTGGTCGTGAGGGGTGTTAAAATCTATTTATGAGATATTGTTTGTCAGTATAATGGCTGATTAAAAAAGCGCTTATATAATTGTAGAATTTATAATATGCATAAATATAGGGTCATGATATGTCAGAATATAAGTTATTGGGAGGTACAGTTCATTTGTAAGGATGCTCTAATTTATACCAAAACATATTTATTTCTATGATATCTGAAATTCATATTTTGTTTTGACAATTTTAATGGATAAATGTAAAAAATGTATTCTTCTGTTAATACCATGGAGTGAATAGTTATAACGAGTCAAAATTAATAGGAAAGGTATCCACCGTAAAACAAATAAATATGCGGATGATCTGCTGTGACGAGCTCTAATGGGGGTGAAATGATAGAATAAGTCAAAATGAATGACAAAATTATTTGTTTTATTGCAGAACTACTAAAATGTCACCTTGTGACTGTACTGAATATCTTTGAATTGCAATTCATTAATTCATTAAAGTAACGAGCACAAACCTTTGCTTTAACCATTTATGAAATCTCTGATGACTTTAAATATCATTTGATCATTAAGCAGATTAACACATTCATTGACGATCAGTTGGTAAGTTGTTTGTGAAGAAAACTGCACTATGGCTTCATTGTCTTTCTCTAACAAATGTCACTCTCCTTCCCTCCCCTTCATTTCTCTCTCTCCTCAGTGGATCAGCAGTCTCCCTTGGCACACCTCATTAATATATTCATGCCCAGGGGAAAACAAAATACTCCTCCATCATCCAATTTTCCTGCCATCCTTGAAAAATGGATCAGTGGCCGAGCCATGCTTAATTACAGCTGGAAATGGGAGATATTTATTGAGGAGGATTGTACAGAGCATTAGCATGCAACAAAAAGGATGACATCTGCGTCCTTGATGGGTCCATCGTCTCGCTGACAGGTAAGATCTACATAGGGTAAGACCTCCGTGGGACGACTGAAACATTTATTCGTGCTTGGCTGAGACTTTTCAGTTTGAAAACTGGACGGATGGGCCTCTCTGGTTAACAAGTCGAGGTTATCAGCCTCGTGAATCCCCTGAAGTCTGTGCGGTGGGCATTTTGTAGACAAAGATGTGCAGGGCAGAATGTGAAATGCCTGTCTGAACTTGCATGCAGAGCATGTTAGGCCAGAGGACACGGCCCTCTGCTTCAAACGAATAACAGAGAAATTAGAACAATGCTCATAGGGGAAAAACAGCCATCTCAAGGGCAACTAAAGTACGCCATGAGAGAGACAGATAAAGATCAAGTGAATCAAAGGCAGAGAAAAAAACAGAGAAGGGAAAAGCTTTTCAACTGCATTTCCCTTCAAAATCAGCTCTTTTTTTGCTCAGAAATGTATATTTGTAGTGCTCATGAATGTATTTCATTGCATTGTTCTGAATGGCATGCCTATCAGCACTATGAACAGGGCAGCAAATGGAGCTGTAAAGCAGTGGACTTTCTTGCCCTTATAGTCTGGGTAGGATGTCTGTATCTGTGGCTTCTCGATTGCACAAACGGTCGACATGCTGACACCGATCATGTTAGACTCACCCCCAGTGAAACTTCAGTCTGAGATGTCTAGTGTAAATAGTTATTGGCAGAAACCCCGCTTGCTGTGGTTTGTTGTTTACATGCAGTAAGATCTCACATCACATTAGTCTCTCCATAAAACTAAAGTGTGGAAGGCTGCTCTTGGACTCTTTGTTAAAGGGATATTTCATCCAAAAATAAAAAATGACATTCTGTCATTCCAAACCCATATGCTTGTATTTTCCCCATAGAACACAAAGTCATTTTTTAAACAATTTTCACTCTTTACACCTTTCCATTCAACAACAGCGCATAGCCACCAACTGAGAAAACACAAAAGTGCCTTAAAGTCTGTATAAAATATAAATTCCTATCTATTTTCTAAATGCAAGATTCATCTGTGTATATTTTTCTTTTTGACGTTTTGATTTTTAATTAAAATCACATAACTCAAACATCCCAAATGATCTCAGATCCCCCTGAACAGACCCAAAAACAAACCTCAGGAGGTGGTCTGAGTACAGTTCATTTTGGGTCCTTTCATGGTTCCATTGCATCCTCTTTGAACACCAAAAGCACTGAGGTTACTTACAGATTGTTCACTTTTTGGTTTACTTTAACTAAACTGGGTTTGGTTCATTTAAAGGGATAGTTCACCCCAAAAATGAGAATTCTGTCATTAATTACTCACCCTCATGTCGTTCCAAACCTGTAAGATCTTCGTTCATCTTCAGAGCATATATTAAGATATTTTTGATGAAATCCGAGAGCTTTCTAACCCTCCATAGACAGCAACACAACTGACACATTCAAGGCACAGAAAGGTAGTAAGAACACTGTTCAAATAGTCCATGTGACATCAGTGGTTCAACCTTAATTTTATGAAGCAACGCGAATACTATTTTTGAACAAAGAAAACAAAACGATGACTTATTCAACTTTTTTTTCTCATTCCATCATTCTCTGCTGCCATTCACAGAGAGTAACTCAACGTAGTCCCCTACTACGTTCGGGGCCTTGAACGGGTATTTTCCGTGCTGTCAATGGAGGGACAGAAAGCTCTCGAATTTTCACAAGAACAAAGTTAATTTGTGTTCCGAAGAAGAACGAAAGTCCTACAGGTTCGGAATGACATGAGGGTGAGTAAATGACTGAATTTTCATTTTGGGATGAACTGTCCCTTTAAAGTGTAATACCTGTATATGTGAAAACACCATTAATATGCATAAAACCCCATCCATCCACCATCAGCTGCAAGCTTGCATTCATTTTTTGAGTGAAAGCCCACATCTCAATATCCCATTAACAATTGAAGAATAGAACTAAGTCACTGCCCTACCTTATTTATTTTTTTTGGATAATCCATTACACTCGGTTATACATCGTGATATGAAGGAAAAGTTACAAAATAATCTATAAAAGATAAACATCACTACATTCTACACTAACATTGGGGATTAACCCTTATACATTTTACATATCAGAAATAACATGTTTCCAACCGTTGAATGCATAACTCCTAGTATTTTCAGGTAAGGTTATCATTTACCCACACTTGACTTGTATACTCGCCAAAAGTGTATATAATTAAAAAAACATGATCATTAAATAATTATTATGCAAATAACATTATAATTTATAATTGTACCTCTAAATGCCTATTACTGTAAAAGGTCTAATTCCTGATGTCCAGGGTGTATTTATGGGTCATTAGCAGTATTGTGAGCATTCCATCTCCACACATATTTATCTAAATTACACATGATTGATTCGGTTGCTTTTTGATAAATGGACATCACAGAGAAACCACCGCTACTTATTTCATTTTTGCCTTTTTTCCTCATATTTTTAATTGAACAGAGGGAAAATAAAATAAATTAATGTGGGTGGGCGAGTGGCGGAGGATGAATAGAAATCATGAAATTAAAACAAATACAAAGTTAAAAGACCAGTCCAGTTTGATACCGCACCATCACAGTAGTTTTCTCAGTGATGTTCATTCATGCAAAACGATTCTTAAAAATGTTCTACTTCTGTGTTCCACAGGACAAATAACAGTGTACAGGTTTGAAACAACATGAGGTTGAGTAAATAATAACAGAATGTTTTTGGTGAAGTATCCCTTTAACGTGTGACTGGTTCATAATCACAGGAATCTGGTAAATAATGTATTTGACACACAAGCAAAAACACATATGAGAGAACAAACACATTCCAAGAATATGTATGAATTTACACAGGGGAGCCAGTTAAAAAAGATGTCACTTAAATAGTACAACCAAACGGCCATGACAGTGTAAAGACTTGTGGGTAAGCATGATTTATCACTAAGCAAAACCATGACATGCTTGAATGCGTGCATCTACTTTGTTCAGCTTCAGTCACCAAGCAATTTCAAGACACGCTGCACCTAATCTATAAGATGGTAAAAAGTGTGGAGGTCATTGCAGAAACTGAAGAAACCCAGCAGGGCTAAACGAGAAAAATCCATCTGACCAATATGACCCTTTTCTATGCATATCATCAGTCTGGGTGATTGTGAGACGTTTGAGATGTGTGGGGGAGACCGTAGCAGTCGGGGATCTGTGACTGTGAGTGTGGTGGACTTGTAAAGAGTCCTTTTTCTGGGTTTGAGTTTTTAGTCCAGTATAAATACATGTTTCATTTGAGGTTTATATGAGAACAGCATTTCATCTTACAGCATCAATATGCAACCAGTACTATAACATTACTGTATGCTTGCACTACCGCTCAAAAGTTAAGGGTCAGTAATATTTCTTGATGTTTAAAAGAAGCCTCATATGCTCTCATAAGCCTCATAATGCTCTATTTATTTGATTAAAAAAACACAGAAAAATGGTGGTATTGTGAAATATTATTACAATTTAAAATAGCCATTTTCTACTTTAAAAAAATATTTTCAAATTCAAATTAATTTATTCCTGTGATGCAAAGCTGAATTATCAGCAACCATTATCCAGTCTTCAGTGTCACATGATCCTTCAGAAATCATTCTAATATGCTGATTTGCTGCTCAAGAAACATTTCGGATTATTATCAATGTTGAAATCAGTTGTGCCGCTTAATATTTTTGTAGAAACCATGAACATTTTGATAGGTGGTTGTTGTCCGAGTGGTTGTTGTTTGAGTCTATTGTTTGTAATTAGACAGATTCCACAATTTGGACCAATTCAGGCAATTTGTGGGCCACACTAGGTGGGTATTTTTGCACTGACAAAATAATCAGCCAATCATAGTGACATGGAGGCAATTTTACCATCCCCTGACCTTACCTTTACGTCACGCTATAGGTACTCAATAAGAACCAAAAGAAGCCAAAAGAGACACTGCCTCCCCCTTTATCTGCTAGTATCACTGTTGGATGGTGCTATTGCATAAAAATGAGTGATGTACACAATATTTCAGCTCATATTTTGAAATAATTGTTTTTGCCTTTTCTATATTTGATTATTTTCTCATTCAATTTATTTTGAATAGGTGCCTTGCCTCCTCCAGAGAAAACGCCCCTGATGTGTGTTGTTTTGACAGACTTACGTAGTAAATACTCTGCTGCATCCTGCTCATAATCTGCATCCTCCGGAAAGTGGTCAATCTTCTTACAGACACCTCGAAATGTTCCTGCAGCCATGAAGAACAGAGAGAGAGGAGAGAGAGAGAGTAAATATAATGTCATTTTGTTGACGCGCATGGTTGGAGCGCCATTACAAATACCACCACACACACACACACACACTACAGGAGTCCATTTTATGTGTAAATACAAAATTAAGCATGTCTTGGCGTTTATTTTGCAGCATGCTTAGGTCAATGAGCACAGTCCTAGTAAGCTGATTGCTATGTGTATATGTGTGTGCGTATGTGCATGTATATGCATGCCGTCTTGTGCATTCACTGACAACCCCTGTTCACTCGGCTGTGCGCTCAAGATGACAAATGAACAAAAATAACGCTTCTGCCCTCGGGCGTAACATGTGACCGGCTAATGAAGAGGTTTATCGTACCAAATACATGCGCCCTATGTAGGGGGAAACCATTCTGACACATACTGTCACATTCTCTGCTGCATTAAAGGAGGAGTACACAGCTCAAATGCTCGGTTTGTGTTTGAAACATTTCCATTTTAAGCAATTCTCTGTAGCTAGTATCAGTGCACAGTACTGTTAAAACTGTTAAAATGGATGCATTCCAAGAAATAACTTGAAATTAAATCAACCTTTTGTTTTTGCCTTCAAATTCTTTTGATATGCTCCTTGGACCAAATCAAAACCCATCTGACAGATATGATTGAAACATTAAAAATCTGTGTATCATTCATTATATTTCATAATTTCATATTTTCAGTAATCTAATTTTTGATTTAATATTGAAAGTAGAAAAATGAGAAAACGGCTCCTTTTTATTTTTTTCCGTTTTTTTCCAAAAAACGAAAAACGAAAATTCATCTTAAATATTCGTTTTTCGTTCATGGGTGCAAAAAAATGAATAAACAGCTTGAATATTAGATTTCTACAAGTGGGCGGGAATTAAACGCCCCTTTCTGCTGATTGGTCAGCCGAAGATCAAACCGTGCCATCATCAGTTCTTCTGCAGTATCATGCAGCAGAATAATAGTCCTCCACTGCTGCAGTTGTACGGATTCTTAACACATTTATTGCAACTACATTTAGTCTTTTTTCATCAAACAAACAGGCTAATGAATAGCTCGACACAACTCATGGGCAGAGTCTAGAAAAGGCTTTCTTCTGTGTAGATATAAATTCTATTCTTTGCATCAGCTGGGCATGGCAGGGTACGATATGACAGCTGTCATAGCCTACCCCGCTCACCCAGTAAGTCTGTTTAAGTAATAAATTAATTTGTTTCAAAATAAATATTTTAAACACTAAGACAAAAAGGAAGGAATAATAAATTGGCTTGGGTATATATAGGCCTATAATGTTCACGCAAGAACTGACAACCGGAGAACAACAGATATTAGCCTACTGTTAGTTATATAATGTAGTCTTGTGTTTTATTAAAATTTATTATAATTTATATCTCAAAAGGATATGCACTTGTGCGCAGCGTGAGCTGCTGCGCACTCGCACTGCAATGCAAGATTGTCATAAAATATAATAACTTGCCATTTCGTTTTTGTTTCTCACCAAACCCTCAGTATATATTCAGAATGTTTGGAATATACGCCACGAGATGCATTTGATTATTTTACGACAGATATGCATCTTAAAAAAAAAAAAAAAAGTCACCATTCTCTGCCATTAAATTGGCAAGTGGGAGCAGGACATTTTTGTGTTATTAAGTAATAAGCCTTTAGAACAACATTAAGGTGAGTAGTGACTCTAGTTCACACAGTTCCAATAAATTGCGATGGGTTAAATAAACTCAATAAGCAGACAGACGCGACTACAGTCAAGCGCAGAAGTGCACAGGAAATAAGCAGCAGTCATATTTAAAGCAGTTTAAATTAATATTGAGTACTGATTGATGTTCACTTGGATTTTTTCCCCCATCGAGGGTGGATAATACTCTTAATACTCTGTCATTTATAGTCCTATTGTAAAATGTATATTTTTAATTGTGTAACGTTACGTTCAAAATAACTACAAAATGTCATGCCTTTGAAAAATAAAGAGAACAACAGAATGCGCTGCTTTAGCGCGTCTCGGTCTCCTTGAGCATCTTTCTGGCGCATGCCACAAACATGAACCACAGCGAATACTTGTCTTTTAAAAGGCTTCATTTAGATGATTTTACATTAAATGCATCATATAAGTCACTTTGGAATAAATCACAGTAGGCCTATGTATCTATGGATAGGTATCGTTCAAAATTTTTCGACATCGATACCGATACCGATACCTTGACTTCGATACCGGTTCCTGAACGATACTTTTTTCGATACAAATTTTATGAAATCAATTTGAACAAGATTACATTATCTAAAAAAAAAACTTTGGTCTCATTTTTCAGATTGTTGATGTTTATACAGACACAAAGCCACTGCACAAAGGAACAAAATGTAACAAACAAAAAAATCAGTGCAAATAGTTTAATAAAGCTCAAATAGTCTTCAGATTACACATCTGTTAGCTACATTTACACTAGTGCGTGTGACAGCACCTCACATAGCTCAGACAGAATCGTCATTTCTATTAATTTTCTACTGATTTACTGATAAGCATTAGCAGTTTCTAGCGCTGTCTGCCTGTGCTCTCTCTTCCATGATCGCTGCTCTGACTCGGAAGTAATAACATATTTAATTTCAGCAACAATACATGGCCAAAACACACACGCCAATCGGAAGTTATTACAAAAACTTGATGTTGGTTTAAAGTGAGTTTTGAGTAAAAGCGGAATGTAAATCTTATTTATTGTCTTATGCAGTGGTTAAATTGGGATTTGTTATGTGTGTGTGTGTGGGGGGGGGGGGGCTCTATGGTTAGAGCTTATATTATATATGTATGTAGATAGATTATATCTTATTATATATATATATTATAGAGATATATATACAGGTGGTGGTGTGTGTGTGTGTGTTTTGTTTTTTGTGCAAATGATTTTCTATTCCCACTAATCTCATTAATATTTTAATTTCAAATTCTTACATTTGATCCATAAATTCAAGTGACACTGAAAAATACAACTGCATTAAACAATATTATGATATTATTTTAAATATTTTTTAATATACAAACAAAAAATTAAGGTGGAAATTATACTTTTTAACGAAATTAAAACGCCAGTACCAGTAGTGTTTAATGAGTGAGTCATAAGTCGTCATGAATCGATCGTTTAAACGAGATTCTCAGCTGTTTATGCATGGATTATGAAACTTGACTCAACGATTCGTTCAAAACAAGGAAATCAATCCCAGCAATGAAACGGCTGGGTTGCTGTGCGATGTGCGCTTGTTTTGCCCTAAAATGTAACGTGACCTAATATAGTGTATTTGTTATGAAACGTTTATAGGAAAATATTAACAGTCGTATATGCGTGAAAAACGTTGTGTGATGTTGCCAAAACTAACTGGTTTAAATATAAAAAACTTTCCATTTTTGGGCATTCTTACCTCAGATGCGAGTTCTTGTGTTGTGCGTTTTGATTTCTCCTGGAGAGGCTGTGAGCCTCGTCTCAGCAGCGCAACCTTATACTGTCAGTAGATGCTTTATATTCAGTAGCTATATCCACTATTCGCCACTTAATGTAATAAAAGCAGAATAATATTTGCGTTTTGGTGTTTACATAGTTATTGTTGGTTACTGATGTTTTAATCCTGTTACTTGTCTAGCGTTAATGAGTTAATGTCAAGCCCTGGAGTCTATAAGTGCCGAGGCTCAGCCCCAGACGGCCCCCGGCCCAATTTAAACCCTGGTCTTATGTAGCATGATACTACAGTGTGCATGAATGGTCAAGTAACACGCACTTTCGGTCGTGTCATTTGTGGAGAAGTGGAAAAGCCGGCTGAAACGCAAGGTGGAAAAGCCAGTGAGACGAGGATCCGTTTCATTTTAAAACAAAGCGCACCAGTGTAAATGTAGCTGTACATCTAGGGGGCTGGGACCATTAACACTAAATACTCAGTGTGAGCACATTTTGAGTGTCCAGTCGCTGGACCGATGTGCCGACCTATCGGTGTATTAGGGCTGTAGTAAGATACCACGACAAGACTGCTCCGTGCGATTTCGAATCGCTCTCGTGGATGTCAAACACTGATCGATCTGCGCCTTACTGATTAACCCCTTAGGTATCGAAATTTGGTACCGAACGACGAGACGTTTTTCGATACTCGATGGTATCAAGGCAATTCGGTCGGTGCCAAAAAAAAAGTATCGAACTCGATACCCAGCCCTATATGTATCATGATAAAAAAGCGACTTACAGTCTGGAAATACTTTAGGCATTAGCAAATTATTTCTCGGACCCCCTATCACTTTAAGAACCACTGGTCTACACAGAAGAAAGCCATCTGGTACGAGTTGTGTCGAGCTATTCGTTAAGTCTGTTTGATGAGAAAAATATGAAATTGATAAAATGTGTTAAGAATCTGTACAACTGCAGCAGTGGAGGACTATTATTCTGCTGCATGATACTGCAGAAGAACTGATGATGGCACAGTTTGATCTTCGGCTGACCAATCAGCAGAAAGGGGCGTTTAATTCCCGCCAACGTGTAGAAATCGAATATTCAAGCCGTTTATTAATTTTTCCACCCATGAACGAAAAACGAAATTTAAGCTGAATTCTCGTTTTTCATTTTTTGGAAAAAAACAAAAAAACGAAAAAAAGAGCCGTTTTCTCATTTTTCTACTTTCAATATTAAATAAAAAAACTAATGATCGAATGATACACGGATTATTAAACCTCTGTTTTATCATATATTTATTTATATTCTCAAATATGTGACTGGCATCCATTCAGGCTCAGTTTGATCCTAGCAAAACACAGTGGGAAAATATAATAAGATACATTATAAATTAATAAAATCAAACTTAAATTGGAAATACATCAAATGGCATGACAAAACAAATTAGACAGACAGACAGACAGCCAGAGACAGGGACAGATATAATAGATAGCTAGTTTGATAGATAGATAGATAGATGATAGACAGACGGACGGATAGATAGATAGATAGATAGAATTACAATACAATCTTACAATGCAATTACAAAAGAGGACAGAATGACATTTCAACCGGATCAACCAAATGTTAGGCATCAACCAGCATTTTGAATAAGAACTCTGAATTAATACTGAACAAACTGCACCTAATGAGGCCACATAGACCAGCTTATGGTTTTCATGGGTCTGTGTTTGTTTCTGTGAAATGCTTTTAGCCATTTTGTTTAAGAAAGAGACAGAACAGGTTTCTGTGGTGGATGGTGAGGGCTTTCGATGATTCAGAGTGAATCAGGGCACTTGGGCTTCTTCAGAAATCCCCTCTGGCTCAACCCCGCAGCCCTCTCCCACCATCACTGTCTACAGGTGACCTGGCAGACTGGCCACTCAAAGCCATTCAGCTCTATTCACTCCCTCAAACACACACACACAGGCACACAAACATTGCCTGCTCATAACACAGAGATGGAGGGAGATCAGAAAACGAGTAGGCGATGAAGACTCAGAGAGAGGGACGGTTATTGTCATGGTGACTATGACTGCTGTGACGTATTTATGCTTTGAGTGGGAAGGGCTTTAATGTGATGTGAGTCCTCGGATATAAAACAATGTGAATTTTGATGAGATCGAAAAATTGCGCTATAAAACACCCCATGCATCAATGACTTCACCTAAAGGTTGCAACGTACAATGATAAACAATTACGAAGTGTACCATTGTGGGTTTTTGGCACTTTATGAACACATCCTGTAACAAAGCACCACATTTGCAGGTAGGGCTGGGTGGTTTAATATTATATCACAAAATCAGTCATTTTAACAGTAATGGTAACAGTATGTATTACTATTATTATATAGATATATATATTTCCTACAAAATCATTCATAAATATTATGTTATTATGTAACAACTGAATAATAATGGAAAATATACAATTACAAATATTAATAAAAAATAGAATATATCAAAACAAACTGAAATAAGAAAAAACCGTAGTAAATCTGAAAAAAAACAATAATAATTTCAGAAATAGCAAGGTCATATTTCAGCCAAAATTAAAAATTGAAATTAACTACATTTGAATAATAAAAATGTAGATTAAACATTAAAATAAAATACCTTTTAGAACTATTAAAGTTTGTGATTTTGCAAACATTTTGTAGCAAACTAAGCTGTCAAATTCTCAGGTGGCAATCAATCAATCAATCAATGTATGACTTTTTGGGAGGGAAAATGCTTTAACTGTCAATAAAATGTAACATAATCCTACATAACCTAAAAGAAACAGATAAAACATAATAAAACATAACCCAACAGAAACAGATCCAGCCTTCCATAAATTTTCACAATAATAATAAAAAAATATTTATAAATGACTAAATATTGATACTTTTGGGTACAAATTTGTCCTTATCATTTGTTATCATATTTCATAAAAGCACTGGTCATACCCATGTCCCACACTTATCTGTGAGTTGTAGTGTGAAGTACAAACCAGGCCTCTCCATCCTCAATGAGCTGCCGAGGATTACAGCGGCCGGCTAAAAGCATCATAAGACCCAGCAGCTGCTTTTACCAACAATCACTCAGATTTAGAGCCCGGCTCTTTGTCTCCATTTACATAACACACACCTGCAGAATGACTGCGTGTTTGTCACAAATTCAGTCGCCGACCTGTCAGAGAGCTTCACCGGAGGATGGGTGAATGCATTAGCGAGGAAGTATTTCATTAGCTTTTATCTCTGTGTTTACTATCATTACAAACAGCCTGTGAATAAATAAAAAGAACACTGATGCTATTAGCTGAAAGGGTCCCCTGGAAAAACGCCTGCAAGGAATACATTGCATTGGAATTAAAAGTCCTAATTTGGTTTCTATGCTGACAATGCAATGATTCAGAATAATCTGATTAGAAAACTTAAACGCTGTTTCCGTAAATTCACACACACACAAAAAAGTGAAACCTTTTTGTTTTTTTTTCGGTGTTGTTGTCTGCAGGTGGACAGATTTGTCTTCATCACACTTTGAGGTCTCATTGACCCTTTTGTCTCAGGACCCTCTTAAAACAATTAGTCACATCTGAGTCTGTGTTTCACACTTTAAGATAATGGAGTGCTCGTGCTCAGATATCAATAGAGACGTTGAGAGAGAGACAGAGAAGTGGGAAAGCAAGTAGTTTACAGTCAATATTGAGGTAAAATCACCAGAGACATGTTTTCAATTAAAGGCTACCTTTGTGTGGATTAGAAAACAACTCATCCGGTTGTGTTGATTCGAGCCTCTGGGTCTCCGCATTGGAGAGAAGGTGAACAGAGCGGTGAGTGGCGAGTCCCGCGCCGCACAGACACACCTCCGGTCTGAATAATTCAACAGAGATCTCCTCAAAGGTGACAGCTTTGTTGGAGGAGACCAGAAAGATTAAGAACTGATGGAGACATTTTCCACTCGGTCCTCCCTTCATCCCCTCCTCCTCTTGGATTGTGTAGCCAGCGCAGCTCTCTCGCCTACTCAGCGCATTGCTAACAGATAAAGCGACACTTTTATAAAAGGAAAAGGAGAAAAGGGGATGAATAGGGGCTTTTGTGTTGCTCTGAGCTTCGGCATCGTCTCTCTCCTCTCTCGGTCCTGTGTGGCCGGCGGTGGGTGAAGAGCTCTGCCGCTGGAGCTCCTCTGATAGCACACAGGCTGCCTGCCTCGCTCTGATTGACACATGGTTAGTCACACTTCAGAGAAATACATGCTCAGCTTAATTTGCCCATGCATTCACTCTCAGCTTAAAGGGAACTTACAGTCAAAGTGTAAAGACTTCATTTGTGCTGAACTGAGCGACGGAGCAGAAGTCAGCATTTCCATAAAATTTCCTGTCAAGGAAGATTTCACCCTGTTTCTGGAATATGATGGCCAAATCCATTGACGATGTAGGCAGTCTCAAAGCCTTTCTTTTTAGTGTGTTGTACACGTGAAGAATATTGTAATTTTATTATACATCATTATAGCTGTGCTCCAAAATCTAGTGAGCTACCTACTGTATCTAGTGTTTCAAGGCATTATAGAGCACTACGGAGCAATTCACACAGAACATGCTTTTGTATTCCACTAAGCTGCTTTTCTATTGTTTTTCTATATAAACATGCTAGAGAGACGTGTTTGACCACTACACTTGTGTCTTACGTTCAAAAAATTTGAATATTCACGACTATGAACAAGACTATTACTGATTCATTTTTCTGTCGGAAGTGGAGGACTTTCATTTTGACTCACAGATAATGCCCGTGTCTGAGCACAGACACACTGGAGCGCCCATTCTCCATATTTATTAGTTTATAGTCTTTGTTTAACATCGCTGCCAAATAAATGTGACAGAACTGTTAAACAATGAAAGTAAATGGTATATGAAAAAGTATTATAGAGTTTGCCTTTCTATTGATAGCAGAAAGACAGGCAAACGCTATCATACTCTCTCTTATACGCCAAGGAAAAGAAAAGAGAAAAGGATGCATACAGCAAATAAGAATTTATATAATTTGAACAAGTATTTGAATATCTAATAAACACTTAATTCCACAAATCTTGTACACCTTGGTAAATCCAGGTCCTGGATCTTATAAGTGTACACTGGTAGCCTGCATAAAATATTCCTCATACTGATTCATTGTCAAATTATTCATCTTTAATTTTGTAAATATTACGGGAAATAAACAAAAATGTAAATGCAGTAAATGTATCTTTAAAGTGGACATAACACACACAGTTTCTGCCAATCTCATGTGAATCTTTTGAGTACCTATAGAGTAGTATTGCATCCATCATATCTCTGAAGAGTCTTTAGTGTTATCAGATTTATAAAAGACGGTAACAGCTTTAGCTTCTCTCAGAAAACAGTCGAGCACCTGGAGGCGTGCTGTGGGCGGAGCTAAAGAGTCACAAGCATGTGACGCTTTTGCGTAGTGATCGTCTGCAAGCTGTGACATCGATATAAATAAAACAGGAACAAAAACTTGACTTAAATTAACTATGGTTAAAAACCAAATCCAGTCATATATATTTGAACCAGAATCAGATCCCGATTTCTACTTGCATAACCTGAATGAAGTACATTGATGGACAAGCTCTTGCTCTCGCTCTGGTTGATGTGTGTGCACACTCTTCCTACAGAAGTGCCCACTAACGATTACCGGTTTGACGATAAATCATGATAAAGTTCCCCACGGTTAGTATTACCGTTTCATCTTTTAATCATCATTAAAACCGTATTAGATTACCGCGATTTGAACAACTCGCGATAAATTAATACTGTCCAGCATAAAGCACAGTTTTAAGTAACAGTCTCACGTGCGCACAGCACGCAAAGTAGTTTAGTTTTGAGTGAAAACAGGGCGGAAAAGCTGGGAGGTTTTAAAAGAAAGGAATTATACAAATGAATATATGAATAAACGAATTATATGACTGTACCTCTAAGTTCTGACTGTCGTCAGAAACGATTTGAATGGCAATTTTTGTTTCATCTGTGCTCCATGTAATACCCTGAAGGAAAGTGGTGTCTTAATTGCAAAACTGCTTTGGCCACAGAGGTTACGGGAAACGGCTGTAATTCAGGTTTCTATAAGCGCCACCTGCTGTCAGCGAGTGGATTTACAGAGACTTATATTTACATTTCAGTCTGTGTGCAGTTTCTGTCTGGCCAAAAACGCACCGAATTTGCATGCCCTGCTGTAAATTTTGACCGGTTGATGAAAAACAAGCTTATGTGGATTCTACACATTTAAACATTTCAGATATGTTATCTAGAATTATTTATGGGGCAGATAAAATACATATAATCATTTATTAAACAATTATCATTTTTACTTAACCCTTTTATTTATTTAAAGGTTGAAATGTGAGGTTTACCTTTTTATGAAACTTTTTCAAAGCTTTATTTGAACATTTACATTAGATATTTCAACATGCTATTAAACTGTTGTCAGTCAAGTTGTCATTTAAAATCCGAACATCATTGGTAATGTTATTGTTTTAGTGATTATGCAAACAAAAAGTCATTTTATTTGTTGCTTGTTGATTTTTAAATATAAAACTTGGTCAAGTGATTTATGTGTTGGTATTTTTGAACATCTGCAGCACATTTTAACAATACCGTGATAATACTGATAACTGTGATAATTTTGGTCACTATAATCATAATAAGAAATTTTCATACCGTTACATCCCTAGTGCCCACACAAGGAATCCCGCCCTTTATGATGTCATGCAGGGCCATACTCGAAAAAAAACTTTCCGAAACTTATAGAACCTTTGTCATACGTCCAACTCATTTTTTGAGACTTTCATGATTTGCATGAGAATCTAACTCTTTATCAGTGTAAATAAGTCAGAATGCATGAAATAGCATTAGACCCCTTTTAATTGAACAGTCAATACCCGCATATAGCTTAATTGGCCATCCTGCTCTCTAATATAAATATATATGACATCAGCCATTAAAAAAATGCATATCAGTATTTTTTCTGTACACTCGCTGTGTATCGAATATAAACTTCCATACTATACAGTAAGCGAAAAACAGCATCTGTAAAGAGTAGTATGACCAAATTCATAGTATTAAAAAAAAAGAAGTACCCGGATAGAGTGCTCACTCGATGGCCACAGGAGAGGATTTGTGAATGGCAATGAAGCAAGTTCACGTGACAGTAACAACATAGTGGAAGTAGTATTTCATTCACACTCCCCATATTCATACCATATAGATCTTTTTAAGTAAGTTTCAAACCATATAGTACCAACTGGACCTACGGGACACATTGCATTTTTTATTGCATCACATTCAGTACACATTACCAAAATTAACTTCACAAATTCATCAAATTAATTTGCCATGGTTCTGAAGATTCATCAGCAGGGGCATTGCATCATGATTTTTTTTTCACACGACTGTGTAAAAAAATTGATTGTGCGTTATGCAGAGTTGTTCCAAATAAGTCGCTTCACATTTTGTTTAGGATGCTACCTTCAAAGGCAGCTATCTATGCAGGCTTTAAAAAGCAAGGCAGCTCACTAGGTTTTGGAAAGAAGCTTAAAACACATTTCCGTAGCCACAATGAAATTGAGCTAGCAATGGCTCCTGCCAGTCAGAGTGTGACAGTAATCACTGCTCCGGCGACAACACTGCACCGTTCTGCTGCTTTTAATGACCTGTGTGTGTTTAATTTTGCAGGTAGAGTCTGAAAATGAAGGCCCAGCTTGCAGAGAGACTGATTGGCCTAATGGTTTTGACACGGTGAGTCATCCACATTTATTACGCATGGTTTTAATGATCCTCCACAGGGCACGATATCTTTGCACAATAATATTCCTACCAACATGAGAGGCTCACTTACCAGCCCGCTAATTCAACTAAACATAACAAGGCAAGGAACGCTTTATTCCAGCTCTGCGATAAGCGGAGACATGGAGCGTCCATGTTAAATCATGTTTCTGGAGAATGGGGTAATAAATGTGCAATGTGGCCTGTCCAAGACAACTGGGACGGGGCTGAAAGACTTCAAATTTAACAAGAGGCAATCTTCTTCCACTTGTGGCGTCGCATGCCCCCTCCTCTCTCCCGCTCGCCCGCACACTCAGATGCCGTTAGCTGCTTATTACTGTTGTCTCAGCAGGGCCCAATAACTATTCTTGTTTGTTTAAGTCGGCTACTTCTGCTTTGGTCTTTTCCATTAAATGGAGTCTTTTCAAACGACAGCACACTTCAGAAGATGGGTAGAGGGGTTGTGCAGCAGCTGATACAGGCGGCCACTTCCTCAAGAACCGCAGGGGCTCTTGAATGTCTCTCAGGGGCTGAATAGTCTAAGCAATCCTGAGGGGTTCAGGTTTACATCACTCCAGGACAATATCTCTTCTTTTCCATCCAGAAGTGTCATGCCCATTCAAACTGAGTGCCCCCTCAGAAGTGGATTAGCAATGCAATTTCCAAGAAAAAAATCATATTGTTTATAATAATCTTTGATAATTAAAATCTTTTTTTTTTCTCAAAGGCTCATCAAATGTGCATTTATTTGGACAAATACAGTAATATTGTGAAATATTATTGTGATGTAAAATAACGTTTTTCTATTTTTAATATACATTAAAATCGAATTTATTCTTGTGATGCAAAGCTGAATTTTCAGCATCATAACCCCAGTCTTCAGATCCTTCAGAAATCATTCTAACATGCTGATTAAGTCCAAGAACATTTCTTTTTTATTGTTGAAACTTGAACAAGCTTACATACTTTTTCCCCCAGGATTCTATGATTAACAGAAAGTTCAAAAGAACAGCATTCATTATTATGTTGTAACATTATAAATGTCTTTACCGTCTCTAGCAATCTATTATTATTTACTGAATAAAATATTCATTTGTTCATGCAACAATAAAATAAAAAATAAAAAAAATAAAAACTTACTGTCCCCAAATTTTGCACTGCTTTGTATGTCAATGTAGTTTTACTTTCATGCCTCATGAAAAAAAAATAGTCCTACATATTTGAAAGACATTGTCATTTACAGGCCAGAAATTTCAATTTTAAGTGACAGTTTGTCCGGATTCATGACCTATTTTGCCCGTTTCTGTCCTTTTTTTTTTCCCTTATTTGGTCATGTCCTGTCCTCATTCAGTCGAATTAGTTGAGGTATGTCCCAGACCTGGTTTCCCCAATCATCCCCTTCTTTAATTTATTGCCTTTTAGTTTATGCCTTTGCGTTCTGTGTAATGTCAGGTCTACGTGCTATGTTCCCTGCCATTCCCAGTTGTGGGATATACACTGTGTTTGGCTTATATTAAAGACAGTTTTACCCCAAGTATAAAATTGTTTAATAAGTATTTCATCCATTTACTCACCCTCAAGATTTTCCAAACCTGTATGAATTTCTTTCTTATGCTGAACACAAACATTCATTTTGACGTTTCATTTTGATGTTTCAGCTGTATTTGAAATAATAAAGGTCATGTGTGTAAGGACATGAGGTTGAGCAATGACATAATTTACTTTATTTTAGTCCAGGTGAGATGTGAAAATAATGTTCACTTTTTCATAAAAGAGTGAAACTTGGTACAGCGTGAAACTTGGCCCTAAACATTTTCAGAAATGGAGCCATCGCAAAACCACGTGGTTGCCATTGCGACCATTTTACTTTCCGCCATAACCAAATTATGTATTTTGTGTCATATCTTCTGAATCAAACATGATAACACAGAAAAGGTTATGTCTACCCCTATGTTTTGATGGTCAGTGATTACTATGATATACAAAAACATAAACTGTTCAGGTGAAGAGTTAATGGTGAAATCAGCAATGTGAGAAGGAAATAACAGTATTTGAGCATCACAGCATTTACAAAAGTCCATATTATGGATATATATTTTTTCTTTCTTTGATAATTAACTAATATTTTATTCAATAATACATTAAAAGATTGTTTTCAATAATACTATCATATATTTCAGAGATATAAAAAAAAAAAATCTTAAGCAAGTGTATTTTTCCTTACCTCTCAGGCAGAGTCAGGTAGGTGGTAGTGTGTTTCCAATACATTCTTGTTCTCTCTCAACAATGCTCTAACATCCCACGCAGATGGCAACGCAATCAGGTGAACAGTTAATGGTTAATTCAGTGAGAAGGATTACAATGAAATCTCAGATGATGCAGAATGAAATTTCAAACATATTTCTTGTAAACTTAATTTACAATCACTCTCTGGGGCCAGAGTTGTCTATTATGTTGTCCACAAGGCGGAAGCCAGAGTCCTGCATGCGGGCGGGTACATGCAGGTGAATCGCTAATATTTGATGTAACTGGTGAAATAATATTTATATGTAGGGTGTGATGTGGGTGGGGGCCGGACGGTGACAAGTACGGGAGGGTTGCGGGTCCAATAATCAAGACTATTTCTACTCGGTCCAGTACACGCTGAGCAATGTAGGCAATCGTGCTGCCACTGATTGACATCTGTAGTGATTATCTTAATGGGAGAGCTCTTTGCTTGCTTTCTGTATTTAATCTATTCACAATTTGAATAAAAGTTTTAAATGAGTTTTTTTTACTTCATGTAGGAGATTTAATGCAGGTGCGGTTCAGGTTCCAGTTTTTATGTCAGATGGGTTGGGTATGGGATTAAATTAGCGTTGCTGTCAGATAACGTGCCGTGTGTTCTGTTAATTACTGCGATTTGTGGGAAGATAATTTCACCAGCCAGGAAAGGTGAACGAAAATGCCTCTCTGTGATGTTACCATGAGGCATCGTTTACTTACAGATCTCAGGCTTCTGGAGGGGTTGTAGATGTGTAGTAGTGAGTGGAAGTAGGCGGGTGGTGAGCCTGTGGCTGTTCTGAATGCAAACATCAATGTCTTGAACTTGATGCGAGCCGCAACAGGTAGCCAGTGCAGGGAGATAAAGATAGGAGTGAAGTGGACCCTTTTGGGCTCATGGAAGAGTAGTAATGCCGCTGCATTCTGAAACATTTGTCGAGGTTTGATTGTGCATCATGGAAGTCCAGCCAGAAGAGCATTGAAATAGTCCATCCTAGAAGTGACAAGGGCCTGGACAAGAAGTTGTGCACAGCATGCTCCGTTAGAAAGGGCCTGAACTTTCTGATGTTGTGCAATGCAAACATGCAAGATCTAGCAGTTTTTGCAATGTAGTCTTTGAAGGTCAGCTGGTCATCAAAGAATAATTTTTGATGAACCTAGCAGGATGATGAAATCATGCTGTAGTGTCGGAGTGAGCAGGGAAAGACGAGAAGCTCATTCTTTGCCATGTTGAGTTGCAGGTGATGTTTCCCTTCATCCGGGGCCGATATGTTTGCCAGGCAGCCTGAGACCATGCAGCTTCGCCTCGTGCTATTGTATTGTCTGTTTGACATGATGCTATACTGTGTGTGTGAGCGTGTGTGTGTTTGTGTGTGTGTGTGCAGAACTGTGTTGTGGTGTGTGTGTGGTGTGGTGTTTGGAGACTGTGTGTGTGTTGTGCAGACTGTGTGTGTGTGTGGTTGTGGGGGTGCGAGACTGTGTGTGTGTGTGGGTGTGGTGCGATTGGTGTTGATACTGTGTGTGTGTGTGTGTGCTAAGACTGTGTGTGTGTGTGTGTGTGTGTGTGCGATTGTGTGTGTGTGTGTGTGTTGTGTGTGTGTTGTGTTGTGTGTGTGTGGTGTGTGTGTTGTGTGTGTGTGTGTCGAGACTGTGTGTGTGGTGTTTCGACGACTGTGTGTTTTGGCGCCGATACTTTGTGTGGTGTGTGTGTGTGGGGTGTGTGTGTGCGCGAGACAGTGTGTGTGTGTGTTTTTACACCATGGAACTGACATTATGTCCGAATCAAGACCGATACAGTTTATTGCTTAATAACCTGGTTTGATTCCATTCTCGGTTTTTCTTTTGCCGATCGCCCGTTCTCTTTGCCTTATGGCTTTCCTGTTAAATCTCTACTGTCCTGTCAAAATAAAGCCATGAAAAGACCAAAAAATAGAACTTACTAAAAAAAAAAACAAGTAATGTGCAAAATACTATAGCAGTAATATTTTTGTTAAATTTACTATTATTTTAATTTGATAGTATAAAGTTATACCCATAACTGAAGTGTAATTTTGACCGAAATGTTGCTGGTGTCTTCTCATATGCTGGTCATCAGATATATAATATTGCTTTGAGATTAGTGGGATTTTGGTTTAGTTGCTTGGAATGCAATTTTTGGAGCATTCGCTCAAACCAAAAAACAATGTGGAAAAAGCATTCACGGCAGCCTCGGCTAACTCAGCCCAGATGGACGTTACAGCTGTGACCTAATTATTACAGAAAAGGGAAAATGACACCGCACTACAACAGTATTTGCGCAAACCAGTGCAACCGGTGTGAAAATCTGTATTTGAATGCCATTTTATGTGGTTCAGCAAGTTACAATTCTTCAGATAAACATACTTTGTGTCTTCGGCTGCTTTTATAGTCGTTTCTGCCTTGAATAATAATCGTACATTTGAAAATCTAGAGCAACGGCTTAATTCCAAATTAAAAGAGACATTAGTTGCACTTAAAATCTGAATGTCACGGCATTCTGTAACAATACATACACACCTGATTAAAAGACTTGGAGCAAAAATAATAAAGTGAAGAAATTATTTACATATGTGTCCCTGGACCACAAAACCAGTCAAAAGTGTCATTTTTTTTTAAATTGAGAGTTATACATCATATGAAAGCTGAATAAATAATCTTTCCGTTGATGTATGGTTTGTTAGGCTAGGACAATATTTGGCTGAGATACAACTATTTGAAAATCTGGAACTTGAGGGTGCAAAAAAAAATTTAAATATTGAGAAAATCACTTTTAAAGTTGTTCAAATTAAGTTCTTAGCAATGCATTTTACTAATCCAAAATTAAGTTTTGATATATTTACAGTAGGACGTTTACTAAATATCTTCATGGAACATGATTTTTTACTTAATATCCTAATGATTTTTGCATAAAAGAAAAATCAATAATTTTGACCCATGCACTGTATTTCTGGCTATTTCTACAAATATACCCCAGCGACTTACTGCTTTTGTGCTCCAGGGTCACAAATC